>JASEVX010000360.1:12500-165381 GCA_031761405.1 Serripes groenlandicus
GTGCATGTCACAACGCAAGATGTACAAAGCATCATGTGCAAGTCACAAAGCAAGATGTGCAAGTCACAAAGCAAGATGTGAATGTCACAAAGCAAGATGTGAATGTACGAATGCAAGATGTGAATGTACGAATGCAAGTTGTAATGTACGAAGGAAAGATGTAATTTAACCGAATGTAATATTGAATGTATGAACGCAAAATGTGAATGTCACAACGCAAGATGTACAAAGCATGATGTGCAAGTCACAAAGCAAGATGTGCAAGTCACAAAGCAAGATGTGAATGTCACAAAGCAAGATGTGAATGTACGAATGCAAGATGTGAATGTACGAATGCAAGATGTGAATGTACGAATGCAAGTTGTAATGTACGAAGGAAAGATGTAATTTATGCGTTAATACCCTTCCATATTGTAATGTACAATGTTTAGATTATGCCGACATGATGAAAGATCGGCCTTTGACGTGTGTTATTTATTCTGCATTCGAATCAATATACTACGTTTTTTCAACACAATGCAGGAATCAAGACTTTGTTATATTTTTAAAAATACAATACATGTATACAAAGCAAAGTTAAAATAGTCTTGCTTGATAAAATATAGTGCTATTTTGAAGCGTTATGCCAAGGTAACAACTCTTTAAGTTATTTGTACTAAATGGAACCCTGATAAGCTTACACATGTGTTCAGTCTGGTCAGGATAGCTCTTGTCATTGTAGTTGTAAATTCATCCAGAGAGCCTACGTAGGTATGCAATATAATAGATAGATATTCTTTATTTCCTCCATATTTGAAGAGTTAGTACATTTCATAACAAACATTACAGAAGTGAGAACATAAATAAATACATATATACACACACACATATAAACCTATATATATACACACATATATATACACACACATATATATATATACACACATACATATACATATCCATATATACACATGCATATATATATATACACATATATATATATATATATATATACACATCCACACATACATATACACACATACATACACACAAACATATACACAAGCATACGGAAAGTCCTTGAAAACGGGGAAACAAAAAGGTTATTTACAGTAGTACAATTTACATGCAGTCAAAAAAAAAAAACATATATATATATATAGTCCAATTCGTAAATCTCCTCGGACGAAACGAAACTCAGAGAAGACATATATGGACAGGTGTATGAGACACGTTTAGGAGTAAAAAATAACATTTGCATGTAATGAATACAATGATCAGCCTGTGCATTCGGGCATTCTTATCATTGTCAACACTGTTCGTTACCCATGAAACAGTACTTATATCAAAAGCAAGTCTTTACCAATGTGGTAATTTGATAGAATCACTCATGATGATACAAATAGCTGGATACCAGGGGAATAGGCTTAAAATATAAATCACTAACACAGTTGATTATATATTCCATACTCACAAATATTCGCTAATGTTAAGGACTTTCGGGTCCTCAAACTGTTCAGTAATACGCTGTTAACGTAGCATACGGGTACATGTTAATAAGTGATGGCTGAAAGAAAACGCATTTAGAATAAATGGTGATTCATATAACAGCTTATTTGTTCTACTAACCAGGATTTATAAACCTTAACAAGCTTGACATCTTGTGTAGTTGTATTAGAGTAACCTTGAAGCAAAGTACCCTTATATCGGCTGTTATTTGTAGGGACGGGTAACCTGATATTATTTCTATAATCTGTTGTTCAGGCATTAACTGACATAAGGCGTTATGTGCTAAGTATATGATACATCGTTCGACAAAAACGTTGCGTTGCTGACGAACCCAGTTGTGTTTCGATGATAGACTTGCAGATATCGGGAATTTAGCACAAGGAGATATATAGACCTGCTAGTGTTACCACATATCGGGATTTCTCTTTATCCTTACTAAGTACATTGATTTAAGGTAAATGACTTTTAAAACATCCCCTTTTCACTCAATATTCATGTTTGAGTTTTACAAATAAAAGAAAAGACAAAGGCCGGTATATTAATTTAATGTATATACATAAGCGGCCGACTCTAGTTTCCGAGTAAAGTTCGGAGCTAAAACAAAAGACAGTACCATTCATCTATAGTCTATTTATAGATTTTCATTTTTATCGTTTTTGGCCTGGGACTTTAGCCCCTGGTCATAGTAGTAATACCATTTTTTCGGAGTTGGCCGCCTGCCAATTGCTGTTAACACCCAACTACGCATTTTAGGGTGAGACTGCGCGAGAAAAATAGTTCGTCATGGATTCAACAAAACTGCATTTAAAAGTTTAAGATCTCCCCAAAACAAAATTGTATAATGTTGTTGGAACATCAGTGCAAAACTTAAGGCATGAGTACTCAAGTTTAACAAATGCTTTAGAAATTAATGCGCCGAGAGGTCAACTTATTATGGAAGCTTATTAACATTATTAACATTCTCGAAGTGGAACGGAAAGACAAATATAGTGGCAGATTAACCGTGGGCCTGTAGGGCTCGTTGCCGACTCCCCCCACGACACCCGAACCCGGCCGAGTAGCATACATATCGGGCGAGCGCCAGGCCCAATTCGCCGCTCAGAGCCCGACCGGAAATCGGGCAGACATGTACGCTCACTCTCCTGATACAAACAGTCAAACAAACATTGAACTGTCTGATTGATTATATTATGTTGTAATACTAGTTATGATAAAACGCGTGAACATAGTAAAATGCCCACAGGTTGTAATGTACACTGTTTAGATTATGCCGACATGATGAAAGATCGGCCTTTGACGTGTGTTATTTATTCTGCATTCGAATCAATATACTACGTTTTTTCAACACAATGCAGGAATCAATACTTTGTAATATTATTAAAAATACAATATACATGTACATAGCAATGTTAAAATAGAGAGCCTACATAAGTATGCATTATAATCAAAGTACTGAAAGTACTAAGGTAGAATTGCGATCGTTTAAGAAGAGATACAGAAGTGCATATATGAATATTTATTTTAAATAAACCCCAACCATGGCAGACAAGAAAATGATGCATCAGGCCAGAATGAAATGTTTCCAAGATCATCATTTCTTGTTGGTCTAGTGAAAGTTAATTGACCCCTACTTCGAAAATATCATTCGGTTCGGAATGTTTTAAAATCATTATCCCTGTATCGTAGAAGAATAGGACTAAAAAGAAAATCTCGAAAATGGGAATCAACTTTGATAAGCATTTTACACACATATATACATGTTTAGTTTTTACATTTTGAAGAAACAGTTAACAACAATAAAATACATACATTTAAATGATACAAGTGACTTCATTCTTTTTTCGAAACTTTAATATAGAAAAATGCATAATTTGGATAATGTTTTCTGGTTATTGCTTGTTAAGAGTTCGATGAATTTAGGAATGTTTGGTCTAGACCAATAATATTTTCTTATATAGATTTGTCTTAGATCATTATTTAACCCTTTCCCCCATACAACAAATCTGCAGCAGACGACTTTGAAAATGAGCAGTTTCTCCTTTGGCCACTATGTTTTAAAAAGTCGTCTGCTGCTTTTGCGTCGAAATGCGTCTGCAGGTGGAAAAGAGTTAATGGACAATCAATTAAAAAATGAAATTCGTCTTCTATTGTGTTACATAATTTGCATTTACGATCTGATATGGGAGTCGTAACAGGTTGCTTCTGGTTTCAATTTTCAGTTGGTGACTGGAAAGTCTAAATTTTGTTAATGCAAATCTATATTTCTTTATTTTTATGTTGTCTAAATACATCTTAAAATCAAAGAATTTGATTAGAATATATGTTTTAGCTTTAGAGGTTTGACTTAGATCGGCATCCCAGTTTTGGATAAAAATATATTTTACCCTTTGTTTAAATATTTTTATGAAAGCGTTAATGTTTTCGACACCTTGATTCATCAATACATAACTAACACCAACATTATTCAATATATATTTAACCTTTGATGCCCAATTTTCTTTATTTTAATTTATATCATTTAACATTTGTTTGTATATAGCCTTTATGTATTTGCGTTCGTCTGTTCTCGTGACTTTTAACCAGTATTTAATTATCAAAAATATTCAATTTCAATTCAATTTTATTCGGCAAATTCAGCATTTACACGCCTTTGGCCAATAATAATATTTAACAGTGAACAAATATGGCAAAAGAAACAGGAAAACATACAAAACATACAAACAATATTTACATACAGACAATTTGATAATACTGATATTTCATTTTTATGATCATATGGTAGTTCTGTGGTATAATCCTAACTGACTGGTATATCATGTTGTTATAGCATTCTGTGTTTTTTCATTACGAAGCTTAAATGCATCTCGTAAATACTTGGCAGTTCTAAATATAATTTTATTCTGATTAGAAGACAGTATATTGACAAAAAGTTGCACATTCGGCCATGGTAATTTTCCAAAATAATTGGTTCGTATAGAAGAATAAAAGGGACAGCAGAGTAAAAAATGATATTCTGATTCCACTTGATTACTATTACATACGCTACAAATACGGTTACATCTCTCAATACTAGAATATCTCCCCATTTCAATATTTAGTGTATGCGAACATAATCTAAAACAACTTAATTGTTTTCTTAGAGTGTCATTTTGAATAACATCGATGTATTTTTCGAAACCAAATATTGTTTTAAATTTTCTATAATAATCCAATTTCGAGGAAGTATGCAGGGAAGTATTCCAACTTTGAAGAAATTGGTCTCTCAATCGCTGTTTAAATAAAGGTAGATAATTCATATGTTTGTCAAATTGATTCCAGACATAACCAAAACCAAGATCATTTAAAAGGGATTTTACTCTCATAGCCCAGCATTTTTCATTGTTACTATTGCATTGTTCATTGAATATGTTATACATAATAGAGTTGTCACTGTTCATAACCTTTAACCAGAATTTTAGAACTCTTTCCTTACATATAACAGATAATGGGTATCGCCCCAGTTCTCCATATACGGCCATATACGAAAGAGGTCCGTGAAGTTAGGTTGACGAGTGACGAATTGTCGAGTGACGAACTGTGACATTTTTGTGGGCCGTGAAGTTAGGTTGAATAGTGATGAATTGACGAATGACGAACTTCAAATTATTTGTCTGGTTCTGTTGCTGCCTCATCAATTTCGTGAATTCGTCAACTTTTTTCTTGTATTATAAATAATTATACAGCTAAAGTAAGCTGATATTTTCTGAACATGTAAATCATTCACCTTGCTTCCTGAAAATCAATCCTTATAAGAGATGACCTAAAATAGGCTATGAGCTTTCAGTCCAATCCATTCCTCCATTGTATATTACTTAATGTTTCTTTCATTGTAAAAAGCATGTCAATTTAATACGAATCAACTAAACTAAAAAAGCTTCGTCAGTTAGGTCAACTCGTAAATTTAGTTGACGAAATTGACGTAAAAATATATTTTTCTAAAAACTTTATTTCTGTCTTTTAGATAATGTATCTGGACATATTGAATGAAAATTAGGCCCTATTTCATGTTTCATGACAATCAGTCAATCAGAAGATCTTCTTCAAGTTCGTCAACTCGTCAAAAAAATGTTTTTCTAAAAACGTTAGGTTCTGTCTTTTAGATAATGTATCTGATCGTATCGAATGCAAATTAACCCCTATTTCAAATTGAGAGGCCATCAGTCATTCAGAAGAGCTTCGTCAAGTTCGTCAAAATTGACGAATTGACGAAAGAAAAAAATGTTTTTATCTTTAAGATAATGTATCTGGACGTATTGAATGCAAATTAAGGACCTATTTCATATTTTATGGCAATCAGTCATTCAGAAGAGCTTCGTCAATTCGTCAACTCGTAAATGTAGTTGACGAAATTGACGAACAAAATATTTTTCTAAAAACTTTATTTCTGTCTTTAAGATAATGTATTTGAACGGATAGAATGCGAATTAGACCCTATGTTAAATTGCATGGCCATGGGTCATTCAAAAGAGCTTCGTCAAGTTCGTCAACTCGTCATTGATTTTGTTGACGAATTAACGAAACAATAATGTATCTGGACGTATTGAATGCAAATTATGCCCTATTTCAAATGTCATGGCCATCAGTCATGCAGAAGAGCTTCATCAAGTTCGTCAATTCGTCAACTCGTCATTGACGAACAAAATATTTTTCTAAAAACGTTATTTCTGTTTTTTAGATAATGTATCTGGACGTAAAGAATGCAAATTAGGCCTTAATGCAGATATCATGGTCACCTTGTATCTTGTATTTTGTATCAGTATATTCCTCCTTTCTTAGTACCACTTCCTCGGGATACATAACAACATTTTTAAATACGCCTTTCCATTAATTCCCTCATTGTTTTATTGTTTTATTGTATATCTTGATTAAAGGAGGCGTTAGTATTATATACAAGACGTCCCTTGCGTTTCATGTTGATCCGGTAAATAATATCGAGTCAAATCGTATACAAGGAATTAAGATAACAGCTAAAAGTTCAATACCGATATACTTGTTCGCAGTAAATATGTCTTCAGTAAATTATGAACTTATTGACTACATCGAGAATATAGATATTTTACAGAGAATTATAGATCGCTATAACTAGGAGGGTATTGTCCTAATTTGTGGTAACATGAATGTTGATATCAGGAATGCTCGAGTTAACAGTGAAAATAAACGAACGTCAGAATTTGTACAGTTCCTCCAGAAAAATAACTATAAACCAATAAAGACAACTGGTATGACATATACCTTCTGACCTACGGAAAAGGAACTCGATTATGTGATAGCAGGAGATTGGCAGACTGATCTCTTTGAAAGCATGAGTGTTGTTGTGTATCGGATCATTTACCTTTACTTACCTGCATAAGAACGTGTTTAATACCGTATGAAACAAACTCAACTCCATTTATAGCATGGCAAAAGTGCAAGCCTGTTGATAAAAGCAACTATGAGTCGTTATTAAGTGCGTACTTATCATTAGACATCGTTCAGCCTACGTCATCTGATATTGAGAAACTCTATAAACATATCATATCGTGTATACATACAGCTGCTACCGATTGGTAAATTCAATATTTACGCAAAACCGTATTGGGATAAAACCGTAAAGCATGCGCATTAACAGCAGCGCAAATGACGCAGATAATGGATAAACAATGGCCGTAATAGAGACACAAACAACCATCTATATTCAAATTACAAAATGAAAAAAAAACACGTATTTTTATCAACGAACAGACGAACGCTATCGCACATCAAACTCAACGTTTTTACAAGGAAATCCAAGAAACGGCATCATGTGATATTCGAAAGTGTTGGGGTATCATTCGGTCAAAAAGAAAAACACCTAGAAACTATATAAATGAAATATCATTCCAAGGCTAACGCATTTTCTGCGTATTATGAGGAAGTCTTCACGTCGAAAAAACTATGAATATTCCGACCCTGAATTTCAAAAGTTCACAGAAGATCATATTCAAATCTTTCCAGAATCAGATGAGAATGGAGATGATAGGATACTGACCGGCATAATAAGTGAAGAAGAGATAAATACATTAGTGAATAAATTAAAAACAGGTAAAGCTCCTGGCTTAGACGCAATAGTGAACGAACATATAATACATGGTGGTAATGTGTTATTGCAATATCTACAGAAACTATTTGAACTAATGATACAAACAAGTTATATTCTATCCGCATGTTAAACTGGAATCATCATTCCGCTGCTGAAAAAAACAAGCCTAAAAATGAACCAAAAAGCTATCGCCCAATAACACTTTTACCAGTGATTTACAAATTGTTTGAAAAACTATTACATGATAGGCTTTCCCAGTGGACAACACAATGCGTATCAATCAAATTTGGGTGCTATAACGACTTCTTTCAATTTAAAAGAAACGTTAGCTAACAACAGTGAACATGGAACGTCCTCGTTTGTTACGTTTCTAGACACAACAGGAGCGTTTGACAATGTCAGACAGTGTGCATTGTTTTACAAACTACACCAATTCGGTATTCGTGGCAAAACTCTGAGAACACTTATAAACTGCTATACACAGCTTAAGAGCATAGTACTAGTAAACAGTACGAAATCTTAACCACTTCCGGTTTTACAGGGCGTCAGACATGGAGGGGTCCTTTCCACATGGCTCTACCTCTTGTTTATAGAAAAATTACTACTTGACCTTGAACAGTCCCCTTACGGGTCCTGTATCGGATATATGAATTCGGGAAACCCTACTATCGCAGACGACTTGATGTTAATATCTCTAAATCGACATTCGCTACAACACCAAATAGATACAGTTGTGGAGTATGCAAACAAATGGGGATATTCATTAAACGAACAGAAATGCAAATTTGTTATACAGGGTGTTTCATAATATATGTTACAGTAACGACAGTGTATAACAGATTGATGGAAAAGTATTTGGTTGTGTATAATACATCAAATTAACAAGCAATTAACCAAATGTTATATGGCACTGAAAGTTCGGGAAAAATAACGACGCCATGACGTCATGAATGACATTTCTGACGTCATCAATTCAGGTGTTTGTTTACAAATGGCGCTGTCCACAGAAATGCACAGAGACATTATTAAGCACTTTCATGAAAGTAAATCTGTTGTTAAAGTTCTCAGAAGAATGCAAAAAATGTACCCAGAGGAAAAATGGCTCAACAGAATGCAAGTTCATCGAATAGTACGGAAGTTTGAGTAAACGGGATCGGTTTTAGGGTTATCTTAAAGACAGGGTGTATCAATGCAAACCAACATGTGTGGAAGAGTTGAAAGCATCAATCAAGAGAGAGTTCCAAACAGTATCAGCTGAAACTTTTGCAGCAGTAATAGAGAACTTTGGAAAACGAATTGACGTCGTTATTCGTCAAAACGGACGTCACTTGGAACACATTATCTGAAAATAAAATTTTATGAAATGTCTGACCAACATCTCATTTTTCAAGCAAAATTGACATATTGCATATGTAATACAATTTTGAAATGTCCTCTTCAAAATTGTGTTTTCTGTTTTTATATATTGTATAAAAAATGCAAATTATAAACCCACGAAACTGTAACATATATTTTGAAACACCCTGTATTTGGAGAGAAAGCTAAACATAAATGCACTATTAAAATAGGCAACACAGACCTACAGCCAGACCAAACTGTAATGCATGTTGGCATAAACCTTAGTCCAAATATGACGTGTTAAATCGCTATAGAAGCGTGCTTAAAGAAAGGAAGAGCATCATTATTCTCTTTATTAAGTATAGAAAGCAAAAAATGAGATATAAATCCGGAACTTATTGCAGATCTTATCCAAAAGGTATCACTACCTGTTATGCTGTACGGAACAAAAATGTCAAACGCAGATATCAATACCGTAGAACGTTTCATACGACTAGCTGCAAAATGTTGTCGGCATTTTCCCTCGAGGACCAGAACAGACACGGCGCTAAGCATGCTAGGATGGTTTCCCGCCATGTTTCATGTTGAAAAAAGGAAATTAATGTTTTTCCAAAGTGTGTGAAACATGCCGACAAATATACTGTGAAAAGATTATTCGAGTTTAGACTTCAGCTTTTTCTTGTTCAGAAGCGAAAAACCCAATTAGGGTTCATACCAGATATCTACTCTATTCTAGTGAAACATAATTTACTGCAATACTTTGAGAGTTATATTGAAAATGCTTCTTTTCCGTCAAAATCATCATGGAAACTCATCGTCAACGGTCAATTAAAATTGCACTATGAACAGCAATGGCAAAATAGAGTACAAAACGACATACTTCGACCGATTTCGTTCGGTGCACTCAGAGATGCGAATTTCGTGGTTAACAATAGAGATAGTGAACCTCATAGATGTATAAAGTGTCTCTGCAAAACGAAAAATACGGACAAGCACTTACTAGCTGAATGTGTCGCCTTAACAGCGAGTCGCTCAAAGTTTATAGAAACAATAAAGACCCTTTGTGGCATCGACCTTAATATATGTCTGCAAACTCAAGACTCCGAGTCGTTCATACGGAGCTTGTTGACAAGAGATACTTTGTCATTAGTTGATATAAACTTAAACCAGCTCGATTTATTAAAGATTGTGCACCTCATTTTTCTATGAAAAGGCTGGATCATGATTAATTAAAATTTAGTTGCGCGCTAAATGACCTTAGCTGTCGATGCGCCATAAAACAATATACATTCATTCTATGAAAAGGACAAACATCACCTGCTGCCAGCCGAGGACATAAACACATCCTGTAACCCAATCTCTAGGTAATTTCATTTATGTAAAACAGCCCAGTGACTTCACTCTTTGCCAAAATGTTATATAGACATACAACATATCCCACATACAACAAATCTGTAGCTGAATACTTTCAAAACATGTGGTGATCAAATTGGAAAGTCTCTTTCTATAAACGTTTCGTTTTAGAATACAGTTGATATCATTGTGGCAAATAGTAATATCTCCTTTTGTCAAAAGGTTTTCAAATGTCGTTTGCTGCAGAGGCTTCAAATATGCCAAAGATTTAATTAATGTAACTTTTGATCAAAATAAACTAGAAGCATAGACTCACTAGTTGTACGCCAATGTGATCTAAAATGATTCCACGTCGGAATATCAATAAGGCCCCAAGTCGCCCGACGCGGTTCATAATAAAGTAGAAATAGACTGCGCATTAGATGCACCTTAAAATAATTTTGCGTATTAAACCTTTATCATTATTCGTATTAACTGTAGATGTTTTCATAGAAAACCTAAATTTAAAAAAAAAATATCCGAAACATGAGAATGACACTGAAATATGAACGGTTTGAAACTGTGCGCCTTCGTTCAGCACCGAGGTTTTTTCACTGGGTTGGCTTTGGGGACGTATTACACCTGTTTCATTATTCTTATTAGCTGCATTTTTTTTTATTTAAGTAAGGTTCATTGAAACGATATATAGTGGTTTCCGAAACCGAAGAATGACATACACAAATATTCATTTTTCTTAGAAGCAAGTCTTCTTTTTATACGGTATTCATAGATACATATATACGTACTTCTCGTCTTACTTATTACATAGGGGTGATTTGACTTCAAACGTGTCTGCAGCAGACGACTTTTTAAGTTCGGGAAACATTTGGAAGTTGGGGAGAGTGGAGATATTGCTTGGATTAAATATTTCCTCCATTTGCAAAAGCGTTTTCTCCAAACGAATGAAACATCTTTCAGACATTGTTAAATCAGAATAAAAAGGAAAAACATCATCATACTAAATTTGAACAAGTCAGTAGTCCAGCACGAGGTTACTGGGAAAAGCCTGCTTGAAAAAAAATATCGCAATATGTTTTGCCGGTTTTGTGTAAATGTTTACAATCAAAAATAGTTTGACTTTTTCCGACATACAACTAATCAGCAGACGAGTTGAAAACATATTGGCCCAAAATATGTTAAAATGTATATAATTAAAAAAACCAAAGACAAGAGAGAGAGACAGTGAGAGAAAGAGAGAGAGAGAGACAGACAGACAGACAGACAGACAGACAGACAGACAGACAGACAGACAGACAGACAGACAGACAGACAGACAAAAACAGAGAGAAAGAGAGACACAGAGAGAGACAGAGAGAGAGACAGACAGAGAGAGAGACAGAGATATATAGACAGAGAGACAGAGAGAGACACACACACAGAGTATCATGCGCGATTTAATTATCACCCTTCTAAAATAAGTATAATATTTGAAATAAAAAAATACTTATATTTTTTAGATTTTTATTACAAAACAAGTTGAGTCTGAAAATGCGGTATTACAAAAGTTTTTTTTGAAAAATCATGTAGGTTTCACGCGCAATTTCATCAACACCCTACTGAAATAAGTATTAGTTAACATTATGTATTGATTCCTGGTAAATTATAGCTGAAATACACAGATATTTTTTACATTTCCGATATTTTTATTACAAAACGGGTTTAGTCCCACAAAGAAGTATTACAAAAAGGGTTTAGTACCAAAAAGAGGTATTACAAAACGGTTCTTGAGAGAGAGAGAGAGAGAGAGAGAGAGAGAGAGAGAGAGAGAGAGAGAGAGAGAGAGAGAGAGAGAGAGAGAGAGAGAGAGAGATAGAGAGAGAGAGAGAGAGAGAGAGAGAGAGAGAGAGAGAGAGAGAGAGAGAGAGAGAGAGAGAGAGACAGAGACAGAGACAGAGAGACAGAGACAGAGACAGAGAGAGAGAGACAGAGAGAGACAGAGAGAGACAGAGAGAGAGACAGAGAGAGACAGAGAGAGACAGAGAGAGACAGAGAGAGAGAGAGAGAGAGAGAGAGAGAGAGAGAGAGAAGAGAAAGAGACAGACAGACAGACAGACAGACAGACAGACAGACAGACAGACAGACAGACAGACAGACAGACCCGAGACAGAGACACAGAGAAAGAGAGACACAGAGAGATACAGAGAGACAGAGAGACAGAGAGACAGAGAGACAGAGAGACAGAGAGACAGAGAGACAGAGAGACAGAGAGACAGAGAGACAGAGAGACATAGACAGAGAGACACAGAGAGAGACACACACAGAGTATCATGCGCGATTTAATTATCACCCTTCTAAAATAAGTATAATATTTGAAATAAAAAAATACTTATATTTTTTAGATTTTTATTACAAAACAAGTTGAGTCTGAAAATGCGGTATTACAAAAGTTTTTTACATTTCCGATATTTTTATTACAAAACGGGTTTAGTTCCACAAAGAGGTATTACAAAACGGGTTTAGTCCCACAAAGAGGTATTACAAAACGGGTTCTTGATATTCATGTATGTATTATGCAAGTTTTCCTTACTAACGTTCTAAAATAATACTTGTTACAATTTGTATTTTTTTTTTTTAATTCTAAGTTGTACATTTCAGTTAAATGTTATTACAAAACGGGTTGAGTCCGAAAATGCGGTATTACAATTTGGGTTCTTGATATTCATGTATATTTCACACGCGATTGTATTACCATTCTACTGAAAGAAGTATTGTTTAAGATTTGTGTATTGATTCCTTGTAAATTATTTCTGAGATAAACTTATTTAGTCCCGAAAAGTTATTTTTGATATTCATGTATGTTTCAAGCACGATTTCATCAACAACCTACTGAAAAAAGTATTATTTCACATTAGTGTATTGATTCACCGATAATTTATAGCTAGGGTACACA
Source organism: Serripes groenlandicus (assembly GCA_031761405.1). Taxonomy (NCBI): domain Eukaryota; kingdom Metazoa; phylum Mollusca; class Bivalvia; order Cardiida; family Cardiidae; genus Serripes; species Serripes groenlandicus. The sequence goes on from JASEVX010000360.1 coordinate 25,706, forward strand.
GATTTTTACATTTCCTATATTTTGTTTACAAAACGGGTCGAGTCTCAACAAGTGGTATTACAAAACGGGTTCTTGATATTCATGTATGTATTTTGCAATTTATCATTACTTACGTTCTGAAAATAAGACTTTTTAACATTTGTACATAGGTTTCTTGAAATTTTAAGTAAAACATTTCAGTTTTATCGTTTTTTAATTTTGTATTACAAAACGGGTTGAGTCTGAAAATGCGGTATTACCAAACTGGTTCTTGATATTCATGTATGTTTCACACGTAATTTCATTAACATCCTTCTGAAATAAGTATCATGTAACATGTGTGTATTGTAAATTATAGCTAAAGAAACAGTTTGTCACATTTTTTCGATATTTTTATTACAAAACGGGTTCTTGATTTTAATGTATGTATTTTGCAATTTTTCTGTAAAAAAATACTCTTTTATCATTCGTACATAGGTTTCTAGGTCCGTGAAGTTAGGTTGACGAGTGACGAATTGACGAGTGACGAACTGTGACATTTTTTAGGTCCGTGAAGTTAGGTTGACGAGTGACGAATTGACGAGTGACGAACTGTGACATTTTTTCTAAAAACTTTATTTATTTATTTTAGATAAGTATCTGGACGTATTTAATGCAAATTAGGCCCAATTTCATGTTTCATGGCGACCAGTCAATCAGAAGAGCTTCATCAAGTTCGTCAATTCGTCAACTCGTCAATTTAGTTGACGAAATTTACGAAACAAATATTTTTCTAAAAACTTTATTTCTTTCCTTTAGATAATGTATCTGGACGTATTGAATGCAAATTAGACCATATTTCATGTTTCATGGCGATCAGTCAATCAGAAGAGCTTCGTCAAGTTCGTCAATTCGTCAACACGTCAATTAAGTTAACGAAATTGACGAACAAATTATTTTTCTAAAAACTTTATTTCTTTCCTTTAGATAATGTATCTGGACGTATTGAATGCAAATTAGACCATATTTCATGTTTCATGGCGATCAGTCAATCAGAAGAGCTTCGTCAAGTTTGTCAATTCGTCAACACGTCAATTAAGTTAACGAAATTGACGAACAAATTATTTTTCTAAAAACTTTATTTCTTTCCTTTAGATAATGTATCTGGACGTATTGAATGCAAATTAGGCCCTATATCAAATTTTATGGCCATCAGTCATTCAGTAGAGCTTTGTCAAGTTCGTCAATTCGTCAACACGTCAATTTTGTTGACGAATTGACGAACTTGACAAAGCTCTACTGAATGACTGATGGCCATAAAATTGAATATTCTTCTTCAGTTGAATCTCTTCATACACAGATTCTAACTCATAGCTTTCTGCATAGTGTGTCGGTTAGAAAGGGACTGCACAGCCAAACGTTTGTTTTTATTACGTTTTAGTTTGTTTAAGAATGGGTCTTCCGATTTCGGGTTTATTGCAGATGATGTTTCTCTGCTACAAAAATATAATATTTTCAATAGCTTGGAAGACTATTTAGCATATGGCGATTTCCTAGTAGATATTTTTGGAAACATTGTATTAATATAAAGGTTCGTAACTACTACTTCGTATATAGAATAATGGAATGTTAGAACATCTTCGAGACAGTTTGTCTTATACAGAAAATTACAGTATCAGTTCTCTGCTAATCCAGTGTGGGACTACGCTAAACGTAATCCGAATATGCTACGTGCTTGTTTTTCTATCGCCCAAATAATTGCATACACGGCATGCACAACAGCAAACAGCCAGACTACAGAAAGTCAATGATTGCAATAAATCAACATCAGCATTCCTGTTCCATATGGGTGACATATAAAAAACTGTTCAGGTTTCAATATAAAATATTACTTATGAACTTAATTATTCAAATCAAGTTCGATACCTGTCTTTTTTAATCAGTCAGTGCGAGTGTCTATTAATAGATTCTGGATTTTCCGTAAATTACAAATGGCTACGACGGTAGACAAACTCGTAAACTGAACTTGAAATCTATGAAATCGGGTTTTAAGAAATCGCGTACACTTGGATCAGGAAATATTGATGTGCAATCTGATCATTATATATGCGCATCATAAATGTCTCAAGCGTAGTATTCCTGGAGCATGACTCCATTGTTCTTCCATCTAAATTTGTCTAGAGGTATTTTTGTTTTACTTCAAATGATAAGTCAGTCGACTCGCGATAACTCGAATTCGAAATGGTCCAATAGCTTACTTCGACTTATCGATGCGTACGAAGGATTACAATATTCATGCTAAATTATTTTATGTATTTTTAGCTAACTTAATGATTTAAAACAAAGTGTTTATTATGACAAGACCTCGGGCTGAGGGTGTCTCGCCCTTCTAAGAAAATCAGATGTTAAATGGTATCACTATGCAAAAAGAAAGTAAAGTTGATAAATGTGAAAAAGTAAGTGTCTGTCAATGCATTGTTATCAACATGTCATGATAAATAAAAAACTCACTACATGTGTATATATCTTAATATATTTATTCACACATGAGGTAAAGAGTGATCAATAATGCTACATTAAATTGTAAATAATTGCAATCACTATGATTATGATATTAAGTTTTTACACATAAAATAACAACATAGTTATTTTAAAATAAGTCATGGGAAAATATTATTGTACTAAAAAGGTCATATTTGCCGAAAATTGACATAATAACACTAGGTGATAAAGCAACACTTTTGAGATTTTACAAAAACACATATTTCAGAGCAAAAACGCAATTGTGTATTCTTATTTACTCATCAAAGTGTTATGAATAATGATAAAATGAATCAAGTTTGATGTATTGCACATTGCTTTTAGTTGTCGAATTGATACTTGTTGGAAAATATTGAATTGAATTATCAACACATATTTTCAAAAGCTAAATGTAACATGCAAAGTGTTAACCTCATATGTTTGATGTGGTTTAATGTAATTGATATCATAATGTGAACAGTTTCAAGACAAGTAATATTGATTGACTTACAAATAGTCAAACGTAAAAGCATAGATGAGAGTTTGAAAATGACTAATGAGTAAATCATAGTGATAAATAAAGGAATATAAATAATAACAAGACATGGAAATTCCATGAAACCAGGGTTTCTATAATGGACGGTGTTTGATTAAGAATTAACAGATCTGTCAAATCATTCTGTCAATAGTTAATTCAAGTAACAGGGAATATTTCTATTGATGAATAATCATAATTACTTTGTCAATTAAATATATCACAATTTTATCTAACAAATATCAGTTTAATACAGTCAATCGTGTGTTGATGGCCTCATTTATTTAGAACATATAATAGATAACAGATATTAAGCAACCTTTTGTTGTAAGCAGCCACATTTTAGGATCCCTAATGCCAGGTTGATAATCAGTGATCTGCCTTAACCCTTTACTTGATAGTAACGCGTTTATGCCTTTGCAAACAGACTAGATTCTGGGCCCGAGGTTATGAAACTTACTCAATTTGAGCATGTAATAGAAATATTGTTGTTGAAGTTAGATGCTTGAGTTGCAAGTTTATGAAATATGCTCATTGCAAAATAGGGTGAAATTACAAACCAACGATGAGAATAAAATCCATGTTTGGAGTTTGTCGCTATGGTTACGAAGCATTTTTAGTTTAAGCATGATGCTAAATTGAGCATGATGCTCAAACTAAAAAAGCTCTGTTAGCTTGAGGACAAAGTTTGGAAAAAAATAATCTACTTTTAGTTTGTAACGGAAATCTACTTTGCAACGAGCCAATTTCCTAGCCTTGTAATCTAAGTGTGTAACTACAATAGTAATAATTATGTTAACATGCTCAAATTGAGTAAGTTTCATGAAATCGGATCCAGATCAGACATTGTGCATATGACACAGCGTCTTGATATGGTGTATATCTGTTCCAAGCTATTTGAAAATATCTCTATGGATGAAAAAGTTATTGTCCGGACAAAAAAAAGTTCAACTGATGTCTATTTGTTGTCACTTTGACCTTGACCTTGAAGCTACAGACAAAAGTTTTGCATGTGACACATCATATTGATATAGTTCATATTTGTGCCAAGTTATTTGAAAATATCTCTATGCATGGCAAAGTTATGGTCCGGACAAGGAAAGTTGACGCCCGCCCGCCCGCCGACTTTGCCAAACTAATAACCAGATTTTTCCTTTGGAAAACCTGGTTAAAAATTATAAATGAAAAACTAATGACAACCTACGTGCCAAAGCTTCTGGTGAAAGATATTGGAGGTAGAAAATGTGTGTCCAGGCAGCAGTTTGTCTTTTAACATTATATTTGCAGAAGTTGGCAGAAGTGTCTGTGTAAATGTGTTTAAATGTAATCCATATATTGCTGAGATAGGACTAAGGTTAAGTTTTGAGGTTAAGTTATCTAACAAAGGTCAAGTTCTGAACAATTATGACCTTGACCTGGAAGAATTTGACGTTGATGGATGTCCCATGACCAAACAATACATCTGACAAAGTTTCAGAAGAATTCCAGCAGGGGTTGCTGAGATATAAGAAAGTTTTAAGTTTTGAGGTTAAGTTACCTAACAAATGTAAAGTTCTGCACAATTATGACCTTGACCCTGAAAATGTTGACGTTGATGGATGTCCCATGACCAAACAATACATCTGACAAAGTTTCAGAAAAATTCCAGCAGGGGTTGCTGAGATATAAGAAAGGGTCAAGTTCTGCACAATTATGACCTTGACCCTGAAAATTATGACGTTGACAGATGTCCCATGACCAAACAATACATCTGACAAAGTTTCAGAAAAATTCAAGAAGGGGTTGCTGAGATATAAGAAAGGTTAAGTTTTGAGGTTAAGTTACATAACAAAGGTCAAGTTCTGCACAATTATGACCTTGACCCTGAAAATATAGGCGTTAACAGATGTCCCATGACCAAACAATACATCTGACAAAGTTTCAGATAAATTCAAGCAGAGGTTGCTGAGATATAAGAAAGGTTAAGTTGTGAGGTGAAGTTACCTAACACAGGTAAAGTTCTGCACAATTATGACCTTGACCCTGAAAATGTTGACGTTGACAGATGTCCCATGACCAAACAATACATCTGACAAAGTTTCAGAAAAATTCCAGCAGGGGTTGCTGAGATATAAGAAAGGGTCAAGTTCTGCACAATTATGACCTTCACCCTGAAAATTATAACGTTGACAGATGTATCATGACCAAACAATGCATCTGACAATGTTTCAGAAAAATTCAAGCAGGGGTTGCTGAGATATAAGAAAGGTTAAGTTTTGAGGTTAAGTTACCTAACAAAGGTCAAGTTCTGAACAATTATGACCTTGACCCTGAACATTTTGACGTTGACAGATGTCCCATGACCAAACAATACATCTGACAAAGTTTCAGAAAAATTCAAGCAGAGGTTGCTGAGATTCCAGCAGGGGTTGCTGAGATATAAGAAAGGGTCAAGTTCTGCACAATTATGACCTTGACCCTGAAAATTATGACGTTGACAGATGTCCCATTACCAAACAATACATCTGACAAAGTTTCAGAAAAATTCCAGCAGGGGTTGCTGAGATATAAGAAAGGGTCAAGTTCTGCACAATTATGACCTTGACCCTGAAAATTATAACGTTGACAGTTGTATCATGACCAAACAATACATCTGACAATGTTTCAGAAAAATTCAAGCAAGGGTTGCTGAGATATAAGAAAGGTTAAGTTTTGAGGTTAAGTTACCTAACAAAGGTCAAGTTCTGCACAATTATGACCTTGACCCTGAACATTTTGACGTTGACAGATGTCCCATGACCAAACAATACATCTGACAAAGTTTCAGAAAATTTCAAGCAGAGGTTGCTGAGATATAAGAAAGGTTAAGTTTTGAGGTTAAGTTACCTAACAAAGGTAAAGTTCTGCACAATTATGACCTTGACCCTGAACACTTTGACGTTGACAGATGTCTTATGACAAAACAATACATCTGACAAAGTTTCAGAAAATTTCAATCAGAGGTTGCTGAGATATAAGAAAGGTTAAGTTTTGAGGTTAAGTTACCTAACAAAGGTAAAGTTCTGCACACTTATGACCTTGACCCTGGAAATTTTGACGTTGACAGATGTCCCATGACCAAACAATACATCTGACAAAGTTTCGGAAAAATTCCAGCAGGGGTTGCTGAGATATAAGAAAGGGTCAAGTTCTGCACAATTATGACCTTGACCCTGAAAAGTATGACGTTGACAGATGTATCATGACCAAACAATACATCTGACAATGTTTCAGAAAAATTCAAGCAGGGGTTGCTGAGATATAAGAAAGGTTATGTTTTGAGGTTAAGTTACCTAACAAAGGTAAAGTTCTGCACAATTATGACCTTGACCCTGAACACTTTGACGTTGACAGATGTCCCATGATAAACAATACATCTGACAAAGTTTCAGAAATATTTAAGCAGAGGTTGCTGAGATATAAGAAAGGTTAAGTTTTGAGGTTAAGTTACCTAACAAAGGTCGAGTTCTGCACAAGTATGACCTTGACCCTGAAAATTATGACGATGCCAGATGTTCCATGACCAAACAATACATCTGACAAAGTTTCAGAAAAATTCAAGCAGGGGTTGCTGAGATATAAGAAAGGTTAAGTTTTGAGGTTAAGTTACCTAACAAAGGTCAAGTTCTGCACAATTATGACCTTGATCCTGAAAATTTTGACGTAGATAGATGTCCCATGACCAAACAATACAGCTAACAAAGTTTCAGAAATATTCAAGCAGGGGTTGCCGAGATATAGCTATTTGTCGCCGGAAAAGTGACTGCTATGTCTCTCTCCACTATCGTGGGCGAGACAAAAAGGAAGCCAGTAATAAAATCATATCAAGAAAACATGACTGCAGCGGTTCTGACTGCCGCTAGACTGCTTCGTTCATGGAATTTATGCGAATTTTAGATTTATTCAATTTTCGAGTTAACGAGAGTCAACATTGTATTGTTTATAACCGGAACAAATTACCACCATGTACTTGGACATACCAAGGACTTTTAAAAAAGTAGTGATAGCTTTTGCTCATTTGCGTTCAGGATAACATTAATTAATTCTGATGTATGTGGCGTCATGATGAATTGACCAGAAGTACTGGAAACGTGGCCAGGAAACACCGAGATATGTATTAAGGATGGTTGAAAGCGGAGTGAAACACCATACAAAGAAACAAACACATACATACGTGTCCCTACGCATGCATCATTGAAACAACGTTTGACTTTGTAGAACAGAAGGGATTTTAATCAGTTTACTTAGAAATTTATTCCAGCCGGGTTGTATCCTTTGCATTTACCGCATACATATCACGAAGTGAAATTCCGAACCTGATTGACGCAGCGTGGAAGCGCGGCGTCAGTATGGGATAGGTTTTGATTACGTAATCGAAAAGGGAACAACCAATATTATTATTGTTAAGAAAAACTCTGTTATATGTTTGAAAAAAAAAAAAAACCTTTATGAATACATAAATTGTATAAAATGATTTAAGAAACAGCAAGATACAAAATACGTATGTCTTCTTACGTTATTACAAAACTTTACACACATGTAATGGGTATTTAATAACTTTCCCCTAACTTCCTAGGCTACTCTTTTTTTATAGTTTGGTTTACCAAAACTCAGAAAAAAAATCTGGCGATATTTTTGCCTATTTACGATATTGAGATTTTTTAATAAATGGGTAATCTTTAAAAAAAATCAATGATGATTCATTTTAATTACTACATATTACAGTATAATTCTAGAAACTATAAGAACATCGTTAACCCAACTATGCAATATGCATGGCCGTAACATGACACGTTCTATTATTTGTAAATGCTGCATGTCATCGCTTGGCGATTTTGGTCATTCTTATTTAATAGACGACAAGGTGTCATCGGTTCCCATAGAGTAATTAAGTTGTCTCTGCTTTCTTCCGTTATGAATACTTCGCTGTTTTCACGATTTTATTCGATTTCTAAAATTCATTGAATTCGTACCCGGTTTTTCATGTTACGCTCGAGATAAACGATTCGTACCAACTGGTTTTCGCTCTTTGCTCTTGGGATACCATTTAACTTTTTCTTTTGATTATTTTTCAGTTTTCTACTGGCATGTTCAAAACAATTAAAGTGACATTAAAACAAACAAAACAAGACTTAAAAGTTCTTGCTATATGTTGACTATACATGTGAACTTTCATAATGCTCAATCTTGATCATACATATCTTTTTTTTTTTTTAATTACTTCGTATTTTGTGTTTATGTACTCCCGTTTTTGCTATCATACTTCTGCTAAACTGGAAGGAGAATAGACTTCCACCTCTCCTTCCTAAGCTTGTGTCACACTTAACTTATAACTAGAGGCAATAAACCTTAATATACTGAAAGAAAAAAGAAACGCAGGGTACGAAAATATGAAGTTTTCTGAAAACTCACAACCATGCAAGAACTGTTGGCAATCGACTGCGAGAGGTCGGTCTGAGAGCACATCGTCCGTATATTGGTCTGCCACTAACTCGTGAGCGTCGTAGGCATCGCATGGCATGGTTGAATGCACATGCTCCTCGGACATTTCCCATGAGGCAGTGGAGACGTGTATTCTTCAGTGATGAGTCGCGATTTACTCCGTTTCGGGTGACGTCGTGGGGAACGTTTTGTCGACGCCTGTGTGATTGAGAGGGATAGGTTTGGGGGTGGGTCGATCATGCATCGGAGAATACGAGCAGGAATAGCGTTGCGAGGGGGGCCATACTGGATATTGACTTTTCAATTCCGATAATTGAGGGTATCTTCCTCTGCGAATCATTTACTGTGCAATTAATCGACAACAAATTATGAAAATTTGCAGTACTGCTCTTTAAAGGTAGTGCTTGAAAACCATGTAACGATTATTTTAAAAGAAATGTGATAAACTTCTTATTCAACACGAAAGCCTACCCTACGTTTCTTTCTTCTTTCAGTATATATGTTAATATTTAAACACCTTTTTTTATCTAATGGATCTGGTTAGGATTTGAAACAGTTTATTGGTAAAACAAAAATGAGAAACTTCAGCTTGTATGACACATTATAGTTGCAGTGAATGTTAAGCAAACCGTAAACCAAATGGAATCAGGACTAAACTTGTCATTTCACGACTAAACTTCACATGCTGAATATCACATAGATGGTAACATATACAACGTTAATCCCTATGTCAATATTGACCCTTTATGCACTTGGTAACCTTTTTATATAGGCTATGGTAGCCAGTTGAGCAATATAGGCACATCTTGGCCTTCTTGTTTAAGATAAAGGGACATTTGGCCTTCTTGTTCGAAATATTTACATCCTGTCTGCTTGCACAGGTTATTTAAATGTACTGAACTGCATCTGCTTCTTTTAAGTCATGCTTCAAAATCATGCGCGGCGTCTTTGATGCTTTGCATCAGAATTCTCCTTGTAATATAATATGGATACGCGAGTAAGGTTTCAGACGCCCCAGGACATGGTGGAATAAACATGTATCTGTTCTACTATAAGTAAATCAAATATAACCGAATTAAACCATAAAGGAACAAAAAGGAGCGACGATTCTGTTGAACACTCATACCATATGATATAGGGTCAAATAAGATATTGAGCGTTTCTTTGCGAATACCAGCCATAAGACATGTGCGACCAGTGTATATCTACCTTACTGTGTGCATCCGATCAGTCTGGTCTGGATCTGCATAGTGAGTCACACAAGTCCACAAGCAGAAACCTTATTTAAACGTTTTATAATTACGTAAATGTTGGTTTGCGCAGAATACTGCTCAATTGGAGACATCGTTCAGTTATCTCCCTTTAATACTCTCTACATCTAGCTAGGTCCTATCATTTGGTTTCCTCTGGTTTTATCATTGGTTTCTTTGCACTGGATGGTGCACTTATGAATTGCATTTTCTTTGCCAACTGTTATTAGATTGATTAGTAATTCCACATTTGTTTTCTTTAAACACTGCTTTATACATTTTCTCTTTTGAATCATCACTTTAATTAACACATTTATGATTAATGTGTACAGGTTAATTGCAATATCTCATTGCGAAATAGTGATAAAGACAAAGGATTCCAACTAAAAGGACCTACCAACTATCTGGTATTCCTTGGTCTTTATCTGACAAGGGAGATAATATAATTATCATTAATGTCCCTAATTATATCCAATCCCTCTTTAAATACCGATACCGCACCATTATCCTTGATTTAAACGGGTTCTTACATATTTATAAGAAAACACCCATACACGTTTATTTTCGTTCATAATTACATGCAGGATATATAAACAAAAAAGATACCAATAAACTATACAACCTTCTGAAGTGTCCCCGCAAACAATTTGGATATGAAAAAGTTGTTATGCAAACAATCGTCGTATTGTAATTTTTATTCAATCGATATATGGAAATAAAAATGCGTTATAATTTTCCTTCGCTAATATTCTTACAAATAATTACAAATGACTTTGAGGGTTTTTTAAATGTTTAATGGAAATTTATTATTATTTTCTGTAATTCATAATAGACGACAATAATAACAAGAGCACCGCGTACGGCACAGACGCTCGACTGATAGAAAACAGGAAAAAAGCTGAGCTGAACAAAAAAACCTTAACCGGACGACCACGTCGCCGCCGCCGACGACGACGACGCCAGGGTCATGACAATAGCTCTCGTTTTTTCAAAAGTCGAGCTAAAAATCCAAATATATAGTGGTCATGAAAAAACACGAATAGAACTTCATCACCATAAAAATCGATAGTTATGGTTAACGTGTTATATCGATGGATGTGAAGTGCACACTGTAGATCGGTATAAGACTGCACGAGGTGTACATGCTTATATTGATTTACATTGTTCGCAACTGCAGTTTATAAGTCGTACGTAACAGGTTACACGTATGCTGTAGTTTGTTCAAGTATGTGTGTTGGGTAATATTGAGGTACTTTATTCACGAAATGGTCTTCAAATATACTGAAAGGATAAAGAAACGCAGGGTAAACATTTGAGGTGATTTAAAGTGATGTGTTTGATGTTATATACACTATTTTATATGAGTATACAAACCAATCTTTAATAAACAAATTACCAAAATGTCATTAGATTTTGACCAATAATTCATTAATAACTGAAGCACATTTGACGGTACCCCCCAATATCGCAAGGTGAAATCGACTGACCAACGTAAGGACGACGTGCTTGCAGACCAACCTCGCGCAATCGATTCATTACAGTTTTTGGGTTAATGTGGCGATTATGATTGCCTACCGTATTACTAGCGGTGACAGTAACGTGGCGATTACGCAGGTGTGAAAGACGAATAGCCCTGTCGCGACGTCGCGACGTTACGCGCGGACGTCCCGATCGCGGTCGATCGGCAACTCTTCCGGTTTCTTTCAAACGACGGACAAGACGTTCTATGGTGGAAACATTAACACCAAACTGCATAGCAACCTGTTCTTGCCTCTGACCTTGCATTAGCAATGCAATAGCCTGACCCCTCTGAACTTCCGTAAGCCGTACCATGATTGCAAGAGCTTCAAATTTAATTTAAAAAGCGGAAAGTGATGTGGCACGGAGAAATACACGGTTGAGTAACTTTAGGTACGGGATTGAGTACACAGTGACCAAGATAGTCGTCTGACCGGTTTTCATAATTTTACGCCAAGCATTTAAGAAATTGTTACATATATTGCTACCCTGTGTTTCTTTACCTTTCAGTATATATACATGTATACAACAATGTATGGTCAATGTCCATTTAACATCCAATGTGTAGTGGGTAGTACGTCCGTCTTCAGAGCGGGACACAATGCTTCGATCCCCGGTCGCGTCATACCAAATACTTTAAGCATGGAAGTCCGCGCAGGCTGATCCGGGCCGTCACATTACGTTTCCGGTGGATAGAGTGATGATTCCTGAAAGAGAAAATCAACCAGAGGCGAAAAGTGTCAATCCGGGTAAGCTTGCGCGGCATGCTTAGGCTGACCCGAGTCGATACTTTACGCAGAGTCCACAATGTAAGTTTTCTTGCGGGACATGACCGTATAATTAAGTTGAAATAACGATGGTAACAGGAGAAATTGCTCAAATTAAGCCCTTTTCTTTGGTAAAAATGTTTTCAAAACCCGTCTGCCGCATATGCGCCAAATATACTTGTCAGTAAGAAAGGGTTTAGCAGCAGGAGGCTTAAGCACTGCCCCTTTGCCACAATGTTTAAAAAAGAAAGGGTTTAGCCGCCGTCTGGGAAAGGCGAACGGAAATGTTGCAGGACAATATGATACACTACTGTAGAAAAATGGTAAACTAATTTTGACATTACAGTTTCACAATGGCAGACTAAAATCTAAATTAGAAATAATGACGAGGACAAACACGTCTTACTTTCATGTTGGCAGAGGTTTCTTATTTTACATGATCGAATGGCACACGATACAGACACTGATCAAATTGTGTAGACACGTGTTCGTGGCTGTTTGTCAGTCAGAAAGAATGCATGGTTTTTGGTCATATGATCAGATTATGTAGACTGGTTTGTCTATTGAATATTATTCCTTATATCCTTGAACCACGTCATGCGACAACATCTGTACAACTACGATATATTAATACACAGATCGCATTTTGCATCAGTGTACTCTGATCTTGGTCTTCTCTTTTCACCGTTTGGATTACGAAACGAGGAATTAGCATCTGAAGATGAATTACCATCCAGGGAATAGACTACCCGTTAGTAACAGACTTTGAATCGTCAACAATTACAATAACACCACAGTCGGATTACCAATGGCGTCGTCCAGGATTAATGTCAATAATCAACCTAGGTGTTTGTCCAACTCTCATTCCACTTTTGATATAAGGCTTAACTCCTTTTGGAAGACAGTGGTGCAGAGGTAGAGCGTCGGCCTCTCGTATCAAAGATCCCTGGTTCGAGTCCCGTGATGACCGGGTCCTTTGGGATTTTTCCACACAAATGGCGCGAGTACTGGTTAAGTCTCCAGGAAGCAGACATCGAGCGTGATTAATCTAAGCTGAAGGATTGTTTCGCTATCGATGTAAAACATACAAGTTTAAACTAAACTAATCCTTTCGCATATATAACACATCCGCAGCAGACGACTTTTAAAAGATCAGAGTAAACTCTACGTATACATAAAAGTATAATAATTGACAATAATAGAAAATGGCGAATGGAGAAACATCTCGCTACAAGCTATTTCTCCTTATGTCATAATGCTTACAAATGTCGTCTTGTGTTACGGGTCAACATTCGTCTGCTTGTGAGAAATGTATAATACATCGAAAATGTTGCAATCCGAAGCAGTCAAATTAGAAACCCGATGAAAGAAGAAATATGTTAAAATTTCAATCGTTGAAAATACTTTAGAACATTGTTGAACAAGTCGTCTGCTGTAAATGCTTTAGAACATTGTTGAACAAGTCGTCTGCTGTAGATGCTTTAGGAACAAGTCGTCTGCTGTAGATGCTTTAGAACATTGTTGAACAAGTCCTCTGCTGTAGATGCTTTAGAACATTGTTGAACACGTCGTCTGCTGTAGATGCTTTAGAACATTGTTGAACAAGTCGTCTGCTGTAGATGTTTTAGAACATTGTTGAACAAGTCGTCTGCTGTAGATGCTTTAGAAAATTGTTGAACAAGTCGTCTGCTGTAGATGCTTTAGAACATTGTCGAACAAGTCGTCTGCTGTAGATGCTTTAGAACATTGTTGAACAAGTCGTCTGCTGTAGATACTTTAGAACATTGTTGAACAAGTCGTATGCTGTAGATGCTTTAGAACATTGTTGAACAAGTCGTCTGCTGTAGATGCTTTAGAACATTGTTGATCAAGTCGTCTGCTGTAGATGCTTCAGAATGAGTCTGCAAGTGGGAAAGAATCACGAAATGAAACTATAATCAAAGCACCATTGAAGCTAAGAAGTAAACTACCCAGGGTTGATATCAAGACCGACCTTAAACCTACTGAACGCCATGAACTGGTATCATCGCTATTGATAGTTTGAATATTGTCACTGTTATAGAGTACATGTATATTTCGGAAGGTTATTATATTCGCGATGACGTAATACAGCTTGTTGCTGTTCCCTAACTTATTCTTACTGAGTACCTTTTTCATTTAATATACCGAATATTATTTATCTTATATATCGTATAGTTATATATTTATTTACTCTTGTCTAAGCCATATTCTTCTACTTTTTAAAGGGCCATAGACAAATATTGTCGATATTTGCCTATAAAGGATTGAATTGAATTGATATAACCACCGATTGGTGTAGTGCTAGAGCGTCCGCATCGGTTGCGGGAGGTCGCGGGTTCGATCCCCTGTCGCGTCATACCAACGACTTAAACAAGAGCTGTCAGAGGACAGCATGCTCGACTGTTTCGTTCTTGCCAATAAAACAAAACTATTCTGGGTGGTACAGAAAACATAAGCAATTACTTTATCATACTATTATTTATAAGCAAATTACTGTTTAAGTCGTTTAAGGGTCAGGGTCCTAATTCTTACAAAAGCCTTCTCTGAATTATGCACTCTTGGCTGTTGGTGGAGGTTTTGATGGTAAAAAGATATTGTAAGTGTTTAAGCTATATTTCTAATTGTTTTGAAGAAAAAAATGATTTGGTATGAATAACTCAACCAAAATTCTAAATCGAAAGAGGGCCATAATTCTTTTTAAAAAAACTTGACAGAGTTATTTACTCTTGTCTGTGGTTGGAGGTAATGATGCTAAATAAGTATTGTAAGTGTGTAAGCTATATCTGTAATGGTTTAGATTTTGTTTGGGGGTGGTACGAACAACTTAAACCAAAATTCTAAGTCGAAAAAGGGCCATAATTCTTTAAAAGATGTTGACAGAATTGTGTACTCTTGTCTGTAGATGGAAGTAATGATAGTGAAAGAGTGTTCTTAGTTTCGAAGCAATATCTGTTATGGTTTTGACAAAAAGTGAATTGGTACAAATTACTTAACCAAAATTCTAAGTCGAAAAAGGGCTATAATTCTTACAAAAACCTTGACAGAGTTATGTAATCTTGTCTGTTGATGAAGGTAATGATGGTAAATAAGTAGTGTAAGTGTATAAGCTATATCTCTAATGGTTTTGCAAGAAAGTGGGTTGGTACGAAAAACTAAACCAAATTTCTAAGTGGAAAAGGGGCCATTACTCTTACAAAAACATGGACAGAGATATGTACTCTTGTCTGTTGATGGATGTTATGATGGTGAATAATGTTGTAAGTTACAAAGCAATATCTGTAATGGTTTTGAAAAAACGTGAATTGGTACACAAACTTAACCAAAAGTCTATGTCACAAAGACCTTGACAGAGTTATGTACTCTTGTCTGTTGATGGAGGTAATGATGGTGAATAAGTGTTGTAAGTTTCAAAACATTATCTGGAATGGTTTTGACAAAAAAGTGAATTGGTACAAAAACCTTAACCAATGTGTGACACCAACGCCGACGCCGACGCCGGGGCGAGTAGTAGTCAAAAAGTGCTATAATTCTTACAAAAATCTTGACAGATTTATGTTCTCATGTCTGTTAATGGAGGTAAGGATGGTGAATAAGTGTAGTAAGTTTCAAAGCAATATCTGTAATGGTTTTGACAACAAATGGAATTGGTACAAAAAACTTAACCAAAATTCTAAGAAGAAAAAGGGCCATAATTCTTAAAAAAAACCGTGACAGAGTTATGTACTCTTTGTCTGTAGATGAAGGTAATGATGGTGAATAAGTGTTATAAGTTTCAAAGCAATATCTGTAATGGTTTTGAAAAAAAGTGAATTGGTACAAGAAACTTAACCAAAATTCTAAGTGGAAAAAGAGCCATAATTCTTACAATAACCTTGAAAGAGTTATGTACTCTTGTCTGTTGATGGAAGTTATGATAGTCAATAAGTGTTGTAAGTTTCATAGCAATATCTGTAATGGTTTTGACAAAAAAGTGAATTGGTTCAAAAACCTTAACCAAGGTGTGACACCAACGCCGACGCCGACGCCTGGGCGAGTAGTATAGGTAGCCTTTTCTCCGAAAGCAGGGTAGTAGTAATGGCTTTTCCTCCTTACATTGAGGGTTGTATTGTTATCATTACGACCGACTAGCTACAGTCAGGATAAAAGGACCAATAGTACTGGTAAGTTACACAGGAAACGTCCTGATACAACTGGACAACATGTTGATAACGGCGTAGAATAACATACAAACAAAATACGATATTTTAATTTGGTAGAGAACAAGGTACACTTAAATCAGATAAATGCTGTTTAAATTCGGATACAGCGGTAGGAGGGGTAACCCTTTCTCTAATACAACCACTCTGCAGCAGACGACTTGGTTTTAATGTAAACAATCACTTTAAAACAAAATATAAGTAGTATATAGACTTGAAAACTTTAATACGACATTGAGCAATGTCAGCTTTAGTCACAATATTTTCGAAAGTCGTCTTCTGTAGTGCGTCTGAAAGTGGGAAAAGGTTAAGGAAACGTTACAATGGAATCGTGTCCTGGTAGTATGATCGAATGTACCCAAATGAGTCACTGAAAATACATCACAAATTAAAACAAGACGAATGTTTGACGCAAAGCGTCAAAGAGAATCCGCAATTTTTCGTTGTACATGTAAAAATAAGAAAAAAGAACATTTAAATCCACAAACATTAGAACAATTTAAAATGAAGACGGTAATATGCCGATAAATATTTGATTGATTGATTGAAATGGGGTTTAACGCCGTTTTTAACAATTTCTCAGTTATATCACGGCGGCCAGTTCACCTACTCATGCATTTCCTGGTTTTCTCACACCAGTACTCCACACAACAATCTTCCCAAGCAACTGGCTGCTTTTCCACATAGAATTAGCCCATTGGTGGAAGACGAATGACGCATGTCGCATTGACTTTTGTCAATCGTCGGAAGATAAATATTTGAAGACTGTTGTATACTTCAAATTACCTCCCTTTAAGCAATACCAGGATTTTTACCTTGTGATTTTCTTTTTTGGTGGGGGGGGGGGGGGGGTATATAGGAATCACCCTGTCCGTCCGTCTGTCTGTCCATATGTCTTGTAAGCGCAGCTCCGCCTTAACGGCTGGACCGATTCTGATGAAACTTTACACAGTTGCAGTACACAACCTGAGGATGTGCATGAAGTAAGAGTATCCCGGTTGGAAATATACTAGACAAAACTTCCAACGCACCCGCTACTGACTTATCCTGCGAACTTTAAAAATACACCCTTCAATCAATTAATGCATTTTATTGTAATCTACTGTGGTATTTTGTTAAGTTTTTGTTTTTCATCTGTTACAGGATAGTTATGTGATACTCTTGTCAAATTGCAACTTGCATTTGGTATAATATGGCGCAATATGTTTGGCAATAGATTAGAATTTCAGTGCATTAAGTGTTATTTGGCGTAAGATTAACATTTCGGTGCAATAAGTGTTATTCGGAGTAAGATTAACATTTCAGTGCAATAAGTGTTATTCGGCGTAAGATTAGAATATGTTAAAAATGTTACTCTATGCACTTAAAACATTCACATGCACTCCACTCGTGGTATCCCACAGTCGAAAGGGACAGGCGAATAATTTTGACTCGTTTAATGCGGAAATGGATCTATATATTAATAGTTTCGTTTTAAATGTATACTTATGTTTATTATCAAAAGCAAGCCAATGAAAAAATCATATCATGATAAAAGTACATCAACAGTTCTGATTGGTCGCCTGGGGAACTCAGAACTACTGCCTCTCTGATTTTATACGACAGTTCCGTTTATTACAAATTGCATCGAGTTAAATGATCACTTGACTTGTTATTGCGACACATCTGTAAACGCTATATGTTTGTATTTGCAGGTATCTACAAGACGACGTTGGTACAGAGGTTCTATGCTATTGACATACTACGCCAACTTTCTGTATAACAAGACGCGTTTACTTTTGAATGTTGATTCACTGTTGTACCTTATCTGCGATCAACAGAAACGATGAAAAATCAACAAGACAGAGGATGTTTCAAGCACTGCTGTGACTGCGCATATCAGTTTTCATTTCGTCGCATCCTGTATCTATTCGTATTTCTGATTTTCCTGGTGATCATATACATTTTTGCATCAACTTCGGTATTGAAATTCGTCGTTGACGTCTCTGTGAAGATGAAAGCCGATGTGATAGACGCGTTTAATGATATTATTGACTTAAACCAGGCGGACTCCAGTACTCGAAGTTTTCGAGGAGATGACTTCAAATCACTCGACGGCGATTACCCACCAATAAAAGGCTTAATAACTACTTCAAAAGACCATCAGATAACAAATATCTCTTCTATTTCCCGATTAGGCCTATCAGAAAGAAAAACTTCCACATTTCCCAAACCGGTCGGTAAGGAAATTAATCTGGACTCTTCAGTTACAAAGGGTAGTACAACAGATGTTTCAGTTACAAAGGGTAGTACAACAGATGTGAAAATACTTGGAAACCATACAACTTCCTATGATCGTCGGAGACCAGATTCGTGCGACACGTGCTTTGAGCATAATTTCAATTACGTCATTGATAACCCGGATGTTTGTAAACTGAAGTCATCTTTAGATACAATAGATATTCTTATACTAATTCTAGCCGTCCATAAAAATATTGAAGCTAGAAATGCCTTACGAGAAACCTGGTTGTCACCTTACAGAAATAATACAGGCAACATAAGATACATATTTCTATTGGGAGAAATTGATCACTATGAACAACAAGAACGTGTTCGTCAAGAGAATGAGAAACACCATGACATCATTAAGGAAGACTTTGTGGATAGTTATATGAATCTCACATACAAAACAATTATGGGCTTTAAATGGGCGTCAACAAAATGTGGTCATGCTCGATTTATTCTTAAAACAGATGATGATATGTATGTCAATACAAACAATTTACTAAACGTTACACGAATACATAACAGTGCCTTACAGACAGCCTTAGGTGGATCGTGTAGCTCAAGAGCAATACCAATACGAGATAAAAACTCAAAATGGTACGCGTCCTATTCGAGTTATCCAAATACGTCTTATCCAGGATATTGCTCAGGAACCGGTTACGTTACAAGCATGGCTGTGGCACAAAAGTTATACGCGATATCACCCAGTGTTCCATTCTTCCATCTGGAAGACGTTTATTCAGCATTGTGTATACGAAAATTAGGATTTAGTCTGAAAGCTATCCCAGGTTTTAACACAGGGCGACCAGAACTTGATCCATGTATTTATAGAGGTCTAGGACTTGTGACCGCCCATCAGTTGTCTCCTTTGATGTTACGATCGGTCTGGCGTGGGAATTGTAGCCATGTGTAAACCAGGCTACCCGTCCCGTTGTTAAAGAAACAAACAGTGATACCATAGTATGTTTACACTTGCTCAGTATTTATACATTTCCACACTCAACAAAATCTGCAACAAACGCCTTTACGTATATAACAAACTCTCTATCATTGATGATATATCTATTGAAAACAGTGGTGAACATTGAGGGAAAAGATGAATCGCTCATCACGGATGGAAATGTTTCTACGTGTCTATGTTTGTGTGTGTAGCCAAGGTATATGTATAAGGGGACACTTATACTGCCTTGCTATAAAGCTAGCTTTTATTGTGACGTGGTAGAACGTTCGCTTATTTGTTTTCATTTCTCGATATCCATTTCAAGATAAAAAATAATGCTATGTCTTTAACATTGTTATTATAATATTGCAAACATTTCTATTATTATACTTGACTTAAACAGTCTTTTCCTGCAGCTTATTATCAATGTGAGAAAACAGATCTGCGAACTGCTTCCAGCTGTCACCGTGTAGAGCTCGATCTTAACTCGGGCTCAGACCAAATATCTACGACTTCCCTGTTAGTGACACTCTATGAAAGAACCATAACCAGATCCTCTTGCGTCATCAAATACGTTTGCAACATTACAATTAACTGAATCATTTTGCATTGTAATCATAAGAAAATCGATCATTTATGCAGACCCCATTAAGTATTAAAATCTCTGAATATTTCGACTGCTATAGACCAGTCATCGCAATTGTAACAACGACTCAGAAAATTTGCTTGTTTGATTTCATTTCTCAATATCCATTTCGGGATTAAAGTAATGTTATGTCTTTAACATTGTTCGACTTAACTTTAGAGATTTTCACTAAATTTATCTTTCTGCTACCAACATTTGTAATATTTCAATTAACCTCATCTTAACAATCCATGAAATGGAAAACATGAGTTGAGCAAGTTCATATTTCCTTCAAAAACAATAACTCTGATGCAAGTACATCCAGTTTAACCGGGGATCCCAACTTGCCCTACCCGATATGCAGTTATACAAATATATGGTTCTCAAACGCACTACTTTACCCATGACACAATGCATCTACAACAATGTCACTCTCTATGAAATAATCAATACCAGATCCACTGGCATCATCAGCGACGTTTGCAACATTTCAATTAATCTCCATGTTAAAATATTAAGTGGAACAAGACCTCGAGGGTGTCTCGCCCTTCTAAGAAAATCAGATATTAAATGGTATCACTATGCAAAAAGAAAGTAAAGTTGATAAAATGTGAAAAGGTAAGTGTCTGTCAATGCATTGTTATCAACATGTCATGATCAATAATAAACTCACTACATGTGTATATATCTTAATATATTTATTCACACATGAAATAAAGAGTGATCAATAATACTACATTAAATTGTAAATAATTGCAATCACTATGATTATGATAGTGAGTTTTTACACATAAAATTCCAGCAGGGGTTGCAGAGATATAACCAAAGTAAAGTTACCTAACCTAGGTCAAATTCTGCAAAATTATGGCCTTGACCTTGACAATTTTGATGTTGACGGATGTCCCATGACCAGAGATATGACCAAGGTTAAGTGTTTAAGTTAAGTTACCTAAACAAGGTGAAGTTCTGTAAAATAATGACATTGACCTTGAAAATGTTAACGTTGACAGATGTCCCATGACCAAACAATACATCTTACAAAGTTTCAGAAAAATTCCAGGAGGGGTTGCCGAGATATAACCAAGATCAAGTTACCTAACAAAGGTCAATTTATGTAAAATTATGACCTTGACCTTGAACATTTTGACGTTGACAGATGTTCCATGACCAAACAATACATCCGGCAAAGTTTCAGAAAACTTCCAGCAGGGGTTACCAAGGTTGAGTTCCCTAACAAAGGTCAAGTTCTGTAAAATTCTGACCTTGACATTAAAATGTTTACGAATGTCCCATGACCAAACAATACATCTGACATTTCAGAAAGATTCCATAAGGGGTTGCTGTGATAGGACTAAGGTTAAGTTTTGAGGTTAAGTTATCTAACAACGGTCAAGTTCTGCACAATTATGACCTTGACTCGGACAATTTTGACGTTGACAGATGTCCCATGACCTAACAATACATCTGACAAAGTTTCAGAAAAATTCCAGCAGGGGTTGCTGAGATATAAGAAAGTTTAAGTTTTGAGGTTAAGTTACCTAACAAATGTCAATTTCTGCATAATTATAACCTTGACCCTGAACATTTTGATATTGACACGGATGTCCCATGACCAAACAATACATCTGACAAAGTTTCAGAAAAATTACAGCAAGGGTTGCTGAGATATAAGAAAGGTTAAGTTTTGAGGTTAAGTTATCTAACAAAGGTCAAGTTCTGCACAATTATGACCTTGACCCTGAACATTTTGACGTTGATGGATGTCCCATGACCAAACAATACATCTGACAAAGTTTCAGAAAAATTCCAGCAGGGGTTGCTGAGATATAAGAAAGGGTCAAGTTCTGCACAATTATGACCTTCACCCTGAACATTATGACGTTGACAGATGTATCATGACCAAACAATACATCTGACAATGTTTCAGAAAAATTCAAGCAGAAGTTGCTGAGATATAAGAAAGGTTAAGTTTTGAGATTAAGTTACCTAACAAAGGTCAAGTTCTGCACAAGTATGACCTTGACCCGGAAAATTTTGACGTTGACAGATGTCCCATGACCAAACAATACATCTGACAAAGTTTCAGAAAAATTCAAGCAGGGGTTGCCGAGATATAGCTATTTGTCAAAGCGGCCGCCGTCGCCGGACAAGTGACTGCTATGTCTCACTCCACTATCGTGGGCGAGACAAAAAAACATGCGTTCAGCAATTTTATATTTCTTTCAAAAGCAACTCTTCCTATGCAAGTACATCCAGTTTCACCGGGGCATCTCAGCTTGCCCTGCCCTATATGCAGTAATAACATATTATTTTATTGGTTCTCAAACGCACCACTTTATACATAACGGATTGCATCTACAACAGTGACTCACTAAAACAATATATTTCAGATCAACTGGATTCAACAAAGACGTTCGCAATATTGCAATTAACCTCATTATTGAAATCTATCAAATGGAAAAAAAAACCTGCGTTCAGCAATATCGTATTTCTTTCAAAAACCACTCTTCCTATGCAAGAACATCCATTTTCGCCGGGGCATCTCAACTTGTCTAACCGATATGCAGTAATAACAAATATCTGGTTCTCAAACTACTAATTTACTCATGACACATTGCATCTACAACAGTGACACTCTCTATGAAGCAATCAATACCAGATCCACTGGCGTCAACAAAGACGTTCGCAACAATGCAATTAACCTCATCATTACAATCCATCAAATGGGCAAAAACATACGTTCAGCCATTTCATATTTCCTTAAAAAAAACTCTTCCAATGCAAGTACATCTAGTTTAACCGGAGCATCCCAACCTGCCCTACCTGATATGCAGTCATACAAATATCTGGTTCTCAACGAACCACTTTACCCATGACACATTGCATCTACAACAGTGAAACGCTCTATGAAGCAATCAATACCAGATCCACTGGCGTCAACACAGACGTTTGCGACATTGCAATTAACCTCACCGTTACAATCCATCAAATTATCTTTGGAATTGTGTCAATGCTTGGCGTATCCAACCCCACATCATTCGGTCTGCCAATGACTGCTTTTCCAACAACGGAAACAAGATCCTGAAATACGCTGGTCTAATGACTCCAATTGAAAGTTCGGAAAACGTTCCATCCGAGTAAGAACCTCGTTTGTGTCCATGTCCGAGGCAGCCACGTGGATTAATTTCTGGTAAAATCTTAAAACAAAATGTGAACTGCTTGCTGTCGTCCGGTAGAATGAACTTATCCCGCCAATTCACAACAATATTTTCAAATAACTCACCAATATATCGTGCTACTCATGCACCCAAGCGCTTACGAATAACCCTTTTGAATATGCTACGCGAAGAAAATATTTCACGCTATTCTACGAAACGCGTGAAATTGATATTACTACCGTATCTTCTAAGTTTAAACAAGAACTGCTCCTACACTTTCACTTCGATCATATTCCGTGCAAATATAGTTACTAAAGTAACTAATTAAACATGTTATTAATCAATGTTTACAGTGTACCGTTGAAACATATAGGCTCATCCTGCAATAGGAAATTTGCGAAATGAAAACTATAATATTATATATACTATATAATACTATAACATATTATTATATTACTATATATTATTATAATATTATTAAATTACTATATAATATTACATTATATTACTATATAATATTATACTATATAATATTATAATATTAGCTTATCTAAGCTTTTCCTAATCGGCAACCGACAGGTTGATGTGGCAACGTCCTAACTGTAGCTACCTTAGAAGGCTAGACATTTGAGTCTGCTGAAATACCTGTAAATGGTAAATTTGTTTCACTCTCACAGCATTTCACACATCATGTATTGCAGTGCATCCTGATTACAGCATTTATTTACAAGAAAAAACAAACATGATCATGGCTTTATCGTTTGATATTAGTCAGGTTCTTTCAAAGTCAGGTACTAAACAAACATAAGACACATATTGCCGTGTTTGCACGAATACCTGATATTGTACGATTTATATAAGCGTCATTCGCATTCAAACCATCATTTTAACGGGTTTTTCTTTCTATCATAAGGCATATACATTTCAATACATACATTGTCACTATTAAATTCGAATCCTTATTTACAAAACTAACACTGTTCACAAAACATAAAAAACAAGAGGCCCATGAGGGCCTATGCTCTACTGGCATTGATCTGGCTTGTTTCAAAAGGAACCAATATGTCATCAATATTCAAATACCATCTAAGTTTGGTGAAGATCAGATAGCAAATGGAAGCTCTATTGTGTTCACAAGCTGTATTATAGCAATTTTGCCAATTTCAAGGGCCATAATCCAGCCATGCATGGGTAGATCTGGCCGTTTTTTAGAAATGAACCAAACTCTCATGGATATCTAACTACTGTATAAGTTTGATTGAAATACAATCAAACATGTTATCATGTATCATGTTAACAAGCCCTATTATAGCAAGTTTGACAATTTCAAGGGCCATAATTTAGTCATGCATGGGGCGGATCTGGCTTGTTTTCGAAAGGAATCAAGCTCTCATGGATATCTAACTACTGTATAAGTTTGATTGAGATACAATAAAAAAAGAAACTGTATCGTGTTAACAAGCTCTATTATAGCAATGTTGACCATTTCAAGGGCCATAATCCAGATCTGGCTGGTTTTCGAAAGAAACCGAGCTCTCATGGATATCTAACTACTGTATAAGTTTGGTTGAGATACAATCAAAAGTGAAGACTGTATCGTGTTAACAAGCTCTTTTATAGTCATTTTGACCATTTCAAGGGCCATAATTCAGTCATGCATGGGCGGATCTGGCTGGTTTTCGAAAGGAACCGAGCTCTCATGGATATCTAACAACTGTATAAGTTTGGTTGAGACTGTAGTAAAGACTGTATCGCGTTAACAAAAAATTGTTTACGGACGGACGCACGCACGCACGCACGCACGCACGCACGACGGACAAATCGCCACGACATAAGCCCTTCTGGCCTTTGGCCAGTAGAGCTAAAAACCTCCGATCCAAGTAGGTAAATTGCCATGGCTAGTAATGGATCTAGATCCTGACTCCTATTGGCACGACAGTCTCGTCCTGGTCGCCATTGTAACCCATGTCCAGGGGATGTAATAACAATACTCCTTGGTGGGCTGTATATGTTTACTGTCGTGATACATTTATGTACAAATGGAGTCTGTAATAAAATGAAATGAATAAAATGAGGGATATAACAAGAAGTTCAGTTCTAAATACAATTAACATTGACAGAAAAGGAGCAAGCGAATATAAACATATACATGTATAATGAAAGTCGTAGAATAAGACACGTACCAGGATAGTTGAGTTTTATAGATTGAATTGAATTGAATTGCTAAAGACATGAACTTC
This sequence comes from Serripes groenlandicus, assembly GCA_031761405.1. Taxonomy (NCBI): domain Eukaryota; kingdom Metazoa; phylum Mollusca; class Bivalvia; order Cardiida; family Cardiidae; genus Serripes; species Serripes groenlandicus. Next base: position 51,159 of record JASEVX010000360.1, read on the forward strand.
CTCCTTTTTAATAATAATTATAATAAGTATTTTACAGATGTTAAACTTTATCCTCATATGTTTAAAAAGTAGACCACACTTGTAAATTGTTTATTTAAATCATTGGTGCATACAATATATGTATGGCGCAAGAGAAATGCCAGTTGCGAGTCCCATTACTATTTAAAAGGTGGCAAGTATGAAATTAATTGGGTGCGAAAGACCAGATTTTCTTTATTTTTTAATATTATTATTAATCAGAGTTTGTTCTTTTCTTAATTTGTTTCAAGCCAAATAAACATTTAATATCACATATATTTAATCATTTAAGTGTGTGATATTAGCTATATATCTGTAATATTAGGTGTTTGAGTATTCTTTCGTAATGTTGACCTCGTGTCAAGATCAAAAGTGAATAAAAAATCAGGCAAAGCTTTAGTGCATTTTTTATTACACTGCATTCGAGAGAAAATAGCATTTATATATTATCTTTCTTTCTCCTACATTCAGCCCATACACTCGATCCGTGACGTTTAAGAAATCAATTTTTTGAGCGACATTTTTTGTCTGCATAACTTGTCACTTTTCTAAGTTTACATTCTACTTTCGGTTACTTCCCCTTATAAAATATAAAACATCGGGTTATTTATTTCATTTTAGATGTGTCATAACTAAGTGTTTTTAAACAAACACAATTGTAATATGTTCAAGACATTTAAATTTATTTTTTTCTAATGATAACTCTCCTCCCATGTCATTTCCGAAAAGCTATTACAAATATAAGTCGCGGGCTTCTGCAGTGTACATGTAAAGAAATACTGCCTACATGTTCCTTGGTTACGGTACTTTATATCACAGAGACGCACTGTAGCACAGTCTCGGGTTCTCGACCTGACGACTGATCCGTCACCTGTTTTCATTAACAGAACAGAGCATTTCCAGGGGCCATGTCGCCAGCCGGAGAGTGATGCTCTGTTCTGGTAGTGAAAACAGGAGTATGTAACCAAGGTACATGTAGGAAGTAACTGCCCATACATCATTATGTAGAAATGTCCTAGGAAGAATGTATAACTGGAATTTACTTTTTCTTATTTGTTTCACAGAACAGAAACTTAAGCGACTTCTATTTTTAATAGGTTTTCGGAAATCACATGGGAGGGGGGATTATTATTAGAAAGAAACACATTTAGATGTCTTGATCATATTACAATTGTGTTTGTTTAAAAACACTAAGTAATGACACATCTAAAATGAAATAAATATTCCGATGTTTTAGGTATTTTCAGTTTCTTTATTTTGACTCGCATTTATGTTTTTTTGTTTTATTTACGAAGACAAAACAGTCCCTATTAGCTAGACTGTTATACTTTATGTTATACTATATACTACATGTAATCAAAAGGCGATAATCTAATTCAGTCTAATTTGTTTACATACGCGCACCTGCTTGAAGCAGACTTGAAGCAGACTGTTTGTTGTGTAAATATCGAGATGAAAAATCTTAACTTACTGAATGTTATTTTCATGTTCAAAGAGATGTCTTGAGTTGTGAAGAAGGCGTTTTATAATGTTTATCCATGTATATCTAAAATATGAAATGTCTCTAAGCTAAAACTGTTGATCGCGTGACTCGCGAATACCAACTGCGTAGATCAATCTCCTTTGAAGAGAGCCGCTCTTTACACTCACTTACAAATAGTAAATCGTAGGTGATTTAAAATGTTTATTTGGTTCGAAACAAATGAAGAAAAGAACAAACCGAGATAACACTAAAAAAGTTTTAACAGAAAAATTACTTTGAACGAACACTCTCTGCCTATAAAGAGAGTTTCAAGAACGACACCTCTGCGAATAAGAAAAGAATCTGGTCTTTCGTACAAAATTATTTCGTCCTTGACATTTTTAAATGTGTCATTTAATTCCCTAAAGGCATATTGCTTCCGATCTGCATATTGTTATGCATCATTGACACAAGGGCGCTCATCATAATATAATTTTAAAACATGAATAGTTTGTTATTTTTATTATAAAAAAGGAAGGAAAGAATTAAAATAAATTAACATGTTGTAGGGCTCAGTTTATGTTCGAAATTAAGTTTAAATTATACAACAATTTCAATGAGATTTAACTGTTTAGTTGATATTATATTTCGAAGGTGGTCTAATTTATAAATATTGGACTACATTTCAACATTTGTTAAAGTATGATATAATTAGGATGCCAAGCTATTATTATTTTGAGAAAAAGAGAAAACTCATGTCTTCAGCGATTTAACCCTTATCTCATTGTTTTAAAAGTAGATTGCTGCAAAGGTGTCCACTGTTGACTTCAATAGTTGGAAGGTAAAATGACGTGCTATTGCATGCAAATCCTTAATTGTCTGTTTTGTGGTTTTAATGAAAAATAATAAAATTCAAATATTCTGACAAACATCTTGAAAAGTGTATGTGGAATTCACAAATCTTATAATTATTCCTTAATGAAAGCACGTACTGTATACATACTAAGACTTATGATTGGCAAGATTTCTCATTTCCATTACTGTTTATGATCAATAATTAGTTGGTTGTGTGTATGGTCAACCTACTTTGGAATGGAGATTGATCATAAACAATGAAAGGCTTCAATTATCATTCACTTCGTTGACAAAACAATGCAAGTTATGATACATTTTCACTTGACCCCATCCCTGATGTTCCAATATGCCCCTCAGTTGATTAACTGTTTATTCAACTACTATAATGTTAGTGTTATGCATAACTGCACTATGGATATCCGGCGACATTGATGCATTGCATCAACTTTCACTTGTTCATTAATATATGTGTATTCTGTCATCGTTTACTGAACCATTTCCCCAACACTACACAATGTGTTCGCTAATCTGGTTTCAAAGTCGCCTGCTGCAGATTTGTGGCATATGGGAAAGGATGAACAAACTAGGTCAGCACGATTATTCTATCGATTGGTTACTTTTAAATCTCAATAAATGTAAACTATGAGGGATTATGCCTTCACGGTATGATCATTAAATGTATTGGTTTGATTTAGAATTATCATGATTAGCACATCTTCGCTGTCTTTATGCAATGTTATATGGGTGAGTGGAGATTACACACCGTATCGTTGTAGTAAATTGTATAACACATATATTTGTCGGAGACACGTTGTATAGGAAATACATATAAACTACTCTTAACACTTAAACTTACATATACCACTGAATTAAGTACTTCTGTTTATATCATGCAATTTAATGCATACCGTGGCATAGAAGATTACCGATTAGTCTGTACTCTGCAGCACACAATGAAGCATATTTCGAAAATGAGACGTTGACCAAATATAACGTTAGCCGTTTTACTCTTATTTTCTCTTTTCTTCACCAATATTTTAATTTCATCCATGCACTACAACCGTTATTTTATTCGAGTGTTTGCTTACTATGTATTAGGATTAATTGTTAATATATGACTTTTGTAACAACACTCATGTAGTTTGTTGGTTTGAGTAATAAGTTCATGTTATGTAATATTATGTTTTGTAATTGAATCACATCAATTATCACCATGCTGTTGCCTAAGTTGACGTATTAACTTATCAAAGAGTAAGTCAAGTGATGTATACATATCAAACTTGTAATTATTTATGTATTTGCTTTTATGATATTGTCCATATGACCATTTTTATCACAGATGTAAAAGGTATTTTAAACAGGGAAACATTATAAAAATCAAAATTAACTATTATTTTCATTTTATTTATTATCCACTTCGAATCTGTTGCATTGTGGATGTATTAACAGCATTATGCGCAATGCCGAATATCACAAATATCCAGACCAGAACGAAGACTAATTACGAAGTTATAATCCCTCGACTCGGTAGACATTCTTTCTGTTGACAAGATTGTGGATGTTTATAGACACTTTTCACAAAAGCTATCTTACCCTTTTCTTTCCATTGAAGGGATCATTTAAATACAGGCGGATATTTATAGACACTTTTCACAAAAGCTATCTTACACCTTTCTTTCCATGGGAGGGATCATTTAAATACTTAGGTAACATATATATATATATACATATATTATACCAAAATATAAATATAAATTAAGAGCCAAAATGGACAGACTGAATGTAAAAGGAAAGTGATTCGGATCGGCTTGCCGGGCGGACAATTTTGTCCAGGAAATAACAGATGAATATATCACGTGGCAAAGGTCCCGGGTTCAAATTACACCCGACGGTCTACGTAAGAACCATCTTACCATTAAACCCACAGTCATTGCTCCGTATCAATATTCGCTCTTTCGTGTAAACCCTTTTCACTTATAGGCATTATCAGCAGACCACTTTTGGAAACATTGTGGCAAAAGAACATGTTCACCTTTTTGCCACTATGTTTTCAACTCTATTGAATGATTAAACTCTAATTTCATCACGCTTTTGCATACTTTTTAAGTCGTCTGCTGCAGATTTATTGTAAGTGTGAAATGGTTAAATAATTAGGAGACTACTGTAGAATGCAGTGGTAGAGCGTTAGCCTCACGTAGGAAAGGTCCCGGGTTCGAATCCCGTGATGAGCGGGTTCTGCCTTTGGGATGTTTCCACAAAAAACTGCGCGAGTACTGATTACGACTCCAGGAAGCTGACATATAGCGTGATTAATATAAAGCTTAAAGCTTGTTTCGCAATCGATGTAAAATAAATAAGTTGAAACTAAACCAATTAGGAGACTACCAGTGCAGCAACCTATTTCGATAAGTTGTTAGGCCAATATTGGCTTACGAAAATATAAATAAACTATGGAGTATATTATACAATACAATATAATTATTGCTTAACATATGTTATTGCGATTGCAATACATATAAAACCCATAATGCTTTCAAGTTCACATCTTTATGCACTATGGAGTACATTTAAAAAAGAGGATAAGCTGATAGAGTTCATATAACAATGAGACAGTCACACGTTACTAATGAAAACAATACCAATTTCGTCTACACTGTACGGATGTGAGCTATTGCATTCTATGTCTTCTTTAGATATCCAGAACGTTGCAAACACAGCATTGGCACTGTAGAACACGTACACATATGGTATTTAGTCTGCTAGGTCGGTACAACATACAATGTGAAATTGACAAACGCAAAACAAATTTCCTTCAAAGACTGTATAAAATGCCTACGAATTGTCTCACTAGCCAGATGTTCACTTATCGTCTAAATTGGTTTAAAACAATTCAATGTACTTGACATAAAAGTTTTATTTTCGATACTTTATATTTATTGCAAACATATGGTTTAACTGCTTACATTGTATGTGCACTCGTATCTAACTACTGGCACATTCCCTGAGAAAACAATTCCAAGAAAAGGAAAAATTTTAGGGTCGTTGAACGGAAGTTTTTTTTTGTGTCAGTTCACAAAAACAGTCTTCCATTTTATGATATTTGCCAAAACGCGCAAAACTATGCATCATGCATAAAGTACTATACAATTATTAGTTATAAGCAAACACTTAAGGGAAACTGGCAGTCAGTATGTGTAATGCCAAAATATTAATACAAATATCCAAGGACACTTAATATCCGAATGTGATCATGTCTCAATCGAACGGAATTTATATTTTTGAAAACATCAGTTTTTACTGTACTATTGATAGCTATAAACGTTGTTAAAGAAATACGCTTGACTGATAACAACTCGCTTTGAATTGAAAAATATCGACATAAAGAACATTTATTTACTATGCATTTCATTAACATACAACTAATAATCAAGATATTACTATTTAAAGATGACTATTTGTGCTGATCGGTGCCGCAGCATGGGCGCGGCCATTGTTTACATATCGCAATGTCTCGAGACTTTCTGAAAAGAATCGTAACGTCATTTACACACTATGTCCCAAACAAAACATAAAAGTAGAGTTAGCTAATGGACGACTGCGGTACTATAAAGTGAATACAAAATAGACTTTTTCGTAAGAAAATTAACCTCGGAAGTTTACAAACCTAAACTTCAATTATTCAAAATGGAATTCCAAGCATTACATTATATTGTTATTAGATCTATATAAAGTTTTATAGTAAATAGTATCCAACCATAGTAGCTGGATAGAAAACACGAACTTGACTCGTGTAATATATATCAGCCAATTAAATATATGTGTGTTAACATTTATTTATACAAGTAATGTCAAACGTTTATATATTTGACAGTTGTTAGTTATGATTTCACAGCTCGTTAGATATAATGAACCGTCGTATTTTGTACAACAATAAAAGGTCATAGAAACAATCAAATGTCCGGTAGTGGTCGGACGCTACTGCAATATGATCTGTCGGCGAGTCTTTTGAGCAGACATAATTCGATCCCTTCCCTACATACTCTGCAGCAGATGGTAAAGAGATTTTCCATATGAGTCATCTGCTGCAGATTTGGTGTATGTGGAAAAGGGAGAATTGAAATGGTTAATTTTGACCAAATTTCCAAAAGGATTTTTGTTGTAAAACTTGTATAATAAATATTGAAGAAAAAAATATCAAACCTGCTTAAATATCCCTTTTAATTCCAAATGAAATCGTCCAATTTCTAAAATCGTTATTTGTTTTTAGTTGAATGTATTTTACCACAATTCATTACCTCCAAATACAAGACACGGGACTGTTTATGACGATGAGTGCAGCATAGCTTCGGAGGTTTTGCACAAATGAGATACGTCACACACCAATCACAATTCTGAGGTCATATTGTGAATTGCAAATAAAATCAAATTGAATATTTGTATGGTCGGTTTTTCGTCAGGATGCGTCTGCAGAGGCTTACTGTACCGCTCAAAAGCAAATACATGTATAAATAAAGTTGTAAACGTTGTGACAAAAGGCGTAATTCACAGATTAATTGAAAATTACAAACAGTGTACCGTTGTTATTGAAAACCAATTAAAGGTCATAAAACCCAATCATATTTCCGGTAGCGGTCAGACACTACTTATGATCTACCAGCAAGGCACCGCCGAGACTTTGATGCGCTGATAAGAAGCAGAAGCCGACTAGGGGTTATAAACAGCAAGTCAACTAATTAGGGGTAATAAAATAATGAATTTACCATCATGCAAGGCGTAAACTGTTACAGCAGTCTAACGACGTCAGTTCGTTTGAGAACATTCGATTTAGCTTTTCCTATATAATTAATTACTGCAATACTGTGACGTCTTTCACAGCCTTATGTTGAAGTACTGCCCAAAACGTCAGGAAGTTGATGACGATCAAATGAAAACAAGGACAGCACTGGCTGTAATGGACCATGTTCATTCCCTGGATCGACAACAGCGAAAAGATTTATGTGGTGAAAAGATCTATAGGCAGGTATTTTCATAACTAACTGGAGAGTGGACAGTTACGCCTGTCTATGAACATAAGAACTTTATGTGGATGTTCGAGATGATGAACAAAGTTGTTAAACAGTTTTCTCTGGTAGCGGCATTACGATGCAGTTATAGCATGATATGAACAAAAATCCTCCTTAGAAATCGGGACTAGTGCGATCTCCAATTCTTGATACACATTATTCCTTTCCATTTCCAAAAGTCCGATGTCTGCATACTCTGGTTCAAAATTATATGCAATAGTCTCGTCTAATTCGTACTCCATAATTATAAGAAAATTTTAAAACACTCTCAAACTATTAATACAGTTTAAAGTATTATAGTCAAACAGCACGAGATCAAATCTAACGCAGTGGTTACTTAATAAGAATTATTTTATCCAATGGTGGCCTTTTTTTACTGATAAATTAAATTAACGGCAATTACGTTCTCAAACTTCTCTATTATCTAATTCAGGGACACTATATTACATGTAATATTATTATTAAGCTTTATTGCATAATATAGTGTCCCTGTCTAATTCAATAAATTAACGGCAATTACGTTCTCAAACTTCTCAAATTATCTAATTAAGGAAGTTAAAATAAACATTTAAAGCAAACTGTAATCAATTATAACACGGATAATATTGCTCGCCAAATGGCTTAATGCCGATAGGCGAGGTTAAACAACCACATATGATAACACGGATAAATTTACCGCCCGCCCCACTATGATGAATTAATAATCTAAAACAAATATACATGTATACACTATTTACACCATTAAACTTCAAAAAGTGGTCCTTCCTCATAATCGGCCTTTTTGTACCAGACATTTTGGGAAATTGGCCTTTCTTTCTGGATCGACCTATAATCGGCCTTTTTGGACTGGCCTGTTACGCATTCGGCCAATTTTGACCTATACCTAAGATAAGATAGCGATCCGAAAATTTAGTAATCCATACAGTGCTAATCGGAACTGTGTAACTGACGTCACAGGAAGTTGATTATAAGCAAAGATGGCGATCGATACCGACGTGAAAACACAAACTTTAAAAGCATATGTCTTGGTAGTGCAAGCATGTAAAAGAAAGGTAATTACACCAAAATGATACATTACTGTAGTGCTATTTAGTCATATAGTTTAAATTTCAGCCGAGCGTATTCCTTTAAGCTGTTTTTCAAGGTATAAATGGTGTCACATTTTACACCCGAAAAAGTTAAAATCACAAAAATTTCCGTTGTACATAATAGAATTTTCTGTAATTCTCTATAAACACTTAACATCGTTACTTTAATAAATCAAAGCGCTGAAGGCACTACATTTGTTTGGGTACATAAAACTGTTCAAACATTTGCCTTTGCATAGATGTGTGATTTATAAACTATGCATTGTTTATAAATATTACAACTTCGGGTAAAAGAATAAATGACGCATCCGTTAAAATTAAATGCCATTTTAGTTGTCTATAAAAATAAATTATGAGACATACATGTGAATATTATATTTAATTTCCAAGTTTCAAAAGACATGTAAAACAAATGGATAACCATTATGGCCCCGACTCACTCATCTAAGTATTTACCAATTTTTGTTACAAAAAAAATCACAATTGACCAAGGGTTTTCTAAAATCTTATTCAAAACCTTCCTGCTTAACAAGAGACTTTTCAAGTTTTCACTATAGCCATATAAGGCCAATAGCCCTGCCCCCTGTCGGCCATGTTTTTCGACCAATCAACATGGCTTGGAGGAATCTGATAGATGGTCTCCCAATGAACATTTCTACAAAAAGAATTGAAAATTGGCCAAAAACTTTCGGAGGAGAAGATTTTTCAAGTTTTTACTGTAGCCATATTAGGCAAAAAAGCCCCGACCGCTGGCGGCCATGTTTTTCAACCAATCAACTTGGCTGGAAGGAATCTGATAGAGGGTCACCCTAGGAACATTTCTACAAAATTATTTGAAAATCGGCCTGACACTTTTGGAGGAGAAGATTTTTTTGAGTTTACACTATAGCCATATAAGGCAAAAAAGCCCCGCTCCCTGGCGGCCAAGGAACACTTCTTTAAAATAATTTGAAAATCTGCCAACCAGTTTGGTAGAAGAAGAATTTTAAAGTTTTTTTATTTTCGTTGCCATGGAAATCCTAATTCTGCATAAATCACAAACATTTGAAGGATTTCTGGTGAGGTCAATGAGAGGATGCTTTCTGTGAAGTTTCATTCCAATTGACCCACTCGTTACTGATGAGAAGATGTTGACGGACGACAGACGCCGGACAAAAGGAGATCACAATAACTAACTTTCAGCACTTCGTGCTCAGGTGAGCTAAAAACGAAACATCTATCCAAATGAAAGAGTAATTGAAATCATGTAGAAAATAATGTGGAAATAGGCAGTATTAATATTTATATGAGCACTTTAAAAGAAACATGCTTCAGACTTCAGAGGCTTTTGAATTCATTTGCATTATAAAAGGATTAAATGCTCCAGAGAAAACCAATACCTGTGCCGTCCGAATTTTACTCTACAGTATACACCTAAGCTGGCCGCTGTTTCCTTTAAAGGGTGTTTAAGCTTGCCAAATCAATTAAGGATGCGTGACCATACACTGTTAATTACCATTTTGTACGAGTGTCATTCCAAACAAATTATAAATGTAACCCCTTTTCCCAATACACCTATCATATACATTTATGAATTTGTAACTTGCCGGGATGTGTCGATAGCGTCATGGTACAATGTGATATATGCACAAATTGGTTTCACAAATCTTGTGTTAATGCACCTGTGGATATTTCGACAACAGATGTGGACTTTAATTGTAACTTTTGTTAAATTATTTGGCTATTATAATGATAAGATATGTGATTAAATTGGCAACATTTAAGTTTTTTACTTATAACAGCCTTCAAATACAAATTTGGTTTATACGACGGTAAAGATAGGTTATGGGAACTTAGAAATTGTTTAAATAAGCAAATTTTCCTTTTCCCACAATGTTTCAATATATGTTGCTTTTTACTGTTTACACAGCAAGAAAAAAACATTTAACCTATTTGTTATAGATTAGTATTATAGTTGTATATATATATAATTACTAGAAACAAATTAAGATTAAAAGTGTTGTATATATATATATACTTATTGTTTATTTGTTATTTAAATTGTTCTGCCCCTTCCAAGTACAGTACATAATAGAATGTTGCATGGATCATTTGCCTCGGAGTATGGCACATGGAAAACTGTTGAAAGTTACAAAGTAGAAAATGAAGAGGCCCAACAATAACTAGAACCCATGACCCTTCAATCGATTGTAAAGGAGAGGATATAATTGAAGCAAAACCTATGGCTAGTTACTAGCAACCTATTCTATTCTTGCAATGTTTTCAAATTTCGTCCGCTGCAGATGCGTCAAAAGACATTTACTTGTCGGAAAATCAATCCATCAATTCAATTTATTGATATCTATAGATATGATATAAAGAGGAAAGTCGTTAAAACACTTTACAAAGAGATTCCATTTCAGCATGATCTCGATTTTTGGTTTAATCTATATCACTGATAAAAACAATCAAACACATTATATATTTACAAAGAAAACCCCGGATATGATCATATGTAACAAATTATACACATTTGCTCATAGCGTCCGCAGATTTGCTCTATATTCTATAGCGTCCACATTTTCCCTCTATATTGCATTTGTCCGCATTTTCCCTCTATAATGTATTTGTCCGGAGATCGCGTCCGCACTTTAGACCCCCCCCCCCCCGCCCCCCCCCCCCCCCCCCCCACATACCGTTGTATTTATAAATAGATTTCGACGATCACGATTTCTCTGCAAATGTGTTACTCTCATTTTAAATGCATTTTATGACACACATATTTGTTTTTTTAATTCTTTATACTATATTTATATGGCCGACAAGGCCCAAAGAAAATATTTTCAATTCCGGTTTATCTACATTTTCAATGCGTGATTGAAAATTCAAATACCGTATCTGGAGCTTAAATCGGAAATAGTTCTCCCTGTAGCAGTTCACTCATTGAGACTTATAAATCTCTCCGCGTTCATGTTTTAAAATACAATGTTTCATTTTATTTCCAAATTCTCTTTGAAAATAATAACCACATAATAAAACCAGAAAAGGAGTACGGACCTATCTTTTTTTTGCATTTTTTATAAAAGTGAACCATGTTCAGTGTTTATGGATAATTACAGAAAATTCTATTATGTAGAATGGAAAATTTCTTGAACAATTTTATGATTTTAACTTTTTCAGGGGTAAAACGTGACACCATTTGGACCTTGAAAAACAGATTACAAAATCTCTTTTCATATTTATTTAAATTACATATATAAAGTTTTATATGAACTTTAATATGATTTGTAGTTTTCCTTTTTTTTTGTGTGTGTGTTTTAGGTTTTCGGTCAAATTGCCTATATGTGTGCCTTTGATGAAATTGGTCATGTCATTGACAGGCCAACATTTTTTTTTTAAATCGATAACATGTATATTTTTTTCTTATTTCAACTAGTTATTGCATGTACTAACAAAATACAAATAATAAAGAAATTCTTTAATTGTGATTTTTTTTTGTGAAATAATTGTAGCATACGCCTTTAAGATTAGTGAACCAGTCTATTTATATGCGAGTAGTTTTTTTGGGATAGGGGCGTCTCGCCACTATCTCATACTCAGGCCGCTTTCGAAAAGTCGGATTACGGCTGCAACCACGGTCCACAATTGTATACCTACACCAAACTCCAGTTTTGATTGGTTATAATCTGCCTTTTGAACGATTTCATTGGTTCGACCGAATCAAGAAAAACCCTCCGCTTGCATTGAGACAAAATAGTTCCAACGCGTGAAACACACTCTGAATTATGATTAACCTCAATGTCAATGGTGTTAGGTAACGTCGATCGTGCTGTGACCCCATTAGATTACAACAGTCGACTTATATAGAGAAATGTGCAAATCACTGTAAATACAATTATTGAAAGGAGTTGAAACCATTGTGGCAAAAGTAGAAATTGCCTACGATAAGAAATTTCTCCTTTTGTCACAATGTTTTCGATTGTCGTCTGCTGCACATCTGTAAGCGGGAAATTGTTACATCCTCCCCGTGGAAGTAGAACCCTTTCCGTGATACTATAACAGTTCGAATATTGAAAATATTGTTGAAAATGGAGCGATTCCTCCTTTTCACACAATGCTTTCAAACACGTTTCAAATTAATTCTTTTCGTATTTGAACGTTTTACTATGGACATTCTTTTACTCGACACATTTTGAATAACATGCTAGAGATGAATGATAACGAGCAATGTTGCCTTACATCAAGGGGAAAAATATATAGTTGAAACCTTTGTGGAAAAAGAGGAAATGAGTCACTGTAAACGACTGTAAGCGGGAAAGGGTTGAACCGTTTCCGTTATAGCTACTTAGTTACATACGAATGTTGAAAGTGTATTTGCAAACGGAGCAGTTGCTGACAATGAGCAATTCCTCCTTTCCAAACAATACTTTGAAACATGAATCAATTTTGTTCTATAACCTAGATACTTAACGAAAAAAATTGTCTACAGTTATTAGTTTAACCGTTGCCCCTTTTAGACACATTTGACTCACCTTAACAGATGAATGATTTGTTAACATTTCCTCAGTAATACCACGGCGGCCAGTTCTCCTACAAATGTATTTCCTGGTTTTCTCACACCAGTACTCCACACAACAATCTTTCCAAGCAACTGGCTGCTTTTCCCATTGGTGAAAGACGAATGACGCATGTCGCATTGACTTTTGTCAGAAGTCGGAAAGAAATTTGGCTGAAAATGTCAACATACACACGATTTATAACCTACGGTGGCACAGAGGTGACAGGTGTATGTTTTGATTTATCTCGTGCGCACGACATACTAAGTCATTTGCTTTTGAGCGGTACAGTAAGCCTCTGCAGACGCATCCTGACGAAAAACCGACCATACAAATACGCAATTTGATCTCATTTGCAATTCACAATATGACCTCAGAATTGTGATTTGTGTGTGACGTATCTCATTTGTGTAAAACCTCCGAAGCTATGCTGTACTCATCTTCATAAACTTTCCCCTGTCTTGTATTTGGAGGTAATGAATTGTGGTAAAATACATTCTACTAAAAACAAATAACGATTTTAGAAATTGGACTATTTGATTTGGAATTAAAAGGGATATTTAAGCAGGTTTGATAATTTTTCTTCAATATATAATATACAAGTTTTACAACAAAAATACTTTTGGAAATTTGGTCAAAATTAACCATTTCAATTCTCCCTTTTCCACATATACCAAATCTGCAGCAGATGACTGATATTGAAAATCTACTTACCGTCTGCTGCAGAGTATGTAGGGAAGGGATCGAAGTATGTCTGCTCATAAAACTTGCCGACAGATGATATTACAGTAGCGTCCGACCACTACCGGACATTTGATTGTTTCTAAGACCTTTGATTGTTGTACAAAATACGACGGTTCATTATATCTAACGAGCTGTGAAATCATAACAAACAACTGTCAAATATATAAACGTTTGACATTACTTGTATAAATAAATGTTAACACACATATATTTAATTGGCTGATATATATTACACGAGTCAAGTTCGTGTTTTCTATCCAGCTACTATGGTTGGATACTATTTACTATAAAACTTTATATAGATCTAGTAACAATATGATGTAATGCTTGGAATTCCATTTTGAATAATTGAAGTTTAGGTTTGTAAACTTCCGAGGTTAATTTTCTTACGAAAAAGTATATTTTGTATTCACTTTATAGTACCGCAGTCGTCCATTAGCTAACTCTACTTTTATGTTTTGTTTGGGACATAGTGTGTAAATGACGTAACGATTCTTTTCAGAAAGTCTCGAGACATTGCGATATTTAAACAATGGCCGCGCTCATGCTGCGGCACCGATCAGCACAAATAATCATCTTTAAATAGTAATATCTTGATTATTAGTTGTATGTTAATGAAACGCATAGTAAATAAATGTTCTTTAAGTCGATATTTTTCAATTCAAAGCGAGTTGTCATCAGCCAAGCGTATTCCTTTAACAACGTTTATAGCTATCAATAATAGTACAGTAATCAAAGCACTCAGTGCTCACAGGAAGGGGCTAACTGCAGATAACATTTGGACATGGATTTACAGATCCCAAAAGTCTAACTTGAACACTTTACACTAGCACTTTGTTAGTTAGCACTTTATATCCATATATTAAATGATAAAGGAGTAAAGCAAAATACTTTACACACAGTATGATGGTCTATCGATATACTAAAAGTTGGCACACACATGCGCATCTGCTATCTGGATAGTTTCTGCTTAGCACACCTCCTGGTTTACAATGGATTTTGAGCCGTATTTTTTTTTAATGCAATTAAAACATATACATTTCATATCAAAATCACAATAACCTAACAATGATAATTATATTGAGAGTCCAATTTTACTTTCATTTTTAATCATTTCTTAGTGTTTCAAAACGCATAGGTGAATAGTTTTAAATGCATTGCTTTTGAATTCACTTTAAATCCCAACATTTTAAAAGAGTTTATTGCAGCGGTGTTAAATGACAATTGCACCACTGATATCGGCAATTTATAAGACAAAAAATATTATATTTTTCTTATAAAAAAAAAATATCTGCCCAGAGCGGGAATCGAACTCAAGTCTCCCGCTTCACGGCCGAACATGCTAACTGCTACGTTACGCGGCCACTTCGATGGATTTCAGTTATAACATAATTATAAACCAATACACGAGTTAGCGAAATATTTAGTATTGAAGCGTTTTATCTTGATAAAAAACAAATGTCATTTAAATCATTTGTTTTATAACTGGGACTTGACTGTCTTATTCCGTCTGCTGGGGTTGTTAAGGTTAATTTCATATGTCAACAAGTTACCGCATTTTGATTTTTAGACAGGAACTATTGGCGGTACAAGATGACCAACATGGGAATTAGCTGGCAACAGTCATTTCATTTTTAACAAAATATTCCACAAATCAACCACTTTCATTGACATTATGTACGATCTGCAACCACCAATACATCTATATGAAGTCGAGATGGTATTCAGAAACGGAGAGCTGATGTAGAAAGACAGATGTGAAGTAATTCAATGCCGTTATCGTAAAACGCCTGTCTAGATTCCAGTTTCAAAATGATGCGTCGTTTCAAAAATCAGCTACTATAGCAATTGGCTCTAACGAGCCCCTTGCTAAAAACTGATGTTTTCAAAAATATAAATTCCGTTCGATTGAGACATGAGCACATTCGGATAGTAAGTGTCCTTGGATATTTGTATTAATATTTTGGCATTACACACACTGACTGACAGTTTCCCTTAAGAGTTTGCTAATAACTAATAATTGTATAGTACTTTATGCATGATGCATAGTTTTGCGCGTTTTGGCAAATATCTACGGCAGCTCTAAAGGGACACACACATTTTTATAAATTACATACGAATTTTTTTTTATCTCGTGCGCACGAGATAATATCTCGTTCGCACTACTTAGTATCTCGTGCGCACGAGATACTTATCTCGTTCGCATGAGATAGTATCTCGTTCGCACGACATAGTATCTCGTGCGCACGAGATAAAAACAAATCGTGTGTGTCCTTTTAGAGCTGACTATGGCAACTCTAAAGGGACACACACATTTTTATAAATTACATACGATTTTTCGCACGAGATACTTATCTCGTTCTCACGACTTAGTATCTCGTACGCACGAGATACTAAGTAGTGCGCACGAGATAAAAAAAAATTCGTGTGTGTCCCTTTAGAGCTGCCGTAAATATCATAAAATGGAAGGCTGTTTTTGTGAACTGACACAAAACGGTCGAAGCCATGGTGGAGGTTTATTCTTTGCAGACGCTCGCATTCAAACTTCCGTTCAACGGCTCTAAAAACTTTCCTTTTCTTAGAATTGTTTTTCTCAGGGAATGCGCCAGTAGTTAGATACGAGTGCACATACAATGTATGCAGTTAAACCATATGTTTGCAATAAATTTAAAGTATCTAAAAAAAAATGTCAAGTACATCGAATTGTTTTAAACCAATTTAGACGACGATAAGTGAACATCTGGTTAGTGAGACAATTCGTAGACATTTTATACAGTCTTTGAAGGAAATTTGTTTTGCGTTTATCAATTTCACATTGTATGTTGTACCGACCTAGCAGACTAAATACCATATGTGTACGTGTTCTACAGTGCCAATGCTGTGATTGTTTGCCACATAATTACCAAAGTTTGCAACGTTCTGGATATCTAAAGAAGACATAGAATGCAATAGCTCACATCCGTACAGTGTAGACGAAATTGGTATTGTTTTTATTAGTGAACCCATTGTAATAAGGTTGACATATCAAATGTTGTTTACTGCTAGTAAAGAGAACATCTAAGTTTACGAGAACAACTAAATTGACGAGTTGACGAATTGACGAAGCTCTTCTGAATGACTGATGGCCATGAAATTTGAAATACCGCCTAATTTGCGTTCAATACGTCCATTTATATTATCAAAAAGACAGGAATAAAGATTTTTAGAAAAATATTTTGTTCGTCAATTTCGTCAACTTAATTGACGAGTTGACGAATTTACGAACTTGAAGAAGCTCTTCTGATTGATTGATCGCCATGAAACATCAAATAGGGCCTATTTTGCATTCAATACGTCCAGATACATTATCTAAAGGAAAGAAATAAAGTTTTAGAAAATCCAATTTCGTCAAGTAAATTGACAAGTTGACGAATTGTCGAATTTCTTCTGAATGGCTGATGGCCATGAAATTTGAAATAGGGCCTAATTTGCATCCAATACGTCCAGATACATTATTTAAAGGAAAGTAATAAAGTTTTAGAAAAATATTGTTTTC
The DNA here is from genome assembly GCA_031761405.1 of Serripes groenlandicus. Lineage (NCBI taxonomy): Eukaryota > Metazoa > Mollusca > Bivalvia > Cardiida > Cardiidae > Serripes > Serripes groenlandicus. Next base: position 68,459 of record JASEVX010000360.1, read on the forward strand.
GTCAATTTCGTCAACTAAATTGACGAGATAACGAACTTGACGAAGCTCTTCTGATTGACTGATCCCCATGAAACATGAAATAGTGCCTAATTTGCATTTAATACGTCCAGATAAATTATAAGAAAAAAATAAGAAGTTTTTAGAAAAAATGTCACAGTTCGTCACTCGCCAATTCGTCACTCGTCAACTTCACGGACCTAAAAAAATGTCACGGTGCGTCACTTGTCAACCTAACTTCACGGACCTGATAAACTATGTGTTAAATTACTACCTTCTGTGAAGAGCGCGACTGTAATCTGATTAATGATGCGATGACCCGGTTTTTATAACCTGCGAGACACATTGGATGGTCGCCCAGACGCCACCTTTCACCGGTCAATGTCTGCCCGATACCGGCTGGGATCTGAGCGGCGAATTTGGCCCGGCGCTCACCAGATATGTATGATGCCCGACCGGTTCGGGGTGTCGTGGGGTGGGGGAGAGTCGGGTATGGGCCCTATGTGCCCCCGCTAAATCCGCCACTTCATGTGCCACGCTTTTTTTTGTATACCATTAATTTTTCGACGCACGGGCTCTACGGACCCCGGTTAATCCGCCACTGTATATTTCACGTGACATCTTTCGTGTAGTGGGGGGAGTCGGGCACGAGCCCTATGGGCCCCCGCTAAATCCGCAACTACATTTGCCACGCTTTTTCTTTTTGACCCATTCATTTTTCGACGCACGGGCACTACGGCCCCGGTTAATCCGCCATTGTATATTTCACGTGACTTCTTTCTTTTTTTCCGTTCCTCTTCGCGAATGTTAATAATGTTAGTAAACGTCCATATTTGACATCTCGGCGCATTCATTTCTAAAACATTGCTTAAACTTAAGTTTTTCACTGATGTTCCAACAACATTAAAATGATATTTATGGGGGAGATCCCAACCTTTTAAATGCAGTTTTGTTGAATCCATGATGAACTATTTTAATCGCGCATTTATTCTCACGTTGTTTGGTGCTAACAGCAATTGGCATGCTGCCAACTCCGAAAAAATGGTATTACTACTATGACTTGGGGCTAAAGTCTCAAGCCAAAAATACCCTTCGTAACACTTTTTCCAGTCTATTAATAGAAACAATAGGAACATGATGGCCCTAGATCGCTCACCTGAATTATGCAATGTGCTTTCTAATGCAAAACATATCAAGACAATGTTTCTGACTAAAGTTCAAAATGCAACCAACCTCCAGAGTGTTAACAAGATTTCCCTACATTTGGCCTACTGAACTGAATTTGTTTATCTGATTTGACCCATAGTCGAACTGTCCGAGAATTCATTAGGACAAACATTCAGACAAAATGTCAAGCTGCCGACCTTGGCCGTATGACCCAAAATTACCCATATTCAATATTGGCCTACACACCGTCAAGCCAAACATTCTGATAACGTTTCAACATGATCAAGTTAAAAATGCAGCCTCCAGAGTGTTAACAAGATTTCCCTTCAATTTGGCCTTGTGACCTAGTTTCGGGCCCAATATGACCCATACTAAAACGTGACCTAGATATCATTCAGACAACCATTCTGGAAAAATATCAAGCTGCTTAAGCAAAAAATGGGGCCTCTATAGCGTTAACAAAATTTTCCTTCAATGTGGCCAAGTGACCTATATTTTGAACCTACATGACCCATATTCGGACTTGGCTTACATATCATCAAGACAAACATTCTGACAAAGTTCAACTTGCTCAAAGTAAAGATGCAGCTTCTACAGAGTTAACAAGATGTGCCTTCAATTTGGGTTAGTGACCTCGTTTTTTACCCAACATGACATATTTTCAAACTTGGCATACATATCATCAAGACAAACATTCTGGTAAAGTTTCAACAAATTAAAAATGCAGCCTCTGAAGTGTTAACAAGATTTTCCTTCATTTTGGCATAATGACCTAGTTTCGGACCCAATATAACCCATATTTAAATCAGGTGAGCGACACATAACCATTATGGTCCTCTTGTTAATATGTACGCTTGATCCTTATATAGCTGGGTTAATCTAATGAATTTATATTTATTGTATAAATCGCACACGTAAAACTATTTCCTCAAAAACTGGTAGTAGTCGTGTATCGGGTGCAATGTTATTACCAGTAACGTAGATCTTATCTACGTCCCTATTAGTACTTAGTAACGTGTGACTGTCTCATTGTTATATAAACTCTATCAGCTTATCCTCTTTTTCAAATGTACTCCATAGTGTATATAGATGTGAACTTGAAAGCATTACGGTTTTATATGTATTGCAATCGCAATAACATATGTTAAGCAATAATGATATTGTATTGTATAATATACTCTATAGTTTATTTATATTTTCGTAAGCCAATATTGGCCTAACAACTTCGAAATAGGTTGCTGCACTGGTAGTCTCCTAATTGGTTTAGTTTAAACTTATTTATTTTAAACTTATTTATTTTACATCGATTGCGAAACAAGCTTTAAGCTTATATTAATTACGCTCTGTGTCAGCTTCCTGGAATCAGTACTCGCGCAGTTTTTGTCGAAAAATCCCAAAAGGCAGAACCCGCTCATCACGGGATTCCGGAACCCGGGACCTTTGCTACGTGATGCCAACGTTCTACCACTGTACCACTGCCTTCCTCATTAGTCTCCGAATTATTTAAGCATTTCCCACATACAATAAATCTGCAGCAGACGACTTAAAAAGTATGCAAAAGCGTGATGAAATTAGAGTTTAATCATTCAATAGAGTTGAAAACATAGTGGCAAAAAGGTGAACATGTTCTTTTGCCACAATGTTTCCAAAAGTGGTCTGCTGATGATGCGTCTATAAGCGGGAAAGCGTGTACATGAAAGAGTGAATATTGATACGGAGCAATGACTGTGGGTTTAATGGTAAGATAGTTCTTACGTAGACCGTCGGGTGTAATTCGAACCCGGGACCTTTGCCACGTGAGGCTAGCGCTGTACCACTGTACCACTGCCTTCTACAGTAGTCTCCTAATTATTTAACCATTTCACACTTACAATAAATCTGCAGCAGACGACTTAAAAAGTATCTTTACAAAAACGTGATTGAATTAGAGTTAAATCATTCAATAGAGTCGCAAAAGGTGAAAATGCTCTTTTGCCACAATGTTTCCAAAAGTCGTTTGCTGATGATGCATCTATAAGTGCGAAAGCGTGTACACGAACGAGCGAATATTGATACGGATCAATGACTGTGGGTTTAATGGTAAGATAGTTCTTACGTAGACCGTCGGGTGTAATTCGAACCCGGGACCTTTGCCACGTGATATATTCATCTGATATTCCCTGGACAAAATTGTCCACCCGGCAAGCCGATGCGAATCACTTTCCTTTAACATTCAGTCTGTCCATTTTGGCTCGTTTATATGTTACCTAAGTATTTAAATGACCCCTTCCATGGTAAGAAAGGTGAAAGATAGCTTTTGTGAAAAGTGTCTATAAATATCCGCATGTATTTAAATGATCCCTTCCATTAAAAGAAAGGGGTAAGATAGCTCTATTGTGAAAAGTGTCTATAAACATCCACAATCTTGTCAACAGAAAGAATGTCTACCGAGTCGAGGGATTATAACTTCGTAATTAGTCTTCGTTCTGGATATTTGTGATATTCGGCATTGCCTATTAACAGCATAATGCGGTTAATACATCCACAGTGCAACAGATTCGAAGTGGATAATAAATAAAATTAAAAAAATAGTTAATTTTAATTGTTATAATGTTTCTCTGTTTAAAATACCTTTTACATCTGTGATAAAAAATGGTCATATGGACAATATCATAAAAGCAAATACATAAATAATTACAAGTTTGATATACATCACTTGACTTACTCTTTGATACGTTAATACGTCAACTTAAGCAACAGCATGGTGATACTTGATGTGATTCAATAACTAAACATATTATTACATACTAGTAACATGAACTTATTACTCAAACCAACAAAGTACATGAGTGTTGTTACAAAAGTCATATATTAACAATTAATCCTAATACATAGTAAGCAAACACTCGAATAAAATAACGGTTAAAGTGCATGGATGAAATTAAAATATTGGTGAAGAATAGAGAAAATATGAGGTAAAGTAAAACGGCTAACGTTATATTTGGTCAACTTCTCATTTTCGAATTATATTTCATTGTGTGCTGCAGAGTACAGACTAATCAGTAATCTTCAATGCCACGGTATGCATTAAATTGCATGATATAAACAGAAGTACTTAATTCAGTGGTATATGTAAGTTTAAGTGTTAAGAGTAGTCTATATGTATTTCCTATACAACGTGTCTCCGACAAATACATGTTTTTTACAATTTACTACAACGATACGGTGTGTAATCTCCACTCACTCATATTACATTGCATAAAGACATGCGAAGATGTGCTAATCATGATAATTCTAAATCTCAAACCAATACATTTAATGATCATACCGTGAAGGCATAATCCTTCATAGTTTACATTTATTGAAAATTTAAAAGTAACCAATCGATAAAATAATCGTGCTGACCTAGTTTGTTCATCCTTTCCCATATGCCACAAATCTTCAGCAGGCGACTTTGAAACCAGATTAGCGAACACATTGTGTAGTGTGGGGGAAATGGTTTAGTAAACGAGGATGCAGAATACACAAATATTAATGAACAAGTTTAAGTTTCTGTTCTGTGAAACAAATAAGAAAAAGTAAATTCCAGTTATACATTCTTCCGAGGAAATTTCTATATAATGATGTATGGGTAGTGTACATGTAGAGAAATACTGCCTCCATTTACCTTGGTTACATACTCCTGTTTTCACTACCAGACCAGAGTATCACTCTCCGGCTGGCGACATGGCCCCTGGAAATGCTCTGTTCTGTTAATGAAAACAGGTGACGGTTCAGTCGTCAGGTCGAGAACCCGAGACTGTGCTACAGTGCGTCTCTGTGGTATAAATTACCGTAACCAAGGTACATGTAGGCATTATTTCTCTACATGTACACTGGCTTTTCGGAAATGACATGGGAGGAGAGTTATTATTAAAAAAAACAACAAATTTAAATGTCTTGAACATATTACAATTGTGTTTGTTTAAAACAATTAGTTATGACACATCTAAAATGAAATAAATAATCCGATGTTTTAAGTATTTGCAGTTTCTTTATTTTGACTCGCATTTATGTTTTGTTTTGTCTTTTTTACGAATACAAAAGAGTCCCTGATAGACTTGCTGCAGACTGTTATGTGTCAATATCGAGATAAAAATCACGTCTAATTCTCCTTTTTATAGCAATTTTAACTTACCGAATGTTATTTTCATGTTCAAAGATATGTCTTGAATTGTGTAGAATTCATTTAATAATGTTAATCCATATATATCTAAAATATATCTAAAATATATCTAAAATAGGAACTGTTTCTAAGCTAAATATTGTTTTATTTTAGATAAGTATCCACAAATGCCTATTTATCGGTCGTGAACGGCAAAACGCCTTTTCCTCAGTTCGTAACCTAGTTTCATAATGCCAAAATATAAATGGAAGTAACCGGAAGTAGAATGTAAACTTAGAAAAGTTATGCAGACAAAAAATGTCACTCGAAAAATTGATTTCTTATACGTCACGGAACGAGTGCATGACTAATATATAAATGCTATTTTCTCTCGAATGCAGTGTAATAAAACATGCACTAAATCTTTGCCTGACTTTTTATTCACTTTCGATCTTGACACGAGGTCAACATTACGAAAGAATACTCAAACACCAAATATTACAGATATATAGCTAATATTACACACTTAAATGATTACATATATGTAAATTTAAATGTTTATGTGGCTTGAAACAAATTAAGAAAAGAACAAACTCTGATTAACAATAATATCAAAAGTAAAGAAAATCTGGTCTTTCGCACCCAATTAATTTCATACTTGCCATACACATAGTATATGCATCAATGATTTAAATAAACAATTTAGCTGATATGTTGTTTCAAGTGTGGTCTACTTTTTAAACATATGAGGATAAACATCTGTAAAATGATTATTATAATTATTATTAAAAAGGATGAAGTTCATGTCTTTAGCAATTGAACCGTTTTCTCAATGTTTTAAACGTTTAAAGGTTTTTATTGTTGCTTCAGACACGGAAAGGGTTAAATAGCTTTTTATTGTATGTAGAGTTAAATCCCAAACTGTATTTGTTGTGGTTTAATTGACAAATACAAAAAATCCAAAATCCTGACCAAAAGAAATCTTGAAATGTGTATGTTGAATTTCAAAAATCCTTGAACTAGTCCTTAATGAAAACATTATGTGTATATTTAGACTAAAGAAAGTCAAGAATACATGTGTGTTAAAAAGAAAAAAAGTTTTTTTCCGGCGACATTGATGCGTTGCTTGAACTTTCTATTGTACATAATTGTCTAGGCTTGTGTGATTACAGTGAATGTCAGTGATCAGATATCACCTAACATATGCACTCTACTAATCCCTGTTTTCCCGCTCTCTTTCATACACTTGGGCATACTTATGTTATTTTCGAAAGGATGAGGAATCATATGTGGAGATCTTTACTTTTCTCCGTTATTCTATAAAACTCAACTATCCTGGTACGTGTCTTATTCTACGACTTTCATTATATATGTTTATATTCGCTTGCTCCTTTTCTGTCAATGTTAATTGTATTTAGAACTGAACTTGTTATATCCCTCATTTTATTCATTTCACTTTAGTACAGACTCCATTTGTACATAAATGTATCACGACAGTAAACATATACAGTCCACCAGGGAGTATTGTTATTACTTACCCTGGACCTGGGTTACAATTTCGACCATGACGAGACTGTCGTGCCAATAGGAGGCATGATCTAGATCCATTACTAGCCATGGCAATTTACCTACTTGGATCGGAGTTTTTTTAGCGCATTATTATTAGAGCGATAATACGTTCTACTAGATGTCAGCGACATATTAGACTCATTTCATCATTTCATAGAACTACTGCCGCATCACTGTGGCAGGGACCTTTTTTTAGGGAGGAATCATTGTCATGCGACTCATCACTGTTGTTTTATAGTCCACTGATCATCCCACTTGTCACGGACACTTGAACCCATCAGAGGATCAGTGCGGAGAAATATTTGTAAGTGTTGGAAAGACGCAGGAAAATGTGCCAGGAGTGCAAAGTACATAGTGGGTTGTTCTTTTGGTACACCGTGTGTTTTTTTATGTTTTGTGAACAGTGTTAGTTTTGTAAATAAGGATTCGAATTTAATAGTGACAATGTATGTATTGAAATGTATATGCCTTATGATGGAAAGAAAAACCCGTTAAAATGATGGTTTGAATGCGAATGACGCTTATATAAATCGTACAATATCAGGTATTCGTGCAAACACGACAATATGTGTCTTATGTTTGTTTAGTACCTGGCTTTGAACGAACCTGACCAATATCAAACGATAAAGCCATGATCATGTTTGTTTTTTCTTGTAAATAAATGCTGTAATCAGGATATAAATCTAAATTTTTACGTTTAGTACGTTATTTTTTCTTTCTTCTTCTTTTCTCAGCTACATGTTTCCTCCTCTGTGCTTTAATTATTTCCCTCTCTTCACACATTTTACATCTTTAGTTCACTTTGCCCCCACCTGCACTGCAATACATGATGTGTGAAATGCTGTGAGAGTGAAACAAATTTTCAGGCATTTACAGGTATTTCAGCAGACTCAAATGTCTAGCCTTCTAAAATATGATCGAAGTGAAAGTGTAGGAGCAGTTCTTGTTTAAACTTAGAAGATACGGTAGTAATATCAATTTCACGCGTTTCGTAGAATCGCGTGAAATATTTTTCTTCGCGTAGCGTATTCAAAAGGGTTATTCGTAAGCGCTTGTGTGCATGGATAGCACGAGATATTGGTGCGTTATTTGTATAGTGTTGTGAATTGATGGGATAAGTTCATTCTACCGGACGACAACAAGCAGTTCACATCTTGTTTTAAGATTTTACCAGAAATTAATCCACGTGGCAGCCTCGGACATGGACACAAACGAGCTTCTTACTCGGATGGAACATTTACCGAACTTTCAATTGGAGTCATTAGAGCAGCGTATTTCAGGATGTTGGAAAAGCGGTCAGTGGCAGACCGAATGATCTGGTGTTGGATACGACACATTGACATAATTCCAAAGATAAGTAGTTATGTTGATTATGATTAGTGTAAGAATAATGGTTATTTCCATTTGATGGATTGTAACGGTGAGGTTAATTGCAATGTCGCAAACGTCTTTGTTGACGCCAGAGGATCTGGTATTGATTGCTTCATAGAGCGTTTCACTGTTGTAGATGCAATGCGTCATGGGAAAAGTGGTTCGTTGAGAACCAGCTATTTGTATAACTGCATATCACTAGGGCAGGTTGGGATGCTCCGGTTAAACTAGATGTACTTGCATTGGAAGAGTTGTTTTTGAAGGAAATATGAAATTGCTGAACGCATGTTTTTCCTCATTTGATGGATTGTAATTATGAGGTTAATTGCCTTGTTGCGAACGTCTTTGTTGACGCCAGTGGATCTGGTATTGATTGCTTCATAGAGGATGTCACTGTTGTAGATGCAATGCGTCATGTGTAAATTGGTAGTTTGAGAACCAGATATTTGTTATTACTGCATATCGGTTAAACAAGTTGAGATGCCCCGGCGAAAATGGATGTTCTTCCATAGGAAGAGTGGTTTTTGAAAGAAATACGATATTGTTGAACGCATGTTTTTTTTTCCATTTGATAGATTTCAATAATGAGGTTAATTGCAATGTTGCGAACGTCTTTGTTGAATCCAGTGGATCTGAAATATATTGTTTTAGAGAGTCACTGTTGTAGATGCAATCCGTTACGTATAATGTGGTGCGTTTGTGAACCAGTAATGTGTTATTACTGCATATAGGGCAGGGCAAGCTGAGATGCCCCGGTGAAACTGAATGTACTTGCATAGGAAGAGTTGCTTTTGAAAGAAATATAAAATTGCTGAACGTATGTTTTTTTCCATTATATATTTTAACATAGAGGTTAATTGAAATGTTGCAAACGTCGTTGATGATGCCAGTGGATCTGGTATTGATTGTTTCGTAGAGAGTGACACTGTTGTAGATGCATTGTGTCATGGATAAAGTAGTGCGTTTGAGAACCAGATATTTGTATAACTACATATCGGGTAGGGCAAGTTGGGATCCCCGGTTAAATTGGATGTACTTGCATCAGCGTTATTGTTTTTGAAGGAAATATGAAATTGCTCAACTCATGTTTTCCATTTCATGGATTGTTATGATGAGGTTAATTGAAATATTACAAATGTTGGTAGCAGAAAGATAAATTTAGTGAAAATCTCTAAAGTTAAGTCGAACAATGTTAAAGACATAACATTACTTTAATCCGGAAATGTATATTGAGAAATCAAATCAAACAAATAAATTTTCTTAGTCGTTGTTACAATTGCGATGACTGGTCTATAGCAGTCGAAATATTCAGAGATTTCAATGCTTAATATGGTCCGCATACATGATCGATTTCCTTATGATTACAATGCAAAATGATTCAGTTAGTTGCAATGTTACAAACGTATTTGATGACGCAAGAGGCTCTGGTTATGGTTCTTTCATAGTGCCTCTGACAGTAAAGTCGTAGATATTTGGTCTGAGCCCGAGTTAAGATCGAGCTCTACATGGCGAGAGCTGTACATATTACCCATCATATTGTGCATTTTACCCATACTGTGCATATTACCTAGTTGTAACCAATTTGTGCCTATGTTCAGTGTAAAGAGACACAACTGACCCTTTACCATTGTGTGACCCTTTACAAAGGAGTGACCTTTTACTCCCTTAATTACGACTATTGTGTGTGAAAACCCTTAGCCCCATTTACACCATAGCTTTATGTACATTGATTGTGTTTATCAACAAAAGTGACGATTGAGATCATATTTACCTATAGTGTATTCCTATTGTCAGTTATATTAGCGATAGTGACATTTTGACTTGGTGAAAAGCAGTGATAAACTTGTTTTTTCACATTCCCATATACTTGGATCAGATTGTTCAGTGATTAGCGATGGCTGCTTCACCAGATAGTAAGGTAGCCAATGAGGATTTGACAGAGGAGGCGATGATAACTATTTTACGGAAGAAGAACAGAGTCTATTCTAGCAGACGTAAAACTGTTGCAGATTCGTTAGCCTTTTCAGCACCAGAACACAGCTATGTTCATACATCCTATACATATATTCCTAAGATGCCAGGACTTTCATCATACCCCCTCCTAAAGTGAAATTCGTCCTCGAATTTCCGGAGACTGAGAATGTTGTGAAACGTTCTCGAGGCTTTTCCTATGTAGCCCCATGTTGGGCGCCATTGTAACAGTCCTAAAATATCCGGGATCGAACCTTGGACCTTGTGATCCGAAGGCGAACGCTCTACCACGACACAATAAAAGCTAGCTCTATAGCAAGGCAGTATACGTGTACCCTTATACATATACCTTGGCTACACAAACAAACATAGACACGTTGAAACATTTCCATCCGTGATGAGCGATTCGTCTTTTCCCTCAACGTTCACCACTGTTTTCAATAGATATATCATCAATGATAGAGAGTTTGTTATATACGTAAAGACGTTTGTTGCAGATTTTGTTGTGTGTGGAAATGTATAAATACTGAGCAAGTGTAAACATACTATGGTATCATTGTTTGTTTCTTTAACAACGGGACGGGTAGTCTGGTTTACACATGGCTACAATTCCCACGCCAGACCGATTGTAACATCAAAGGAGACAACTGATGGGCGGTCACAAGTCCTAGACCTCTATAAATACATGGATCAAGTTCTGGTCGCCCTATGTTAAAACCTGGGATAGCTTTCAGACTAAATCCTAATTTTCGTATACACAATGCTGAATAAACGTCTTCCAGATGGAAGAATGGAACACTGGGTGATATCGCGTATAACTTTTGTGCCACAGCCATGCTTGTAACGTAACCGGTTCCTGAGCAATATCCTGGATAAGACGTATTTGGATAACTCGAATAGGACGCGTACCATTTTGAGTTTTTATCTCGTATTGGTATTGCTATTGAATGACACGATCCACCTAAGGCTGTCTGTAAGGTACTGTTATGTATTTGTGTAACGTTTAGTAAATTATTTGTATTGACATACATATCATCATCTGTTTTAAGAATAAATCGAGCATGACCACATTTTGTTGACGCCCATTTAAAGCCCATAATTGTTTTGTATGTGAGATTCATATAACTATCCACAAAGTCTTCCTTAATGATGTCATGGTGTTTCTCATTCTCTTGACGAACACGTTCTTGTTGTTCATGGTGATCAATTTCTCCCAATAGAAATATGTATCTTATGTTGCCTGTATTATTTCTGTAAGGTAACAACCAGGTTTCTCGTAAGGCATTTCTAGCTTCAATATCTTTATGGACGGCTAGAATTAGTATAAGAATATCTATTGTATCTAAAGACGAGTTCAGTTTACAAACATCCGGGTTATCAATGACGTAATTGAAATTATGCTCAAAGCACGTGTTGCACGAATCTTGTCTCCGATGATCATAGGAAGTTGTATGGTTTCCAAGTATGTTCACATCTGTTGTACTACCCTTTGTAACTGAAGAGTCCAGATTAATTTCTTTAACGACCGGTTTGGGAAATGTGGAAGTTTTTCTTTCTGATAGGCCTAATCGGGAAATCGAAGAGATATTTGTTATCTGATGGTCTTTTGAAGTAGTTATTAAGCCTTTTATTGGTGGGTAGTCGCCGTCGAGTGACTTGAAGTAATCTCCTCGAAAGCTTCGAGTACTGGAGTCCGCCTGATTTAAGTCAATACTATCATTAAACGCTTCTATCTCATCGGCTTTCATCTTCACAGAGACGTCAACGACGAATTTTAATACCGAAGTTGATACAAAAAAGTATATGATCACCAGGAAAATCAGAAATACGAATAGATACAGGATGCGACGCAATGAAAACTGATATGCGCTGTCACAGCAGTGCTTGAAACATCCTCTGTCTTGCTGATTTTTCATCGTTTTTGTTTATCGCAGATTAAGTAGAACAGTGAATCAACATTCAAAAGTAAACACCTCTTGTTAAACAGAAAATTGGCGTAGTATGTCAATAGCACAGAACCTCTGTACCAACGTCATCTTGTAGATACCTGCAAATACAAACATATAGCGTTTACAGTTTTGTTGCAATAACAAGTCAAGTGATCATTTAACTCGATAACATTTGTAATAAACGATTCTGTCGTATACAATCGAGAGGCAGTAGTTCTGAGTTCCTCAGGCGAGCAATCAGAACTGTTGCTGTACTTTTATCATTATATGATTTTTTCACTGGCTTGCTTTTGATAATAAACATAAGTATAAATTTAAAACGAAACTATTAATATACAAGAGAAAGTTGATGCAAGGCATCAATGTCGCCGGAAAAGACTGCATTGATTTATTTTTTAACACATATGTATTCTTGACTTTTATTAGTCTAAACATACACATAATGTTTTCATAAGGACAAATTCCACATAGATCTACAAATTTCAGGATTTCTTTTGGTCAGGATTTTGGATGTTTTGTATTTGTCAATAAAACCACAACAAATACAGTTTGGGATTTAAATCTACATGCAATAAAAAGCTATTGAACCCTTTCCATGTCTGAAGCAACAATGAAAACCTTTAAACGCTTAAAACATTAAGAAAACGGTTAAATTGTAATAATAATTATAATAAATATTTCACAGATGTTAAAATTTATCCTCATATATTTAAAAAGTAGACCACACTTGAAACAACATATCAGCTCAATTGTTTATCTAAATCGTTGATGTATACAATATATGTTTGGCGCAAGAGAAATTCCAGTTGCGAGTCCCATTACTATTTAATAGGTGGCAAGTATGAAATTAATTGGGTGCGAAAGAGCAGATTTTCTTTATTTCTAAATCTATTGTTTATCAGAGTTTGTTCTTCTCTTAATTTGTTTCAAGCCAAATAAACATTAAATATCACATATATTAAATCATTTAAGTGTGTAATATGTGCGTGAAGTTAGCCGGAGTAGCCGGAACAGCCGGAATAGCCGGAACTCCGGCTACTCCGGCTGTATCAACCAGCCGGAACAGCCGGAGTTCCGGCTACTCCGGCTGCATTAACCAGCCGGAATAGCCGGAGTTCCGGCTACTCCGGCTGTATAAACCGGCCGGATAAGCTGTATTTCCTATTACTTCGACTGTACTTACCAGTCGAATATCATCATTCCGGCTACTCCGGCTGTATTAACCAGCCGGAACTCAGGCTTCTCCGGCTGTATAAACCAGGCGGAACAGCTGGAACTCCGTCTACACTGACTGAATTTACCAGCCGAAACAGTCGAACTCCAGCTACGTCGGCTGTATTAACCAGTCGGAACAGCTGGCTGTATTAACCATCCGGAACAGCCGGAACTCCGACAACTTCGACTGTATATACCAGCCGGAACTCCGTCTATACCGGAACAGTCGGACCTCCACATGTGGAAGAATTATTTCACCGGCAATTGCTATCAGGTATAATTTACCATATGGAAATAAAGAGTAGCTGTAACTTTAACGCGCTATGACTCTTTAATTAATTAATTCATCGCTTAGGTGCAAACGGCTCCACAAAATATAATTATCTATCTTTAATATGTGGCATTTATTTTTCGAGAAAAATATGATTTAAATGGTCTTTTTTTTTTGGTTAAATAAACGTTGTCAATATCGAATACAGGACAACAGATCACATGGACAAAAGCTCCCATGCTATTTTTGACAGAAGGTCCCATATCATTTTAATAGGGTGGACAAAAGATCCCATGTTATTTTAACAGGGTGGACAAAAGTTCCCACACCATTTTGACAGGATGGACAAAAGATCCCATATTGATGAGCCATCCTGGTTTTTGTCTTAAGGTGACAGACAGTAAAGGTGTTGAGTATATTTTCTTCTTATTAAATGATTTCATAGAAAAATAAACCAGAAAAAAACGAAAAGATTAATAAAGTCAAATTTACTCCCTGTTAATAAAAAATTATGAGTAAATATATAGCAAACAAAATATAGCATATGGTAACTACTAGTGTTGAAAATTTAGCACATCATGATAATAAAACAATGAAAAGTGGATACACCTGTATTTACAAACAAAACAGCTTTCAAAGTAGTTCATGCAGACAGGGTCTTTCAAATACTATTTGAAAGACCCTGATGCAGACATATTCAATCAACACACAGTCTGGTCATTGTCATTAGTACAGCTATTTATAAAGTTCACACCAATAATATGCTCAATGTTTTATTTTTCACAGTTTATGTAAAGAGTTCAATTAACAACACAATTTAGATTTTGATTGCCTTTAATTTAAAACAGCAGGTGATAACTTTGACCCTCTACATTAATTGGCTGTTTACCTTGAAATTCACATCCATAATATGCTCAATGGATAGGAATTATATATTCATATAGTTTATTCATTTCAATCTCTTTATTACTGGCTGATATATATTATAAGTGGGATCTTTTGTCCACCCCGTTAAAATAACATGGGATCTTTTGTCCACACTGTAAAAATGATGTGGGAGCTTTTGTCCACCCTGCCAAAAATAGCATGGGATCTTTTGTCCGGCTCCCGCCAATATCATATAGACAAAGAACAAAATAAAAGTACCCATTCACTTATAATCGATGTATATCAAATATTATTATATATATTTCTTAGTTGCAAACGGTCTCGGATTTACCCGAAGTTTTATGACCCTTATAAAGTCAATTTGTATCACCAGGGGATCTGAAGCGAGTCGCGTATCCTTATTACATAATCATTAATACTATATACATGATCTATACTATAATCTTCAATGTGAAATGATGTATCTTTAACAACTGCGAATAGAAGGGGGTATTATACATTTAGTAACAGAACGTAAATTGGTAATTTACTGCTCTAAAACATTCCTGCCGTAAATGATATAATGCGGGTTTTTTCTGTTCTGGTCCTCTGGTGTATGTGGGAAAAGGTTACGATAAAATCCACCTTACTATGTTGTGAATTAAAAACTAAAATTCAATCAACTCTGTTGACCTAAATTTACAAATATCAGACTTTACCCATAAATACGCATTTGCACGCATCAATAGTTCACGGGTTTTAGAAACAGTGTATAAATTGGAGACATTGATCATTAATAATTAGAAAATGAATGAATGTTTTCTATTCTATTCAATTGTTATTTAATTAAGTTCAACATCCATGATTTTCCATGATCGTGCATACTTATATGTGTATCGTTCGTCTATTTGTTAGTTTTCATCATGGATATGCTTATGTATATAACATGGAACGTGTTTCAATAAATACTATTAATTTACAGATGTTTTGGTTTTATCCATATTAAGCTATAAACCAGTGTATTTGGCTAATTGCCCGCCACGACTATCCCCGAGGCGTTAATTGTTTTATTACCCCGGTCACAGCGTGTGATCAATGTGTATGGGTAAATAACGGAACCTAACGGAGATTAACGAATGAATTGTTTCAGAGCGCAGCTAGGCTTATCGATATTTGATATTTATCTGATGATCAAAATTCTTCAGTATGGCTGCGTCGGCTGTATTAACCAGCCGGAACAGGCGGAACTCCCTATACACCAACCGTATTAACCAGCCGGAACAGCTGGAACTTCGTCTTCACCGACTACATTAACAAACCGGAACAGTCGGACCTCCAGCTACGTCGGCTGTATTAACCAGCCGGAACAGAGGGAATTCCAGTTACACAAGCTATATTAATCAGCCGAAACAAGCGGAACTCCGGCAACTCCGACTGTATTAACCATGCATGCTTCAATCCACCGTCCAATCCATCTATCTCGAACAATAGGCACGCGAAAACGAGGGTGAAACCACTCTGTCGGCCCAACTCTGGCTGTGTTTTGCAGCCGGCTGCGATACATCCGGATGGAATCCGGCTAGCGTTTCTGGGAGCAAGAGTGTGTCACTTTCACCTGACATATATGTCAGGATGCCAGTTAAACTCTCTAATATCCAGCAATTTCCAGCCGGAGTTAGCCGGAGTTGGGCTGCCAAAACGCCAACTTCATGTGATCATTGCAGCCAGCTGCGATAAATCTGTGCGCAATCCAGCTAGTGCAACTCGGAGCCAGAGTGAGGTGCTTTCACCTGGCATGCTTCAATCTACCATCCAATCAATCTATCTCGAACAATAGGCACGCCAAAATGGGGGTGAGACCACTCTGTCGGCCCAACTCCGGCTGTGTTTTGCAGCCAGCTGCGAAACATCCGGGTGGAATCCGGCTAGCGTGTTTGGGAGCCAGAGTGTGTCACTTTCATTTGACATATATGTCAGGATGCCAGTTAAACTCTAATTTTCAGCCGGAGTTGGCCGGAGTTGGGCTGCCAGAACGCCAACTTCATGTGAACATTGCAGCCAGCTGCGATAAATCCGGGCGGAATCCGGCTAGCGTTTCTGGGAGCAAGAGTGTGTCACTTTCACCTGACATATATGTCAGGATGCCAGTTAAACTCTCTAATATCCAGCAATTTCCAGCCGGAGTTAGCCGGAGTTGGGCTGCCAAAACGCCAACTTCATGTGATCATTGCAGCCAGCTGCGATAAATCTGTGCGCAATCCAGCTAGTGCAACTCGGAGCCAGAGTGAGGCACTTTCACGTGACACATGTCACGATGCCAGTTAAGCTCTCTAACTCGAACAGGACGGGTGCAAAGTCGTGAATATGTCGGGAAATCCCAACTCCGGCTGTGCATGGCAGCCGGCTGACGGAATTTGGCGAAACCGGATGTCATGCAACAGGAAGTCAGTTTGCGGCGCTTTCACCTGGCATGCTTCAATCCGCCGTCCAAGCCATCTATCTCGAGCAATAGGCATGCCAAAACGAGGGTGGGAGCCACTCTGTCGGCCCAACTCCGGCTGGGTTTTACAGCCGGCTGCGATAAATCCTGTTGCAATCCGCCTAGCGTGTCTGGGAGCCAGAGGGTGTCACTTTCACCTGGCATATGCCAGGATGCCAGTTAAAATCTCTAATATCGAGCAATATACAACCGGAGTTGGGCTGTAGACTTGGCCAAACTACCAACTTCATCTGAACATGGCAGCCAGCTGCGATAAATCCGGGTGGAATCCGGCTAGTGCGACTCGGAGCCAGACTGAGGTGCTTCCACCTGGCATGCTTCAATCCACCGTCCAATCCATCTATCTCGAACAATAGGCACGCCAAAACGGGGGTGATACCACTCTGTCGGCCCAACTCCGGCTGGGTTTTGCAGCCGGCTGCGATACATCCGGGTGGAATCCGGCTAGCGTGTCTGGGAGCCAGAGTGTGTCACTTTCATTTGTCATATATGTCAGGATGCCAGTTAAACTCTCTAATTTCCAGCCGGAGTTGGCCGGAGTTGGCCGGAGTTGGGCTGCCAGAACGCCAACTTCATGTGAACATTGCAGCCAGCTGCGATAAATCCGTGCGGAATCCGGCTAGTGCAACTCGGAGCCAGAGTGAGGCACGTTCACCTGACACACGTCACGATGCCAGTTAAGCTTTTTAATTCGAACAGGACGGGTGCAAATTCGGGAATATGTCGGGAAATCCCAACTCCGGCTGGGTTTTGCAGCCGGCTGCGATACATCCGGGTGGAATCCGGCTAGCGTTTCTGGGAGCCAGAGTGTGTCACTTTCACCTGACATATATGTCAGGATGCCAGTTAGACTCTCGAATATCCAGCAATTTCCAGCCGGAGTTAGCCGGAGTTGGGCTGCCAAAACGCCAACTTCATGTGAACATTGCAGCCAGCTGCGACAAATCCGGGCGGAATCCGGCTAGTGCAACTCGGAGCCAGAGTGAGGCACTTTCACGTGACAAATGTCACGATGCCAGTTAAGCTCTCTAATTCGAACAGGACGGGTGCAAAGTCGGGAATATGTCGGGAAATCCCAACTTCGGCTGTGCATGGCAGCCGGCTGACGGAATTTGGTGAAACCGGATGTCATGCAACAGGAAGTCTGTTTGCGGCGCTTTCACCTGACATGCTTCAATCCGCCGTCTAAGCCATCTATCTCGAGCAATAGGCACGCCAAAACGAGGGTGGGAGCCACTCTGTCGGCCCAACTCCGGCTGGGTTTTACAGCCGGCTGCGATAAATCCGGGTGGAATCCGCCTAGCGTGTCTGGGAGCCAGAGTGTGTCACTTTCACCTGGCATATGCCAGGATGCCAGTTAAACTCTCTAATATCGAGCAATATACAGCCGGAGTTGGGCTGTAGACCTGGCCAAACTGCCAACTTCATCTGAACATGGCAGCCAGCTGCGATAAATCCGGGTGGAATCCGGCTAGTGTGACTCGGAGCCAGACTGAGGTGCTTTCACCTGGCATGCTTCAATCTACCATCCAATCAATCTATCTCGAACAATAGGCACGCCAAAATGGGGGTGAGACCACTCTGTCGGCCCAACTCCGGCTGTGTTTTGCAGCCAGCTGCGAAACATCCGGGTGGAATCCGGCTAGCGTGTTTGGGAGCCAGAGTGTGTCACTTTCATTTGACATATATGTCAGGATGCCAGTTAAACTCTAATTTTCAGCCGGAGTTGGCCGGAGTTGGGCTGCCAGAACGCCAACTTCATGTGAACATTGCAGCCAGCTGCGATAAATCCGGGCGGAATCCGGCTAGTGCAACTCGGAGCCAGAGTGAGGCACTTTCACCTGACACATGTCACGATGCCAGTTAAGCTTTTTAATTCAAACAGGACGGGTGCAAAGTCGGGAATATGTCGGGAAATCCCAACTCCGGCTGGGTTTTGCAGCCGGCTGCGATACATCTGGGTGGAATCCGGCTAGCGTTTTTGGGAGCCAGAGTGTGTCACTTTCACCTGACATATATGTCAGGATGCCAGTTAGACTCGAATATCCAGCAATTTCCAGCCGGAGTTAGCCGGATTTGGGCTGCCAAAACGCCAGCTTCATATGAAGATTGCAGCCAGCTGCGATAAATCCGGGCGGAATCCGGCTAGTGCAACTCGGAGCCAGAGTGAGGCACTTTCATCTGACAGATGACACGATGCCAGTTAAGCTCTCTAATTCGAACAGGACGGGTGCAAAGTCGGGAATATGTCGGGAAATCCCAACTCCGGCTGGGTTTTGCAGCCGGCTGCGATACATCCGGGTGGAATCCGGCTAGCGTGTCTTGGAGCCAGAGTGTGTCACTTTCATTTGTCATATATGTCAGGATGCCAGTTAAACTCTCTAATTTCCAGCCGGAGTTGGCCGGAGTTGGCCGGAGTTGGGCTGCCAGAACGCCAACTTCATGTGAACATTGCAGCCAGCTGCGATAAATCCGTGCGGAATCCGGCTAGTGCAACTCGGAGCCAGAGTGAGGCACGTTCACCTGACACACGTCACGATGCCAGTTAAGCTTTTTAATTCGAACAGGACGGGTGCAAATTCGGGAATATGTCGGGAAATCCCAACTCCGGCTGGGTTTTGCAGCCGGCTGCGATACATCCGGGTGGAATCCGGCTAGCGTTTCTGGGAGCCAGAGTGTGTCACTTTCACCTGACATATATGTCAGGATGCCAGTTAGACTCTCGAATATCCAGCAATTTCCAGCCGGAGTTAGCCGGAGTTGGGCTGCCAAAACGCCAACTTCATGTGAACATTGCAGCCAGCTGCGACAAATCCGGGCGGAATCCGGCTAGTGCAACTCGGAGCCAGAGTGAGGCACTTTCACGTGACACATGTCACGATGCCAGTTAAGCTCTCTAATTCGAACAGGACGGGTGCAAATTCGGGAATATGTCGGGAAATCCCAACTTCGGCTGTGCATGGCAGCCGGCTGACGGAATTTGGTGAAACCGGATGTCATGCAACAGGAAGTCTGTTTGCGGCGCTTTAACCTGGCATGCTTCAATCCGCCGTCCAAGACATCTATCTCGAGCAATAGGCACGCCAAAACGAGGGTGGGAGCCACTCTGTCGGCCCAAATCCGGCTGGGTTTTACAACCGGCTGCGATAAATCCGGGTAGAATCCGCCTAGCGTGTCTGGGAGCCAGAGTGTGTCACTTTCACCTGGCATATGCCAGGATGCCAGTTAAACTCTCTAATATCAAGCAATATACAGCCGGAGTTGGGCTGTAGACCTGGCCAAACTGCCAACTTCATCTGAACATGGCAACCAGCTGCGATAAATCCGGGTGGAATCCGGCTAGTGTGACTCGGAGCCAGACTGAGGCGCTTTCACCTGGCATGCTTCAATCTACCATCCAATCCATCTATCTCGAACAATAGGCACGCCAAAATGGGGGTGAGACCACTCTGTCGGCCCAACTCCGGCTGTGTTTTGCAGCCGGCTGCGATACATCCGGGTGGAATCCGGCTAGCGTGTTTAGGAGCCAGAGTGTGTCACTTTCATTTGACATATATGTCAGGATGCCAGTTAAACTCTCTAATTTCCAGCCGGAGTTGGCCGGAGTTGGGCTGCCAGAACGCCAACTTCATGTGAACATTGCAGACAGCTGCGATAAATCCGGGCGGAATCCGGCTAGTGCAACTCGGAGCCAGAGTGAGGCACTTTCACCTGACACATGTCACGATGCCAGTTAAGCTTTTTAATTCAAACAGGACGGGTGCAAAGTCGGGAATATGTCGGGAAATCCCAACTCCGGCTGGGTTTTGCAGCCGGCTGCGATACATCCGGGTGGAATCCGGCTAGCGTTTCTGGGAGCCAGAGTGTGTCACTTTCATCTGACATATATGTCAGGATGCCAGTTAGACTCTCGAATATCCAGCAATTTCCAGCCGGAGTTAGCCGGATTTGGGCTGCCAAAACGCCAACTTCATATGAAGATTGCAGCCAGCTGCGATAAATCCGGGCGGAATCCGGCTAGTGCAACTCGGAGCCAGAGTGAGGCACTTTCATCTGACACATGTCACGATGCCAGTTAAGCTCTCTAATTCGAACAGGACGGGTGCAAATTCGGGAATATGTCGGGAAATGCCAAATCCGGCTGTGCATGGCAGCCGGCTGACGGAATTTGCCGAAACCGGATGTCATGCAACAGGAAGTCAGTTTGCGGCGCTTTCACCTGACATGCTTCAATCCGCCTTCCAAGCCATCTATCTCGAGCAATAGGCACGCCAAAACGAGGGTGGGAATCACTCTGTCGGCCCAACTCCGGCTGGGTTTTACAGCCGGCTGCGATAAATCTGGGTAGAATCCGCCTAGCGTGTCTGGGAGCCAGAGTGTGTCACTTTCACCTGGCATATGCCAGGATGCCAGTTAAACTCTCTAATATCGAGCAATAAACAGCCTTAGTTGGGCTGTAGACTTGGCCAAACTGCCAACTTCATCTGAACATGGTAGCCAGCTGCGATAACTCCGGGTAGAATCCGCCTTGTGCGACTCGGAGCCAGAGTGAGGCGCTTTCACCTGGCATGCTTCAATCTACCGTCCAATCTATCTATCTCGAACAATAGGCACGCCAAAACGGGGGTGAGACCACTCTGTCGGCCCAACTCCGGCTGGGTTTTGCAGCCGTCTGCGATACATCCGGGTGGAATCCGGCTAGCGTGTCTGGAAGCCAGAGTGTGTCACTTTCACCTGACATATATGTCAGGATGCCAGTTAAACTTCGAACAGTACGGGTGCAAAGTCGGGAATATGTCGGGAAATCCCAACTCTGGCTGTGCATGGCTGCCGGCTGACGGACCTTGGCGAAACCGGATGTCATGCAACAGGAAGTCAGTTTGAGGCGCTTTCACCTGGCATACATCAATCTACCGTCCAATCCATCTATCTCGAGCAATAGGCACGCCAAAACGAGGGTGGGAGCCACTCTGTCGTCCCAACTCCGGCTGGGTTTTGCAGCCGGCTGCGATAAATCCGGCTAGCGTGTCTGGGAGCCAGAGTGTGTCACTTTCACCTGATATATGCCAGGATACCAGTTAAACTCTGTTGAAAGCACGCCCATATCACTTCCTCAAACTCAACCTGCATGAAAGTGTCGGTTAATGCTTCCTCGAGCATAGATTTTTTTATTCCCAATCGTCAATCAACCGCCTCCGTGAAGTTTCATCAATTGCCTGTTAATTTGACATGGGTATGCCATAGGGGAGTTGAATATGTGTGATCAACTGATGGGTGTACATTGTCGCATGCAACAGGTTTATTGATCAAACACATTGATTAAACAAACTATTCAACAAGAATTCAACCGCGTCGGTCGGGTGCAGTGGTAGAGCGGGTTTGTTCCCGGAACGCCTACTCGATTTAATCTCTACCTGGTCAAAATTGAGGATTAGGGGGCCTTTTAAAGGAAGTTATAAGTGATAGATTTATGTGGACTTAATTGATAAGATAATTGAACATGGTCAGATTTTTTCTTTTATAAACAAAAAATATTATTTTGTATGTATTACGCTTCAATCTGAATTTAAACACTTCAAAACTTTAACAGTTGAAAAAAACTGGTATTTGGATGAAATGTGATTGAAACGTATTGTTGAAAATGGGCCAATGCATGTTAAAAGCGAAGGCTACTTTCCCCACAACAATTTCAAGTGGTACACTTTCTAAAAAGGCAACAGGTTAGGGTGCTTATTCTGTTGGCATGAGTTTGATTCTCGTCTGCACTTGTGATCGGTTTAAAATTATTTAAACTACATAAACAACTACACAAAATAATACAATTTAAACTAGTGTTATTTGTTATCATATTAATCAACATAATATAGAAAATGAGTATTTGTAAAAATTCTTGTGTATGCATAGCACAGATAAAACATATACATATATACAATAGCACATTATATACATTACTAGAGAGATGCTATTTTCTTTCACACAGTTTAGCTCCCAACTGGATGAGTTGGGATGCTGAGTCCACATCAGTCATTAAATCAATCACTCCAGTTTGGTATCTCTCTTTGAGAACTATCAGGTGACGATCAATGTTCAGGTACCGTTGGGTTTGTGGCCTTGTATTTCCACCTGCAGCTCTCTGAATTATGTTGATATCGTTGCAGTTCTGAACGTCTTTAAATATCTGTATGGCCGTGAATATATTAGGGTGGGCATGTTGGGTTTTTAGTTTAGTGTGACATCCTTCAACATTAATAGCTATCAAACTGTAAGAACATAAAGCTTTAATTCAAAGGGCAAATATTTTGTGTGTTTGAATGATAATTTGTTTGTGCTACATGTTAAAACCAAATTATATACAAATTAATAATGGATTAAATTTAAGTTAATTATTAATTAATTAATAGCTATCAAACTGTAAGAACGTAAAACATGATAATTATATTTACAAAATTTAATATTTAAATATTTAATACTTTTATCAAAAGTTTATAAAAAAGAGTTCCAAAGTCATCTACAAAATAAATCTATAATTTACCCGTTACAAGGCCCCCTAATTCCGCGATACACTTAAGTCGAGTAGGCGTTCCGGGAACACACCGTAGAGCGTCCGCCTCCGAATCCCCGGTCTGGTCATACCAAAGCCTTTGAAAATGGTCGTAACGGCTGCCCTCCTAGGCGCTCAAGGTTGCGGGGTTACTATTACGACTGACTGGCTTGTGTCAGGATAAATGGACCAGTAGTACTGGTAATTTAGACCCGGAAACTCCGTGATGGCATGTTAGTTGAAAGCGGCGTAAAACACCGAACAATCATTCAGCCAAAAACAAGACCTTGATAATGTACATGTCTGATCGTCAAATATTTTTTGAGGAAAAATATTGCTTCATTTCATGTTTATATTAAATAGTTTTGTACATCTACGAATTTGTAATAAATTTTTTATTTGTATTCATGTCTCCTTTTTTCTCCATACCCTTTGCACAACGTAGGGTTGAAGCCCAAGATTCACGTCAAGGCGAGTCTCTCTTGCGTATTTAAAAAATGATCATTAACTTTCACGTTTTTAAGCCGTGCCAGAGGTAACCAGTCTTTAAACATGCTTGTCTTGTTATAACGATTATTTGTTGAAATGTCTAGGAATCAATTTACGGGCTGTTACAACGCGCCAGAGGTTACCAGACTGTTGCAAAAAATGAAACAGAAAAGTGTTTTAGTCATCCTGGTTCTACATTACGATCGAGCTGTTAGACCGCGCCAGAGGTTACCAGCATACATGTGATAGTTTGTGGTGACCTCCGACGAAATTACCACCCCAACAATGAATTTGGGAACGTCTGTGGTGCATTATGGCTTATCTTGGGTTTATATGTGACGTAATTAACGTCGGGAAAATGAACCCTTTTTAGGATAGATCAACGGGTTTCCATTTTATTTCCTTTTGTAATCATACCAACATAAATGAATGAAATGAAAAAATGTACACAGTAATACAAAATCATGTATTTTATTTTACGAACATAAACATAGAGTATATAACTGTCCTGTGCACTAATTAAACACTTTACGCACGTTTTCCTTTCATCAATTAAAAACGTCATTCCTAACACCAGGAACACTATATTACTGTCAGACATGTTTGTCAATGACTGGTATTCAATTGTTGAAAATTCATTTCGAATTTGAAAACTATTTGATACATACACCAACAAAAATGTTAAAATATGTAATACGGTTTAGAACACGTAACCACAGACTTCCTGTTGAAACCGGTTGTTGGAATGGCACCGATTTAAATATGCGTAAATGTCAATTGTGCGATTCAGCTGTAGGTGATGAATATCATTACTTATTAGAATGTCAATATTTTTGCTCAAATAGAAAACGTTTACTTAACGGCAAATACTATAACAGACACAATATCCATAGTTTTAATGAATTAATGAATATCAAAACAACCAATACGATAGAATACAGAAAATATGTCTATTTATAAAAGAAATTCTTGTAAAATTTAACTGACGTTTGAGTAATATTTACAGAGAATTCTCATTGTAAACGTAACTAAATTTGAAAATCATTTTTGTTTAATACAGTATCATATATCATAAGTCATTTTTATGAATTTTGATTCTTCATTATGTGTAGGGTACTCTCCCTCTGATACAAATTCTTAGAATATATCACTGCCAAAGTTCTGCAATATTTATTATTTAAATAATATGTTATAAGCCTCAAATGTATATTGTTTGTATTTTGTTATTGCTCATATTGTCATGTAACCATTGAGTTAATAAACTGTTTTGAACCGATGGTTATTAAGTTCGAGCACGGTATGTTACATATATATATGAAAGCTCTTTAGGGTAATTATAACTACAATTTATATTTACTTCAATATTTTGTGAAGGTGTTGATCGTTTTTTCTGTTTCACACTTGTTTGAGCCGTCAAATAGTTACAATTGTCTCCATCTATATATGTATATAGAATGTGATATATACTTGTTCAATATTCATTTGTATATACGTGTACTTGTTCAATTTGAAATACGTGCTGTTGATCGTAAATAGCATATGGAAAGGAGGATTTTGTTACCAGGGATTTGGATTTGAATATTGATGAAATATGCGGTGAATACATGAATGCATCCTTTTCAAGCATAAGAGGATACATGATATCTAAACATGGAATTTTATTTTAAGATTTATTTTTAACTACTTATGAGCCAATATCTACGTCCAATTCAACTGTGACATATAAATAATAATAAACTTCTTTTGATAAAAAAAAAATAGAAAAAAGAAATTGCTTGACAGTCAAGATTCATGAGCATTTTTTTGCTTTTATGAAAAAAAATTGCCTTTTATTTTAATCATAATTACATTTACAATCTTATAAATAGATATATTTGCAAAATTTATTGCCAATGATGATTTCGAATTTGTCTGCTGCAGAATTTAAGAATGTTGAGAAGGGTTATATAAGAAGACTTTAATTGCCAATTAGCTTAAGTCCCTACATGTATGCACAATAAAGGGGTTATAAAACCAGTTAATTAGTGTGTAACCAACACACATGTGACAAGGCCGGAAATGATTGCATAATGTTACATAATATAAGTCACCCTGACTTCTGGTATATTGTGATGTAAGATGTCCTTACAATCCAATTTTGATAGTGGTCTATCTATCCAAGACTTGTGTATAATCACTCTGTTATTTGCTGATGATATGATAATTGTTGCCGAAAATGAGATTGATTTACAACGCTCATTAAATAATTTAAACCAGTACTGCGATAACTGGAAACTCGACGTGAATACAGACAAGACCAAGAGCGTGGTTTTTAGAAAACGTGGTAAATTAAAATCCAATGAACAGTGGGTATACGCAGATAACCCAATTGAAATAGTCAACGATTTTAATTACGTAGGATGTACTTTTAATTTCACGGGTTCTTTCACACTTAATAACCAGATGTTGTACGGGAAAGGTCTTAAAGCTATGAATGTTCTACTTTCAAACCTGAAACGTTATAACACATCTCCAAAAGTAGCGCTACAGTTATTCGATGCTTTTGTTACCCCTATACTCTATTATGGTTGCGAAGTCTCTGGGTTTACAAATGCAAACACTCTGGAAAAACTACATTTAAAATTTTGTAAAAGGATTCTTGGGGTAAGACAGTCTACATGTAACGCGGCAGTGTACGGGGAGTTAGGTAGATATCCTCTTTATATTAATCGCTATGTAAGAATTTTACAATACTGGTTTAAACTTATACATACCGATAATCTAATACTATCGTCAATTGCTCAGGATGCCATGCTCGAAAAAAATAATTGGTTCACTAAACTACGTAATCTTTTAAGTAGCCGTGGCTTTGCTTACGTTTGGGACAACCCGTGCTCAGTGAACGCTAAACATTTTACTAATATATTTAAACAAAGGTTAATCGACACATTTTTACAAAAATGGTACCAAGATATTGAGACTGGGCGCACTCTTAGTACATTATATAAGCATTTAAAATCCGATTTTGGTCAGGAAAACTATCTAAACTTAAGTATTAGTAGAAATTTACGCGTTGGTCTCACCAGAATTCGAACATCTGTCCATAAATTACGAATAGATACCGGTAGGTTTGCTGGTGAAAGGGTAGATCGACACGAACGTTTATGCACGTACTGCCAAATGGGCGAAATGGAAGATGAATTCCATTTTATCCTACAATGTCCATACTATTTAGATATTAGATTCAAATTTGTAAAAAAGAAATATTGGAAAAACCCAAATATGTTAAAGTTAGTTGAGCTTTTAAAAACCAATAATAAAGGTGACCTTATCAACCTTTGTAAATTTATTACCTTTTCTTTTCATAAACGCAACAATGATGTGCTTTGATATATATGTATTGTATGTATGTTGATATGTTTAATTTCCTTTCTTTACCAAACTATACACGATGAAATATAGAAACGTATGTACATGGCATACTTTAGTTCCTGTACGTCTTTGACATTGTTTGGATATGATAATACGATATGTGGCAGCATGCATATGTGTATGTAAATAAAGTGATATGATATGCCATATGTCTTTTACTACATATTCATCTGCATGGTATAGTTGGCTATTACCTTTTTAAAGCTTCTAATATGACAAAGCAGTTTGTCCTCCAAAACTATATTGAGACCATTCTTTCCTTGATACACACATATATAAAAAAAATCTTGTATATTTGTAAATGACCATAAACTTTGTAAAGTTTGAGTCAATAAAATATTCTGATTCTGATTCTGATATGGTAGGCCTCTTTAGAATTGCATATATTTTATTGTTTGGGACAATTCAATCAAGAGATAATCCCATGTTTTCAATAACCAACTATTCCGTTACCAATCAAAATATTTGTTTCATTATCAGTTAATGTTTTTATTTCAAAATTTAAAACTTTAAGATACAATCACTTTTGATTATCTGCTTCTCATATTTTGACCAAGTTACCATCATCTGGCATTATATATTTACTTTTATCAGGGATCATTATACTGCTCAAAGTATGCAGTTGCTACATATACTTTGATTAATAGTAAATTCACTACTGCAGAGAGGATATATTTATTCCATAGAAGTCTATTAATTTCATTCTAACTTCCTTGAGCTGGGAACACACAGACACTTCTTTGACATAAATTGAACTTATACAAAATCATTTCAATAACTGTGTTGCCTTCTGCAACGATGTGTAGTCGTCTCATTCATTATGAATAAAGCTAAATTATGGCTTCAATGCGGGCTTTTTGGGGTAAGCTACACTCGCCCTGGCATATCCTGGCATATGCCAGGTGAAAGTGACACACTCTGGCTCCCAGACACGCTAGGCGGATTCCACCCGGATTTATCGCAGCCGGCTGTAAAACCCAGCCGGAGTTGGGCCGACAGAGTGGCTCCCGCCCTCGTTTTGGCGTGCCTATTGCTCGAGATAGATGGCTTGGACGGCGGATTGAAGCATGCCAGGTGAAAGCGCCGCAAACTGACTTCTTGTTGCATGACATCCGGTTTCGCCAAATTCCGTCAGCCGGCTGCCATGCACAGCCGGAGTTGGGATTTCCCGAAATATTCCCGACTTTGCACCCGTCCTGTTCGAATTCGAGAGCTTAACTGGCATCGTGACATGTGTCAGGTGAAAGTGCCTCACTCTGGCTCCGAGTTGCACTAGCCGGATTCCGCCCGGATTTATCGCAGCTGGCTGCAATGTTCACATGAAGTTGGCGTTTTGGCAGCCCAACTCCGGCTAACTCCGGCTGGAAATTGCTGGATATTCGAGAGT
This sequence comes from Serripes groenlandicus, assembly GCA_031761405.1. Lineage (NCBI taxonomy): Eukaryota > Metazoa > Mollusca > Bivalvia > Cardiida > Cardiidae > Serripes > Serripes groenlandicus. The sequence continues at coordinate 97,287 of JASEVX010000360.1, forward strand.
CTAACTGGCATCCTGACATATATGTCAGGTGAAAGTGACACACTCTGGCTCCCAAAAACGCTAGCCGGATTCCACCCGGATGTATCGCAGCCGGCTGCAAAACCCAGCCGGAGTTGGGATTTCCCGACATATTCCCGAATTTGCACCCGTCCTGTTCGAATTAAAAAGCTTAACTGGCATCGTGACGTGTGTCAGGTGAACGTGCCTCACTCTGGCTCCGAGTTGCACTAGCCGGATTCCGCCCGGATTTATCGCAGCTGGCTGCAATGTTCACATGAAGTTGGCGTTCTGGCAGCCCAACTCCGGCCAACTCCGGCCAACTCCGGCTGGAAATTAGAGAGTTTAACTGGCATCCTGAAATATATGTCAAATGAAAGTGACACACTCTGGCTCCCAGAAACGCTAGCCGGATTCCACCCGGATGTATCGCAGCCGGCTGCAAAACCTAGCCGGAGTTGGGATTTCCCGACATATTCCCGACTTTGCACCCGTCCTGTTCGAATTAAAAAGCTTAACTGGCATCGTGACATGTGTCAGGTGAAAGTGCCTCACTCTGGCTCCGAGTTGCACTAGCCGGATTCCGCCCGGATTTATCGCAGCTGGCTGCAATGTTCACATGAAGTTGGCGTTCTGGCAGCCCAACTCCGGCCAACTCCGGCCAACTCCGGCCAACTCCGGCTGGAAATTAGAGAGTTTAACTGGCATCCTGACATATATGTCAAATGAAAGTGACACACTCTGGCTCCAAGACACGCTAGCCGGATTCCACCCGGATGTATCGCAGCCGGCTGCAAAACCCAGCCGGAGTTGGGCCGACAGAGTGGTCTCACCCCCGTTTTGGCGTGCCCATTGTTCGAGATAGATGGATTGGACGGTGGATTGAAGCATGCCAGGTGAAGTCACCTCAGTCTGGCTCCGAGTCGCACTAGCCGGATTCTACCCAGATTTATCGCAGCTGGCTGCCATGTTCAGATGAAGTTGGCAGTTTGGTCAAGTCTACAGCCCAACTCCGGCTGTATATTGCTCGATATTAGAGAGTTTAACTGGCATCCTGGCATATGCCAGGTGAAAGTGACACACTCTGGCTCCCAGACACACTAGGCGGATTCCACCCGGATTTATCGCAGCCGGCTGTAAAACCAAGCCGGAGTTGGGCCGACAGAGCGGCTCCCACCCTCGTTTTGGCGTGCCTATTGCTCGAGATATATGGCTTGGACGGCAGATTGAAGCATGCCAGGTGAAAGCGCCGCAAACTGACTTCCTGTTGCATGACATCCGGTTTCGCCAAATTCCGTCAGCCGGCTGCCATGCACAGCCGGATTTGGCATTTCCCGACATATTCCCGACTTTGCACCCGTCCTGTTCGAATTAGAGAGCTTAACTGGCATCGTGACATGTGTCAGATGAAAGTGCCTCACTCTGGCTCCGAGTTGCACTAGCCGGATTCCGCCCGGATTTATCGCAGCTGGCTGCAATCTTCATATGAAGCTGGCGTTTTGGCAGCCCAAATCCGGCTAACTCCGGCTGGAAATTGCTGGATATTCGAGAGTCTAACTGGCATCCTGACATATATGTCAGGTGAAAGTGACACACTCTGGCTCCCAAAAACGCTAGCCGGATTCCACCCGGATGTATCGCAGCCGGCTGCAAAACCCAGCCGGAGTTGGGATTTACCGACATATTCCCGACTTTGCACCCGTCCTGTTTGAATTAAAAAGCTTAACTGGCATCGTGACATGTGTCAGGTGAAAGTGCCTCACTCTGGCTCCGAGTTGCACTAGCCGGATTCCGCCCGGATTTATCGCAGCTGGCTGCAATGTTCACATGAAGTTGGCGTTCTGGCAGCCCAACTCCGGCCAACTCCGGCCAACTCCGGCTGGAAATTAGAGAGTTTAACTGGCATCCTGACATATATGTCAAATGAAAGTGACACACTCTGGCTCCCAAACACGCTAGCCGGATTCCACCCGGATGTTTTGCAGCCGGCTGCAAAACACAGCCGGAGTTGGGCCGACAGAGTGGTCTCACCCCCATTTTGGCGTGCCTATTGTTCGAAATAGATGGATTGGATGGTAGATTGAAGCATGCCAGGTGAAAGCGCCTCAGTCTGGCTCCGAGTCACACTAGCCGGATTCCACCCGGATTTATCGCAGCTGGCTGCCATGTTCAGATGAAGTTGGCAGTTTGGCCAGGTCTACAGCCCAACTCCGGCTGTATATTGCTCGATATTAGAGAGTTTAACTGGCATCCTGGCATATGCCAGGTGAAAGTGACACACTCTGGCTCCCAGACACGTTAGGCGGATTCCACCCGAATTTATCGCAGCCGGCTGTAAAACCCAGCCGGAGTTGGGCCGACAGAGTGGCTCCCACCCTCGTATTGGCGTGCCTATTGCTCGAGATAGATGGCTTGGACGGCGGATTGAAGCATGCCAGGTGAAAGCGCCGCAAACAGACTTCCTGTTGCATGACATCCGGTTTCACCAAATTCCGTCAGCCGGCTGCCATGCACAGCCGAAGTTGGGATTTCACGACATATTCCCGACTTTGCACCCGTCCTGTTCGAATTAGAGAGCTTAACTGGCATCGAGACATGTGTCACGTGAAAGTGCCTCACTCTGGCTCCGAGTTGCACTAGCCGGATTCCGCCCGGATTTGTCGCAGCTGGCTGCAATGTTCACATGAAGTTGGCGTTTTGGCAGCCCAACTCCGGCTAACTCCGGCTGGAAATTGCTGGATATTCGAGAGTCTAACTGGCATCCTGACATATATGTCAGGTGAAAGTGACACACTCTGGCTCCCAGAAACACTAGCCGGATTCCACCCGGATGTATCGCAGCCGGCTGCAAAACCCAGCCGGAGTTGGGATTTCCCGACATATTCCCGAATTTGCACCTGTCCTGTTCGAATTAAAAAGCTTAACTGGCATCGTGACGTGTGTCAGGTGAACGTGCCTCACTCTGGCTCCGAGTTGCACTAGCCGGATTCCGCACGGATTTATCGCAGCTGGCTGCAATGTTCACATGAAGTTGGCGTTCTGGCAGCCCAACTCCGGCCAACTCCGGCTGGAAATTAGAGAGTTTAACTGGCATCCTGACATATATGACAAATGAAAGTGACACACTCTGGCTCCCAGACACGCTAGCCGGATTCCACCCGGATGTATCGCAGCCGGCTGCAAAACCCAGCCGGAGTTGGGCCGACAGAGTGGTCTCACCCCCGTTTCGGCGTGCCTATTGTTCGAGATAGATGGATTGGACGGTAGATTGAAGCATGCCAGGTGGAAGCACCTCAGTCTGGCTCCGAGTCGCACTAGCCGGATTCCACCCGGATTTATCGCAGCTGGCTGCCATGTTCAGATGAAGTTGGCAGTTTGGCCAAGTCTACAGCCCAACTCCGGTTGTATATTGCTCGATATTAGAGATTTTAACTGGCATCCTGGCATATGCCAGGTGAAAGTGACACACTCTGGCTCCCAGACACGCTAGGCGGATTGCAACAGGATTTATCGCAGCCGGCTGTAAAACCCAGCCGGAGTTGGGCCGACAGAGTGGCTCCCACCCTCGTTTTGGCATGCCTATTGCTCGAGATAGATGGCTTAGACGGCGGATTGAAGCATGCCAGGTGAAAGCGCCGCAAACTGACTTCCTGTTGCATGACATCCGGTTTCGCCAAATTCCGTCAGCCGGCTGCCATGCACAGCCGGAGTTGGGATTTCCCGACATATTCACGACTTTGCACCCGTCCTGTTCGAGTTAGAGAGCTTAACTGGCATCGTGACATGTGTCACGTGAAAGTGCCTCACTCTGGCTCCGAGTTGCACTAGCTGGATTCCGCACGGATTTATCGCAGCTGGCTGCAATGATCACATGAAGTTGGCGTTTTGGCAGCCCAACTCCGGCTAACTCCGGCTGGAAATTGCTGGATATTAGAGAGTTTAACTGGCATCCTGACATATATGTCAGGTGAAAGTGACACACTCTTGCTCCCAGAAACGCTAGCCGGATTCCATCCGGATGTATCGCAGCCGGCTGCAAAACACAGCCAGAGTTGGGCCGACAGAGTGGTTTCACCCTCGTTTTCGCGTGCCTATTGTTCGAGATAGATGGATTGGACGGTGGATTGAAGCATGCATGGTTAATACAGTCGGAGTTGCCGGAGTTCCGCTTGTTTCGGCTGATTAATATAGCTTGTGTAACTGGAATTCCCTCTGTTCCGGCTGGTTAATACAGCCGACGTAGCTGGAGGTCCGACTGTTCCGGTTTGTTAATGTAGTCGGTGAAGACGAAGTTCCAGCTGTTGCGGCTGGTTAATACGGTTGGTGTATAGGGAGTTCCGCCTGTTCCGGCTGGTTAATACAGCCGACGCAGCCATACTGAAGAATTTTGATCATCAGATAAATATCAAATATCGATAAGCCTAGCTGCGCTCTGAAACAATTCATTCGTTAATCTCCGTTAGGTTCCGTTATTTACCAATACACATTGATCACACGCTGTGACAGGGGTAATAAAACAATTAACGCCTCGGGGATAGTCGTGGCGGGCAATTAGCCAAATACACTGGTTTATAGCTTAATATGGATAAAACCAAAACATCTGTAAATTAATAGTATTTATTGAAACACGTTCCATGTTATATACATAAGCATATCCATGATGAAAACTAACAAATAGACGAACGATACACATATAAGTATGCACGATCATGGAAAATCATGGATGTTGAACTTAATTAAATAACAATTGAATAGAATAGAAAACATTCATTCATTTTCTAATTATTAATGATCAATGTCTCCAATTTATACACTGTTTCTAAAACCCGTGAACTATTGATGCGTCCAAATGCGTATTTATGGGTAAAGTCTGATATTTGTAAATTTAGGTCAACAGAGTTGATTGAATTTTAGTTTTTAATTCACAACATAGTAAGGTGGATTTTATCGTAACCTTTTCCCACATACACCAGAGGACCAGAACAGAAAAAACCCGCATTATATCATTTACGGCAGGAATGTTTTAGAGCAGTAAATTACCAATTTACGTTCTGTTACTAAATGTATAATACCCCCTTTTATTCGCAGTTGTTAAAGATACATCATTTCACATTGAAGATTATAGTATAGATCATGTATATAGTATTAATGATTATGTAATAAGGATACGCGACTCGCTTCAGATCCCCTGGTGATACAAATTGACTTTATAAGGGTCATAAAACTTCGGGTAAATCCGAGACCGTTTGCAACTAAGAAATATATATATAATAATATTTGATATACATCGATTATAAGTGGATGGGTACTTTTATTTTGTTCTTTGTCTATATGATATTGGCGGGAGCCGGACAAAAGATCCCATGCTATTATTGGCAGGGTGGACAAAAGCTCCCACATCATTTTTACAGTGTGGACAAAAGATCCCATGTTATTTTAACAGGGTGGACAAAAGATCCCACTTATAATATATATCAGCCAGTAATAAAGAGATTGAAATGAATAAACTATATGAATATATAATTCCTATCCATTGAGCATATTATGGATGTGAATTTCAAGGTAAACAGCCAATTAATGTAGAGGGTCAAAGTTATCACCTGCTGTTTTAAATTAAAGGCAATCAAAATCTAAATTGTGTTGTTAATTGAACTCTTTACATAAACTGTGAAAAATAAAACATTGAGCATATTATTGGTGTGAACTTTATAAATAGCTGTACTAATGACAATGACCAGACTGTGTGTTGATTGAATATGTCTGCATCAGGGTCTTTCAAATAGTATTTGAAAGACCCTGTCTGCATGAACTACTTTGAAAGCTGTTTTGTTTGTAAATACAGGTGTATCCACTTTTCATTGTTTTATTATCATGATGTGCTAAATTTTCAACACTAGTAGTTACCATATGCTATATTTTGTTTGCTATATATTTACTCATAATTTTTTATTAACAGGGAGTAAATTTGACTTTATTAATCTTTTCGGTTTTTTCTGGTTTATTTTTCTATGAAATCATTTAATAAGAAGAAAATATACTCAACACCTTTACTGTCTGTCACCTTAAGACAAAAACCAGGATGGCTCATCAATATGGGATCTTTTGTCCATCCTGTCAAAATGGTGTGGGAACTTTTGTCCACCCTGTTAAAATAACATGGGATCTTTTGTCCACCCTATTAAAATGATATGGGACCTTCTGTCAAAAATAGCATGGGAGCTTTTGTCCATGTGATCTGTTGTCCTGTATTCGATATTGACAACGTTTATTTAACAAAAAAAAAGACCATTTAAATCATATTTTTCTCGAAAAATAAATGCCACATATTAAAGATAGATAATTATATTTTGTGGAGCCGTTTGCACCTAAGCGATGAATTAATTAATTAAAGAGTCATAGCGCGTTAAAGTTACAGCTACTCTTTATTTCCATATGGTAAATTATACCTGATAGCAATTGCCGGTGAAATAATTCTTCCACATGTGGAGGTCCGACTGTTCCGGTATAGACGGAGTTCCGGCTGGTATATACAGTCGAAGTTGTCGGAGTTCCGGCTGTTCCGGATGGTTAATACAGCCAGCTGTTCCGACTGGTTAATACAGCCGACGTAGCTGGAGTTCGACTGTTTCGGCTGGTAAATTCAGTCAGTGTAGACGGAGTTCCAGCTGTTCCGCCTGGTTTATACAGCCGGAGAAGCCTGAGTTCCGGCTGGTTAATACAGCCGGAGTAGCCGGAATGATGATATTCGACTGGTAAGTACAGTCGAAGTAATAGGAAATACAGCTTATCCGGCCGGTTTATACAGCCGGAGTAGCCGGAACTCCGGCTATTCCGGCTGGTTAACGCAGCCGGAGTAGCCGGAACTCCGGCTGTTCCGGCTGGTTGATACAGCCGGAGTAGCCGGAGTTCCGGCTATTCCGGCTGTTCCGGCTACTCCGGCTAACTTCACGCACATGTTGTACATGTAGTCAACACTTGAGCAGCCCACGCAGGCTAATCCGGGCCGACAAATTCCATCTCAGTGGGAAAGAGGTATAGAGCAATGATTCCTAAAACAGAAAATCCACAGCAGGCGAAAAGTGTCTGTGCGGGTTGGCTTGCACGGCATACTTAGGCTGATCCGGGTCGATACTTTACGCAGATTATACAGTGTTGGTTTTCTCGTGAGGCTGCGGCGATAGACATCTGCGTAATGTATCGACCAGATCAGCCTGCGCTGTCCGCGCAGACTGATCCGGCCGACACATTCCGTCTTAGTGGGATATATGTATAGAGTAGTTATTCCTGAAACAGAAAATCCACAGGAGGCGAAATGTGTCTATCCGAGTAAGCCTGTGCGGCATGCTTAGGCTGATCCGGGTCGATACTTTACGCAGATTATACAGTTTGGGTTTTCTCGCGGGACGGCTCACTTGTGTTGTTTACTTGCTTTTGTACGCAAATATCCTTTATCACACATATGGGAACTTGTAAATAATAACATAACCAGGAGGTCTTGTTAACCCTTTCCGACTTATAAATTGCATAGATTAATTGGGGTGTAACCGTTTGCATACACCCATCGAGTTGAAGGTACCCATCTGTACATCGTGTACACACACATGGCCACTATTGACTTTTTAAACCGACACGCTGTGAATGTCGGATTTGTGGTTAGCGATCGGGGAAAAGTGCAAAAATGGGACTATCGCCGATGCCATTTTCTTCTGAGCGACTTTGAGCCATTGTCTGCGTGTTTTCTAATCGAGATTAAAATATATAATTGACAGGTCCGGATTTTTTTCTAAAGACTTATGTTTTGTTTGTAAAATTCCTATTAGATATAGATTACTTTAATTAACAAATAGCCAATTGCTTCCTATATTATGATTCATTTAATATGTTGTACATATTATGTAGGTAATATTAGAGCGCGGTTATTTTAAATATATAAATCCCAGATCCATATATATAGTATCAATCTAATATCATGCATATGGAACCTGTGATATATATATTTATTAATTCTTGCTTTTTTCTATTAAAGTATATAGCCAAAACGTTACTATATTGTCAGTATTTTAATAATTCTACATTTAACTGATACCCTACTGGGTACACTAAAGTATGTATAAAATAAATCCATTGCATCTTTGTTGCTACCAAAGTAATGTAGATAATGCAATTAACACTAATTAACAAAGCCGATTTATTGAAAAACACCAAATGCTATTAATCAAATGTACAACATTTACAGCTTCTGCATTCTATAAAACATAGCATCATAGTCGACGTCACAATCAAATGTATATGTGTCTAAATGTAAATGTAAATAAAGAAATACTGAACTAATGTTGTGTTTTTGTTTTTAATATCGTCTAACTCTTAAACTTACAAGAAAAGTCTCTTATTATCATTTTTATATTGCAAAAATAAAAAAGTCGTTAAACCGCAATATTGTTTACACATGAAGATATATGCCGATCGATTATCGTGTTTAATTTTACTTATTTTACTTAATTCAATATTTACAATTTAACAGTGTCTCAATTTAGCAAGCATCTTACTTTTAAATTGATTATGTTATTACTTTTGTCAGCAAAACTTAAACTAGAGTAATTCCTCTAATTTAAAATACCCCCGAGGCAGGGCAATAAAACTCGATCAAAATCGATTTATTAATTAACTGGCAATATACATGTCACGCATCGCTGCGTTTTATAGACCGGCACTTAAAGATTATGAACAAAGGATTACAAATAAGGAGCGTAACTTTAACGATACAAACATTTGCCCTTAATTGAATTATGTCCCTTGATTTTTGATTAGGTACCGAAAGTTGGACATGATTGAATTCATAATCCCTGGATTGACACCCCGCGTCGCTACTGGCTGAGCTACCGAGGCTCGGCACAATACATTATCCGTACATATTATTCTGAAGTTGTCCATTATAGTTTTAAATTATAGCAAAAGCGAATTTGAAAGTTGTGACCTTAAAATCGTCGCTTTGAATAAAAGTCTCATAACGTAACATAACAAGAACTCAGATAAAACAATAGATCTTATAGAATTCTTATTTAAACTTTCTTAAAGAAGCTTTCTTTTGTTTTAATTTAATTATCTCACTGTAATCAACACAACTACCAAATAAACCCGTCCTCCATTTTGAAGCATCTGCAACAAACGACTTTTTAAAACAAGAGGGCCATGATGGCCCTGGATCGCTCACCTGATTTTTTTTTTTAATTTAACTATATAAGCCCCGCCCCCTGGCGGCCATAGTTTCCGACCAATCAACTTGGCTTGAAGGAATCTGATAGAGGGTGACCCTAGGAACATTTCTACAACATTATTTGAAAATCGGCCTGACACTTTCGGAGAAGAAGATTTTTTAAGTTTTCACTATAGCCAAATAAGGCAAAATAGCCCCGCCCCCCCCCTGGCGGCCATGTTTTTTTACCAATCAACAGGGCTTGAAGGAATCTGATAGAGGGTCACACTAGGAACATTTCTACAAATATATTTAAAAATCAGCCTGACACTTTCGGAGAAGAAGATTTTTTTAAGTTTTCACTATAGCCATATAAGGCAAAATAGCCCTGCCCCCCTGGTGGCCATGTTTTTTTACCAATCAACATGGCTTGAAGGAATATGAAAGTGGGTCACTTAAGGAACATTTCTACAAAATTATTTGAAAATTGGTCTGACACTTTCGGAGGAGAAGATTTTTTAAGTTTTCACTATAGCCATATAAGGCAAAATAGCCCTGCCCCCCCCTGGCGGCCATGTTTTTCAACCAATCAACATGGCTTGAAGGAATCTGATAGAGGGTCATCCAAGGAACATTTCTACAAAATTATTTGAAAATCGGTCAGACACTTTCGGAGGAGAAGATTTTTTAAGTTTTCACTATAGCCATATAAGGCAAAATAGCCCCGCCCCCCTGGCAGCCATGTTTTTTGACCAATCAACATGGCTTGAAGGAATCTGATAGAGGGTCACCTAAGGAACATTTCTACAAAATGATTTGAAAATCGGCCAGACACTTTCGGAGAAGAAGATTTTTTAAGTTTTCACTATAGCCATATAAGGCAAAATAGCCCCGCCCCCCCTGGCGGCCATGTTTTTTGACCAATCAACATGGCTTGAAGGAATCTTATAGAGGGTCATCCAAGGAACATTTCTACAAAATTATTTGAAAATCTGCCAACCAGTTTGGGAGAAGAAGAATTTCGAAGTTTTTTTCATTTCGTTGCCATGGAGACCAGAATTCTGCATGGATCCCAAAAATTTGAAGGAAATCTGGTGAGGTCATTGAGAGGATGCTTTCTGTGAAGTTTCATCCCAATTGACCCACTGGTTACTGAGGAGAAGAAGTTGACGCACGACGGACGACGCACGACGGACGCCGGACAAAAGGCGATCACAATAACTCACCTTGAGCAAAGCTCAGGTGAGCTAAAAATCATGGCAAAATTAGTATTTCTAAAAAAGAAATCAAAACTCTATTTATTAATTATATTTGATTTTTCCGAGATTTTCAATATTTTCGTCTAAATAGTTCCAGAGCTGGTGAACTTAAACTTATCCCATGAAAGGACTCGTATTCATTCATCAAGGTAAATACCGTTCTAAGTCGTGGTCTATATCCACATAGTAACACAGTTTCTGATTGCCTAAAATCAATCAGATGTTTTTCTTCTTTGACATTAAGAATATTCTTCAGATTTAAAATTAATTCAGAATTGTTGGTGAATACGGGCCCCGACAGTGAGTCTGGCACCGTTGGCACAAAGACATTTAAACTCCAACAATCCCAAGTAGAAGTGGAGTATAGCAGTGAAAATACCCACTTTCCAGCTGCAGCTTTGATACGCCCGAGATCCAACGTAAACAATGCATTGTTACGTGTACAACTGGTGGCATTATATTCGTTATTGTTATCAGCGTAATTCAACAACTCAACACCTCCCTCACTAACCTCAGTCTGGTTCTTAGGTACAAACGTAAATAACATCCGCTTTCCGTCAATGGCAGGCTCTGCCACTGAAACTGTACCACAATCATGTGTGTATACTGTAGAAAAAAAAGAAGTACACAGATTAGAAGCAAAAGAAATATACAAATTATTTATCGTAGAGAAATACATGTATTATGATTTAAATTATGTCAATTTTTAATCCTAAATATTTTTATATAATTTCTTCCTTTTTCCATATTGTATTTCTTTCAGATATATTTCTAAATAATCCTTTTTATTATTCATAATTATTCTTTCTAAATATGTTAGTTTGCATCTCAGGAAATTGTCAATTACCTATGTTTTGTTTTACAATCAATGCAAATTATCACCTTGATGAATAAAACATATCATCGGCCTTTGATTATATAAAAAGCAGGCTCAAAAGTCAGTTGTTCCAACATACGTCTAATTGCTGTCAGGTAACAATACGGATCCCCTACTTGTTAATTTCTGGACTATCGAAGTGTTTTTTTAAAAAAACATTGTGGATTACCGAAGTATCTTTGACTAACTTGAGAACAAGTGAATTTTTAATATTTGTGTAACAAATGTTAACTTTACTATGGAGATCCAATATTTATAAAATAGGACAACTCTGGTGGAGAAATAATTTATAAAGCTTTATTTTTGTGTTGCGCAATCACTCTCTTCCACACATAATTTTGCGACATAAAATTTGGTGGAGAATCTGGGTATAGCACTTTTTAGCTGTTATAACTTTCTCGGTGCCTCATATTGTGTGGACTTTAAATTGCCATTCGAGTGATAATCCCCTTAAATGAAAATAAGGTACTGCTGTGGTTGCCATCTTAGGTTTCATAGCTGTGGACATTTAGCCAACAACTTAAATCCTCAATTTGTTCAACTTGAAACACCAACACTGAGTTCCAAATAGGAAATAAACCACATTACAACTGGTTAAGAAGAAACAACGGGACTTCCAAAGGATGGTTGCCTTCATGAATAAGAAGGATGCGGGGAACATACCCTTCTCAACTTAGACGACCAAGATCTACAAACTCTGTGTTTTAATTCACTTCTATGGATCAAATCAAAGTGTACAAGGAAATGTAACACATTAATTAATTCACTTGCAACTATTGTCAAAACACAAAGTGTTTGCATTTCTTTCTTAACCCTTTCCCTAATATAGACGCTTTCTGACGCCTCTGCAGCAGAAGACTTTTGAAAACATTGTGCCAAAAGGAGAAATTCCTCAAAACGAACAATTTCTCCTTTTGCCAATATGTTTTCAATTATTTCAAATAATTAAACTTTCGATTATAGAGATTTACTATAGTTTTGCCTAAATGTTTTCAAAGTCGACAGATGCAGATTTGTTGTATTTGGGAAAGTGCTTAGACAAACAGATTTAAAAACAAATGTAAAGTACCACAGCACAAATCTACTGATCTACAAAAGGATATTGATAGTGTTAATCAAATATACAAGGAAACATTAACATTACAAGTCAAGAGTATTGACGACCTCGACAATTACACAATTAACTTAGAAAAGGAAACCTATGATTAAGATGACAGAGTTGATTATTTACAAATTGAACTCCAGCGATTTAAACATTGTGCACCTTACAGTATGTCAACCTTGGAGGCCAAATTTCAAACAAGCTCGGAGGACTATTGTGATTCAAACTGTAATTTTTAATCCTAAATATTGTTATAGAACTACTACCTTTTTCCGTATTGTATGTAAAATTCCTTCCAGTTCCTTTTCTGATTAATCTTTCTTATTTTTCCTAATTAATCTTTCTCAATATATCAGTTTGCATCTCAGAAAATTGTCAAATATCAATGTTTTATTTTACAATCAATGCCAATTATCACCTTTAGGAATAAAACATGTCATCGGCCTTTGATTTCAAAGAGAGTGAGTTCTCGTCTTTGCTCAAAGAATGTTGACCATTATTATACCAAAAGCAGACTCAAATTCAAATGGCATTAGTGCCGAGCGCGAGAGTAAACAACCTCAGCAAAGAAGAAGTCAGTTGTTCCCATATACGTCTCATTGCTGTCAGTTAATAATACGGAGAACCTGCTTGTTAACATTTGGACTATCGAAGTGCTTTTTAAAAAAAAAACATTTTGGATTACCAAAGTATCTTTGACTAACTTGAGTACAAATACTTTTTGATGATTGTCTAACAACTGTTAACTTTACTATTGCAGATCCAATATTTATACAAATAGGACAACTCTGGTGGAGAAATAAATTTGTTAAATATTTCTTTTTATGTTGCGCATTCACTCACATATCTTTGCGACATAAAATATGGATTCTAAATCGTCGAAACAAATAGAAATACAAGAAATACAAGGATTATGAATCGTAGAAACACATGGATTATAAATCGTAAACTCAGATAGAAATACTACGATTCTAAATCGTAGAAACACATCGATTATAAATCGTAAACTCAGATAGAAATACAAGGATTATAAATCGTAGAAACACATGGATTATAAATCGTAGACTCAAATAGAAATACATGAATCATAAATCGTACACTCGGAAAGAAATACATGGATTGTAAATTGTAGTAGACACAGATAGAAATACATAGATTATAAATCGTAGAAATAGATAGAAATACATGGATTATAAATCGTATAAATCTTGGTCACAAATAGAAATACAATAATTATTATTTGTGGAAACAGATAGAAATACATGGATTATAGACCGTCGACTCAGATATAAATACATAGATTATATATCGTAAAAATAGATAGCAATACCTGGATTATAAATCGTGGACACAGATTATAGATTACAAATCGTAGACACAGATAGAAAAACATGAATTATAAATCATAGACACAGATAGAAATACATGGATTATGAATCGTAGAAACAGATACATGTAGAAATACATGGACTATTAATCGTGGACACAGATATAAATACAAGGATTATAAGTCATAGACACAGACATAAATACATGGATTATAAATCGTGGAGACAAATAGAAATACATAGATTATAAATCATAGATAAAAGATATAAACACATGGATTATAAATCATAGACACAGATATAAATAAATAGATTATAAATCGTAGACACAGACAGAAATACATGGATTATAAAGCGTTGTCTCAGAAACATATATAGATAGATATTCGTTTGGTTTTTTTGTAACGTAAACTTTACATATTTTCTAGTTACATACACAAAAAGAATATATATATTTTAAATAAGTCATGAATGAGCTATAAGCATTACTTCGATTTAACACATACATATACAAAGATGAACAAATCACAGATATTTACAAATGTAAACTATATACTTCAGCAATTTTTATGGTAAAATATTCATTCAGATCAATGTCAGATTAATTTCTATAAATAAAAGTCAAACGTAGAATAGATGCTTTTCGTATATATTTAGCCAATTTGCTTAAAAGTTCAACAAATATATAGTTCTGATACGAGCGTAAGCCGGACAGATTAAAGCAACATGATAATCGTCTTTTATGTCATTTTAATCATAACAAGTAGACAGTCGCTTGTTATACTGAGCAAATTGGCCTGCACAACGTCAGGACTCTATCTTTAGTTTAAACAATATTTATTCACATTAATTTTACATAGCCAATTACAGTTACATATACTTACAATGTTGTGTTTATCAGCAAGGATTAGAAAACAAGTTACTAAAAACTTACATAAATTCTTCTCCATGCACAAATCATTTTCTCAATCCGATATAAACCAGTTAACATTATGTTGATGATATTATTGTTAACATCCCGAGAAGGGTCCTACGAATCGAGTAAGAGTGCGATAGGCTTTCATTCCCGGAATATAAGCAGATCTTTAAGATATGTGCATTTATTAAATTGTTTGGTTTAAACTCTACGGGATTAACCAAACAAATAAGATAGATGAAAACATATGTGTTAGAATACGAATTTGCAAACTTAACAGACAGCGGAACCAGGTTGATGGGCAAGTCGGGTCAGTCTATCCTACTTATTGAAACGTTTTGATGCTTTTATAAAGTTTTGAACATCTATTATAAGTTGCTCATTTGTTTTCTTTGAAAGGTGCTAGTTTCCAAATAAAGGGTTGTTAAGGGTTGCCGGACACGGAATGTTCAATAGAAATTGAATTCGCGCGCAATTATAATTGGTACAATGAAGAAGGTTGTGATAAGTCGTTTCGATGGATCTGAAAGAGCATAGAGGAGATTCCACTAACGAACGTCGATGAAGATCATGGTTCAACGAGCTACATCTAAGTCGAAGACGAGTATGAAGAATTTGACCGCGGCGAGTACCGTTTTGAATAGTAAGATGGAGGTGTTTGCCTGTTTCTATTAAGAATGGATTTAAAACATTCTAGTGATCGTGCCTGTCTAGTATCTAGAGTGAGAGCATTCGATTCTCTAATAACTGATGGTAGAAAAGAAAACGAATATAAATCGGTTCTAGATTGTGTTAAAAGAACATTGGCATTATTCCTAAGGGAATAGCGAGTTTATTGTTTTGAGGGGATTAAGTTGGACAAGTAAGAAGGTGTTACGTTATTAGACATTTTGTACATAAGAATAAGTTTATGCTGTCTTCTTCGATTCCCATTTAAGATCATTTAGGAGTGATTCGATATTGCAAAGTTTAGAAGCTCCTGATACTATACTCGCAGCTTCGATTTGAACAGCTTCTAAACCAGTTTTTAATGCCTCTTGCAGTTATCCCATACGGCATCAGCATACTTAAGAACGGGACGAATGAAGGATACATATATTCTTTCTAGACAAGACCGTGACAGTAAAAACTTTAGAGACCTAAGTATGCCCAATATTTTCCAAGCTTTGTCAAGTATGAGAGAAATATTGGTTTTCTATCGACCATCATCCTAAAATGTAACTCCAAGGTGTTTATGTGTCTTGACCTGTGATATTTCGGTGTTGTTTAAGTACAAGGATGGATGGTACAGTTGATTCGGTTTTGCTAGGATTAAAAGACACTAGCCATTTTACAGACCATGACTGAATTGTTTGAAGATCTCGGTTAAGTTTTTCTGACGATTCATTTGGATTGTCAACAACGACATACAGACTCGTGTCATCGGCGAACAGTTTGATTTCCGATTGTATTTGATCTACTATGTCATTAATATAAATCAAAAACAATAGGGAACCGAGGATGGAGCCAGCGGCTACCGGAGACCAATCAGAGCGATGATTCGTCATTACTACGCCTTGCTTTCGCAAAGACAGATATGACGCAAACCATTGTAACAAATAGCCCTTGACACATATAGATGATAGCTTGTGCAGTAGACCTTTGTGCCATACTCTATCGAACGCTTTAGATATATCACAGAATACTGCATGTACTTCTTTTGCTTGATCAATAGCCTTGCAAATGTCATTATACAAGTAGGCTAAATGATTAGTCGTTGAATCACCTTTGATGAAACCTGATTGATGTGATGTTAATGAATTGTTTTATTTAAGAAAATTATATAGGTATTTATGAATGCAACGTTCCATCACCATGCCAATGGTGCGTTGACAGTCTTATTTTTTCCCAGATGCACATATAAGTTACTAGGTAACACCTCAATATATCTTTCTATTTCAAAGGTATCTTTAAAATAGAAATTATAAATTATAAATACAAGAAATACAAGTATTATAAATCGTAGACTCAGATAGAAATACATAGATTATAAATTGAAGACTCAGATAGAAATACAAAGATTAATTAAAGTACTGAAGTACTAAAATGCGGGGGATGTAGCAAACAGTGGATCGTTTAATTAACTAGATACATGGGGGCAATATGTATAGTTCATTATTTATCAGAAGCATTTATACAGACTTATGAGCTCTTAGTAACCTTGAACATTGACAGCCATTTGTTTTAAATGTGATACACAGTATCATTAAAGTGCAACGGTCATGGTGGAGTGCCCTTTGGCAAGGCATATTTCCTAGCCTAGTACTGGTTTGTTTACCCAGGGATCATGAATAAGTGAACTGTCGCCGTGATATAACTGAAATAATGTTGGAAGTGGCGTAAAACCCTATATATAATAATAATCATTAAAGTGAACATTTCTACCCGTTGTGTAAAAATACAACAAATGCTATGACTAAGGATTAAACTGAACATTTTAACCCGTTGTGTAAAAATAAAACAAACGCTATGACTAGGGGTTTTCTCAAACAAAAAATGGTTTAAATATAAATTTACATTTTGTTATTTTTGCACAAGCAAATTGTTATACTTTTATATAAAATGAAGTTACTTTGTGTTATATTTTATACTTATATTTCTAAATTATGTATACAAATGTATGGATTAAAACTTTACATTGTGTACGTTTACTTTGTATAATGTGCATACTGTTTAGCTTGTTGTGAAACGTATTTAACTGATCCCTGGGCAATCAAGAAAAATTGTCCATTTTGAAAAAACAGAGGGCAGCACAAACAATATACAAATTTTCATTTCCTGTAAGCTGGGCATGACAATATACGGAGGTATTCAGCACAGCTGAATCCCCCTCATAAAAATCGTAGACTCAGAAAGAAATAGAACAAATCGTGCCGACTTGCCTAATAAAATTATAAAAGCCCTATAACCATTTATCATATGCAAACCTTTTGTTTCATCTAAAGCAGGCGACATTTGATAACATTGTTGGAAAATTATTAATTGCTCAATATTTATAGTCATTTTCCAGATGTTTGAATAGTTTTTACCACCACATTTTATCGATGAAAAAAATCTCGAAACCGTGTCTGAATTTTTTTTAAATATAATATATTTAATTACATTTATGATATTTCAATGTTCTGATATATTAGAGGTTTTCGAAGTCGTCTATAGCAGATTTGTAAAATAAAGGTGAGTTTTGCTTTGTATGCTGTGTCAAAATCGCTGTTAGTTAGATACCACATGCAGACGCTTTTGGACATTGTCCATGTTTTTGCCAAGCCGTTTTAAAACTCGTCTGTTACAGAATAATTGTACACATGTATGTGGGTAAGCGTTGAGGCTGCAAAAGTTAAGATTGGTAACACCCAAAACCACATTTATGATTCACCATTATGATCGATCCGATTTCGGGCCATTGTGGATTGTTACCACCAACAACTGTCTGCAATTTATTTGATGCACCTTTTCCTGTTAACCATTTCCCTCATGTAGACGCAGTGTGGCGCATTTGCAGCAGACGACTTTTGAGCGCAATGTGGCCTATTTTTCAGACTTCAACTGGTTATAACTTCTTTTAATCTGGTATAAGAATATATTTAAGTATTATGTTAAATATTACCACGGAAATAAATTTAATTTTCCTTGTCTGTAATTTATTTTACCAGCTATTCTTACAATATTCTACATAACTGTGTCCGGTGATTACTCCCATAATATAAATTAACAAAGTAGTCTTGCTAGATGTATTAATGAAGCTTCAAATAAGAGGAGGGATCTCATATCGATATCATAACCACTGAACAACCTTATACTATTAATAACAAGAGAAAGTTGATGCAAGGCATCAATGTCGCCGGAAAAGACTGCATTGATTTATTTGTTAACACACATGTATTCTTGACTTTCATTAGTCTAAACATACACATAATGTTTTCATAAGGACTAATTCCAGGATTTTTGAAATTCCACATAGATCTACAAATTTCAGGATTTCTTTTGGTCAGGATTTTGGATGTTTTGTATTTGTCAATAAAACCACAACAAATTAATACATTTTGGGATTTAAACCTACATGCAATAAAAAGCTATTAAATATTTCCATGTCTGAAGCAACAATGAAAACCTTTAAACGCTTAAAACATTGAGAAAACGGTTAAATTGCTGAAGACATGAACTTTCTCCTTTTTAATAATAATTATAATAAATATTTCACATATGTTAAAATTTATCCACGTATCCACACTTGAAACAACATATCAGCTAAATTGTTTATCTAAATTGTTGATGCATACAATATATGTTTGGCGCAAGAGAAATGCCAGTTGCGAGTCCCATCAAGCTGGAACAGAAATAATACTCAGTCTAAACAATGTCCTTTGTGTAACCTTAATAACTCGATTGGGGATGAATTTCATTACTTATTAGAATGCAATTCCTTTAATTCGGAGAGGAAAAGATTTATAGATAATATTTTTTACAAACGTCCGAATATCCATCTTTTCAAAAGTCTCATGAACATTAACACTTCGAATTTTGTGAAATATCGAAAACTTTGCACATTCATAAAGGCAATCATAAATAAGTTTAAGAGGTAAAGTGGTTTCTTTTGAGTATTCCCCCCCCCCCCCCCCCCACCCCTTTCAGGTACCTTATTTGATTTTCCAGTCTATATTGTATTATTTAATATGCTACATGTTAGTGCTTGTTTGGTACGCCTCGTTTATATATGTTTAAAATTATTCTGTGTTTATATTTCTCATATTGTCATGTATACATGAACTGAGATTATATTTAATAAAACTTGAAAAAAAAAAAAAAAAAAAAAATTAATATTTAATAGGTGGCAAGTATGAAATTAATTGGGTACGAAAGAGCAGATTTTCTTTATTTCTAAATCTATTGTTTATCAGAGTTTGTTCTTCTCTTAATTTGTTTCAAGCCAAATAATCATTTAATATCACATATATTTAAACATTTAAGTGTGTAATATTAGCTATCTATCTGTAATAAGGTGTTTGAGCATTATTTCGAAATGTTGACCCTCGTTTCATAATCGAGTCGTAGTGTCAAACATCGAAGAAAGTGAATAAAAAATCAGGCAAAGCTTTAGTGCATTCGAGAGAAAAAAGCATTTCTATAGTATCTGTCTTTCTCCTATATTCGACCCATGCACTCGTTTCGTGACGTTTCAGAAATCAATTTGTCGTGCGACATTTTTTGTATGCATAAAAAAGTCACTTTTCTAAGTTTACATTTTACTTCCGGTTACTTCGCTTTGTTTACATTTTGGCAATATGAAAGTAGGTCACAAACTGCGGAAAAGGCATTTCGACGTTCACGACCGATAAACAGGCTTATATTTGAGACATATTTTCACCAATTATTCTTATTTTTGTTTCTGTTACCAGTTTATGTTGATACTTATCTATTAAAAGGAGAATTCGACGTGATTTTAATATCGATAATCGGCTGCAAGCAGGTGCGCGTATGTAATCAAATTAGACTGTTCGACGTAAAGGTTTGTAGTTATCGCCTTTTGATTACATAGTTTATGAAAATAAAGTATCCCAGTCTAGCTAATAGGGACTATTTGTCTTCGTAAATAAAACACAAAAACGTAAATGCCAGTCAAAATAAAGAAACTGCACATACTTAAAACATCGGAATATTTATTTCATTTTAGATGTGTCATAACTTAGTGTTTTTAAACAAACGCAATTGTAATATGTTCATGACATTTAATAAAAATAATCTAATAATACCCCCCCCCCCCCCCCCCCCCCATCTCATTTCCGAAAACCTATTAAAAATAGAAGTCGCGGGCTTCTGCCCGGCGACTAATGATGTTATAATGTATATACAAGAGAAAGTTGATGCAACGCATCAATGTCGCCGGAAATCCATACTGCAATTATACATAACACTAACATTATAGTAGTTGAATAAACAGTTATCAACTGAGGGGCATATTGGAACATCAGGGTTCGGGTAAAGTGAAAATGTATCATAACTTGCATTGTTTTGTCAACGAAGTGAATGATAATTGAAGCCTTTCATTGTTTATGATCAATCTTCATTCCAAAGTAGGTTGACACAGCCAACTAATTATTGATCATAAACAGTAATGGAAATGAGTAATCTTGCCAATCATTAGTCTTAGTATGAATACAGTGCTTTCATTAGGGAATAACTTTAAGTTTTGTGAATTCCACATACACTTTTCAAGATGTTTGTCAGAATATTTGAATGTTATTATTTATCAATAAAACCACAAAACATACAATTTAGGATCTGCATGCAATAGCACGTAATTTTACCTTACCCCTATTAAAGTCAACATTGGACACCTTTGAATCAATCTACTTTTAAAACAATGAGATAAGGGTTAAATCGCTGAAGACATGAGTTTTCTCTTTTTCTCAAAATGATATTAGCTTGGCATCCTAATTATATCATACTTTAACAAATGTTAAAATGTAGTCCAATATTTATAAATTAGACCGAAACATAATATCAGCTAAACAGTTAAATTTCATTGAAATTGTTGTATAATTTTAACTTAATTGCGAACATAAACTGAGCGCTACAACATGTTAATTTATTGTAATTATTTCCTTCCTTTTTTATAATGAAATAATAAACTACTCATGTTTTAAAATAAAATTATGATGAGCGCCCTTGTGTCAATGATGCATAACAATATGCAGATCGGAAGCAATATTCCTTTAGGGAATTTAATGACACATTTAAAATTGTCAAGGACGAAATAATTGTGTACGAAAGACCCGATTTGTGACCCACATATTCTTCTTCGCAGAGGTGTCGTTCTTGAAACTCTCTTTATAGGCAGAGAGTGTTCGTTCAAAGTCATTTTTCTATCGAAACCAGTTTTATCTTGGTTTTTCTTTCTTCATTTGTTTCGAACCAAATAAACATTTTAAATCAACTATAATTTACTATTTGTAAGTGGGTGTAAAGAGCGGCTCTCTGCAAAGGAGATTGATCTACGCAGTTGGTAATCGCGAGTCACGCGATCAACAGTTTTAGCTTAGAAACAGTTCATATTTTAGATATAAATGGATAAACAGTATAAAGTGCATTCTTCACAAATCAAGACATCTCTTTGAACATGAAAATAACATTCAGTAAGTTAAAATTGCTATTTTAAAGGAGAATTAGACGTGATTTTTATCTCGATATTGACACATAACAGTCTGCTGCAAGTCTCAAATGGACGGTTTTGTCTTCGTGAATAAAACCCAGAAAAAGAAATGCGAGTCAAAATAAAGAAACTGCAAATACTTAAAACATCGGAATATTTATTTCATTTTAGATGTGTCATAACTTAGTGTTTTTAAACAAACGCAATTGTAATATGTTCAAGACATTTAAATTTGTTTTTTTCTAATAATAACTCCCATGTGATTTCTGAATAGCTATTAAAAATAGAAGTCGCGGGCTTCTGCCCGGCGACTAATGAATAGTTTTGTTATGCATGTAATTATATTTTGTAGTCATGATTTTTGCATGTTCAACCATTTTGTATGTATTTTGTATGGCCAATGGCACATTTAGTGCCGACTTGCCTAATAAAATTATTCGAGTTGAGTTTAGTTGAGTACCAATCAGAAAGTGTCTATATATAAAAACAAGAGGCACTTGAACATCGTTTAACATTGCATGCATGTATGAAACCGGAAAACACATGTTCAGTCATGTATTCAATATATAGACACTGAACCGGACAAATCATTCCGAAATATTTCCCATTATGTATCAGTAATTTTCAGAGAAAACTGACATCGTTTCACCCCAACGAACTCAATTTCACGTTAACCTCTTCCAACATACAGACGCTTTCTGATGCCTCTGAAGCAGATGTTTTTTGAAAACTTTTTGCAAACGCTGAAATGCTCACCATGAGGTAATTCTACTTATGCCACAATGTGTTCAACTCTTTTAGACCATAAGACATCATTTATAGATATGTTTCTTAGTTTTGGGGTAGGTGTTTTCAAAGTCGCCTGATGCAAATTTACTGTACGGGGGATAGGGTAAAATCCCAATATGAAGTTTCAATTGAACAGTGGATTATCTGTTTCAGAAATCAATACTCTATACCTCTATCCCCTGATACGGAATGTGTCTGCCCGGATCAGTCTGTGCGGACTGCACAGGCTGATCTGTGTCGTTACATTACGCAGAGGCCATATTGTTGGTTTTCTCGCGGGACGGCTCATATGTATGTAACTTATAAACTTTGTAAAGTTCACGTTACCGAAGAAAGTGATCTTGAAGCACGAATCTGTTTGAAATGCACTGATTAAAGTTTTCTGCCCACTGGATACAAACGGTACAGATTGCGGAACTCATTACTGCATAAACGACCTTGCAATTAAAGACCACCTGTGACCGCATTGTTCTCTTCCCATGGGTTGTCTTTTTGTCAGTTTGGACAGTATATGTTTACAAGATAACGAAAAGGAGAAAACACTCATCGAAGAAAACATATTCAAATATTATCTTATAAGGATTAACAATCGTAACAAATGGCCAATTGTAGTAAACACAAGTAATTGTTTACCTACTTTATACACAATTATCTCAATCTCGCTCGTATGCTAAACAAAATAGGAAATCTCTACAAATAAAAGTTTTGATGATTAGATAGAGTTGGAAATTGTGATATTTGGAGAAATTGTTCATCAGGAGCAATTTCTTCTTTTTTCACAATGTTTTCAAAGGTCGTCATCTGTACATTTGATCGAAATTTGTCTACAAGTGGAAATTACTTGGAATAGTTGTCAAAGTGTTAATATTTGCAAAACACGATGTGTAAACATGAAAAAGTAGCCATATACACTGAACCCACGATGACTCGAACATGTGATAATTCGAATAAATCGTTTATTTCGAATAAAATTCCTCGAACGGATCCGGTTTCTTTAAAACAACGATGCAGAATTTCCACGAGCAACCCTTACTGTTGGTGCACTATTTTCTTGACATTTCATAAAAACATTTTAGCACAAATGAAATTACAAAGCTAGAAATACATAAATTAATCTAGCATAAAACGAGGCCGGATCATTCGAACATATCGATAACTCGAAGTATTTTAATTTCATTTATTTCGACTTCGAGTAATCGCGAAGCCACTGAATATGTCAAAAAGACAAATAAAGGAGAAACTCTCAAATAGAAAACAAATATGATTGTGCATGTAAGTGGGTAAATATTGTTACAATAACAAGTTGTACATGTAGTCAACACTTGAGCAGCCCACGCAGGCTAATCCGGGCCGACAAATTCCGTCTCAGGGGAAAAGAGGTATAGAGCAATGATTACTAAAACAGAAAATCCACAGCAGGCGAAAAGTGTCTGTGCGGGTTGGCTTGCACGGCATGATTAGGCTGATCCGGGTCGATACTTTACGCAGATTCTACAGTGTTGGTTTTCTCCCGGGACGGTTCACTTGTGTTGTTTACTTGCTTTTGTACGAAAATATCCTTTATCACACATATAGGAACTTGTAAATAATAACATAACCAGGAGGTCTTGTTAACCCTTTCCGACTTATAGATTGCATTGATTAATTGAGGTTTAACGCCTTTTAAACATTTCTTTCTCAGAGCTGGGGATTGAATTCATAATCCCTGGATTGACAGCCCGCGTCGCTACTGGCTGAGCTACCGAGGCTCGGCACAATGCATTATCCGTACATATTATTCTGAAGTTGTCCATTATAGTTTTAAATTATAGCAGAAGCGAATTTGAAAGTGGTGACCTCAAAATCGTCGCTTTGAATAAAAGTCTCATAACGTAACATAACAAGAACTCAGATAAAACAATAGATCTTATAGAATTCTTATTTGAACTTTCTTAAAGAAGCTTTCTTTTGTTATTGTTTTAATTTAATTCTCTCACTGTCATCAACACAACTACCAAATAAACCCGTCCTCCGTTTTGAAGCATCTGCAACAAACGACTTTTTAAAAAAATTCATGGCAAAATTAGTATTTCTAAAAAAGAAATCAAAACTCTATTTATTAATTTTATTTGATTTTTCCGAGATTTTCAATATTTTCGTCTAAATAGTTCCAAAGCTGGTGAACTTAAACTTATCCCATGAAAGGACTCGTATTCATTCATCAAGGTAAATACCGTTCTAAGTCGTGGTCTAAATCCACATAGTAACACAGCTTCTGATTGCCTAAAATCAATCAGATGTTTTTCTTCTTTGACATTAAGAATATTCTGCAGATTTAAAATTAATTCAGAATGGTTGGTGAATACGGGCCCCGACAGTGAGTCTGGCACCGTTAGCACAAATACATTTAAACTCCAACAATCCCAAGTAGAAGTGGAGTATAGCAGTGACAATACCCACTTTCCAGCTGCAGCTTTGATACGCCCGAGATCCAACGTAAACAATGCATTGTTACGTGTACAACTGGTGGCATTATATTCGTTATTGTTATCAGCGTAATTCAACAACTCAACACCTCCCTCACTAACCTCAGTTTGGTTCTTAGGTACAAACGTAAATAACATCCGTGGCTCTGCCACTGAAACTGTACCACAATCATGTGTGTATACTGTAGAAAAAAAAGAAGTACACAGATTAGAAGCAAAAGAAATATACACATTATTTATCGTAGAGAAATACATGTATTATGATTCAAATTATGTCAATTTTTAATCCTAAATATTTTTAAATAATTTCTTCCTTTTTCCATATTGTATTTCTTTCAGATATTTTTCTAATTAATCTTTTTTATTGTTCCTAATTATTCTTTCTAAATATGTTAGTTTGCATCTTAGGAAATTGTCAACTACCTATGTTTTGTTTTACAATCAATGCAAATTATCACCTTGATGAATAAAACATATCATCGGCCTTTGATGTCAAAGACCTTCACACCTTTCCTCAAAGACCATAATTATATAAAAAGCAGGCTCAAAAGTCAGTTGTTCCAACATACGTCTAATTGCTGTCAGGTAACAATACGGATCCCCTGCTTGTTAATTTCTGGACTATCGAAGTGGTTTTTTAAAAAACATTGTGGATTACCAAAGTATCTTTGACTAACTTGAGTACAGGTGAATTTTTCATATTTGTGTAACAAATGTTAACTTTACTACGGAGATCCAATATTTATAAAATAGGACAACTCTGGTGGAGAAATGATTTATAAAGCTTTATTTTTGTGTTGCGCAATCACTCTCTTCCACACATATTTTGCGACATAAAATGTGGTGGAGAATCTTGGTATAGCACTTTTTAGCTGTTATAACTTTCTCGGTGCCTCATATTGTGTGAACTTTAAATTGCCATTCGAGTGATAATCCCCTTAAATGAAAATAAGGTACTGTTGTGGTTGCCATCTTAGGTTTCATAGCTGTGGACATTTAGCCAGGAACTTAAATCCTCAATTTGTTCAAGTTGAAACACCAACAGTTCCAAATAGGAAATCAACCACATTACAACTGGTTAAGAAGAAACAACGGGACTTCCAAAGGATGGTTGCCTTCATGAAGAAGAAGGATGCGGGGAACATACCCTTCTCAACTTAAACGAACAAGATCTACAAACTCTGTGTTTTAATTCACTTCTAAGGATCAAATCAAAGTGTACAAGGAAATGTAACAAATTAATTAATTCACTTGCAACTATTGTCAAAACACCAAGTGTTTGCATTTCTTTCTTAACCCTTTCCCTAATATAGACGCTTTCTGACGCCTCCGCAGCAGACGACTTAAAAAACATAGTGCCAAAAGGAGAAATTCCTCAAAACGAACAATTTCTCCTTTTGCCAACATGTTTTCAATTATTTCAAATAATTATAGATATTTACTATAGTTTTGCCTACATGTTTTCAAAGTCGACAGATGCAGATTTGTTGTATTTGGGAAAGTGTTAAGCTTAGACAAACAGATTTAAAAACAAATGTAAAGTACCACAGCACAAATCAACTGATCTACAAAAGGATATTGATAGTGTTAATCAAATATACAAGGAAACATTAACATTACAAGTCAAGAGTATTGACGACCTCGACAATTACACAATTAACTTAGAAAAGGAAACCTATGATTAAGATGACAGAGTTGATTATTTACAAATTGAACTCCAGCGATTTAAACATTGTGCACCTTACAGTATGTCAACCTTGGAGGCCAAATTTCAAACAAGCTCGGAGTACTATTCTGATTCAAACTGTTATTCATTTTTAATCCTAGATATTTTTATAGAACTACTTCCCTTTTCCGTATTGTATGTCAAATTCCTATCAGATCTTTTTCTGATTATTCTTTCTTATTTTTCCTAATAAATCTTTCTCAATATATCAGTTTGCTTCTAAGAAAATTGTCAATTACCATTTTTTTATTTTACAATCAATGCCAATTATCACCTTCCTTTAGGAATAAAACATGTCATCGGCCTTTGATTTCAAAGAGAGTGAGTTCTCGTCTTTGCTCAAAGATTGTTGACCATTATTATATCAAAAGCAGACTCAAATTCAAATGGCATTAGTGCCGAGTGCGAGGGTAAACAACCTTAGCAAAGAAGAAGTCAGTTGTTCCGATATACGTCTAATTCCTGTCATTTAATAATACGGAGAACCTGATTGTTAACCTTTGGACTATCGAAGTGCATTTGCAGCAGACGACTTTTGAGCGCAATGTGGCATATTTTTCAGACTTCAAATGGTTATAACTTCTTTTAATCTGGTATAAGAATATATTTAAGTATTATGTTAAATATCATGGAAATAAATTCAATTTTCCTTGTCTGTAATTTATTTTACTAGTTATTCTTACATTGTCCTACATAACAGTGTCCGGTGATAACCCATAATATAAATTATAATCCTGGACCACATGCTGAACAAGACGCTTTTTTAAATTAATACTTTTAAAATGTATATATTATGATCACCAATTAGCAAGTCTGTCAATTCGCTAATTCAACTGAAACTCGACTTTATAATATGATCAAAAATAATAGAGTTAGAATTTGTTTGACAAAAGTACGTATATCGGATCATAAGCATCATAAGCTAGCTGTTGAAATTGGTAGATATACAAATATTGCGAGAAATGAAAGATACTGTGAATTATGCAACACACTTTCATTGGAAAGTGAATACCACTTTGTCTTGACATGTCCCTCATTAAGAGATATAAGAACAAAGTATTTTAAACCGTCTTTTCCAACATTGTTTAAATTTTCGCGATTAATGTCTACTAAAAATAGAAATTTACAAAGTAGTCTTGCTAGATTTATTAATGAAGCTTCAAATAGGAGGAGGGATATTATATCGATATCATAACCACTGAACAACCTTATACTATTAATAATGATGTTATAATGTATATACAATAGAAAGTTGATGCAACGCATCAATGTCGCCGGAAATCCATACTACAGTTATGCATAACACTAACATTATAGTAGTTGAATAAATAGTTATCAACTGAGGGGCATATTGGAACATCAGGGTTCGGGTCAAGTGAAAATGTATCATAACTTGCATTGTTTTGTCAACGAAGTGAATGATAATTGAAGCTTTTCATTGTTTATGATCAATCTCCATTCCAAAGTAGGTTGACCATACACACAGCCAACTAATTATTGATCATAAACAGTAATGGAAATGAGTAATCTTGCCAATCATTAGCCTAAGTATGTATACAGTGCTTTCATTAAGGAATACGTTTAAGATTTGTGAATTCCACATACTATTTTCAAGATGTTTGTCAGAATACAATGTATTTGAATTTTATAATTTATCAATAAAACCACAAAACAGACAATTTATGATTTGCATGCAGTAGCACGTCATTTTACCTTACCCCTAGTCAACATTGGACACCTTTGAATCAATCTACTTTTAAAACAATGAGATAAGGGTTAAATCGCTGAAGACATGAGTTTTCTCTTTTTCTCAAAATGATATTAGCTTTGCATCCTAATTACATCATACTTTAACAAATGTTAAAATGTAGTCCAATATTTATAAATTAGACCGCCTTATCAGCTAAGATAATTATTGAAATTGTTGTATAATTTAAACTTAATTGCGAACATAAACTGAGCCCTACAACATGTTAATTTATTGTAATTATTTACTTCCTTTTTTATAAAGAAATAACAAACTACTCATGTTTTGAAATTATATTATGATGAGCGCCCTTGTGTCAATGATGCATAACAATATGCAGATCGGAAGCAATATGCCTTTAGGGAATTTAATGACACATTTAAAATTGTCAAGGACGAAATAATTTTGTACGAAAGACCCGATTCGTGACCCACATATTCTTCTTCGCAGAGGTGTCGTTCTTGAAAGTCTCTTTATAGGCAGAGGGTGTTCGTTCAAAGTCATTTTTCTATTGAAACCAGTTTTATCTCGGTTTGTTCTTTTCTTCATTTGTTTCGAACCAAATAAACATTTTAAATCAACTATAATTTACTATTTGTAAGTGAGTGTAAAGAGCGGGTCTCTGCAAAGGAGATTGATCTACGCAGTTGGTATTCGCGAGTCATGCGATCAACAGTTTTAGCTTAGAAACAGTTCATATTTTAGATATTAATGAATAAACATTATAAAGTGCATTCTTCACAAATCAAGACATCTCTTTGAACATGAAAATAACATTCAGTAAGTTAAAATTGCTATTTTAAAGGAGAATTCGATGTGATTTTTATCTCGATATTGACACACAACAGTCTGCTGCAAGTCTCATATGGACGGTTTTGTCTTCGTAAATAAAACCCAAAAAAAGAAGTGCGATTAAAAATAAAGAAACTGCAAATACTTAAAACATCGGAATATTTATTTCATTTTAGATGTGTCATACCTTAGTGTTTTTAAACAAACGCAATTGTAATATGTTCAAGACATTTAAGTTTGGTTTTTTCTAATAATAACTCCCATGTGATTTCTGAATAGCTATTAAAAATAGAAGTGGCGGGCTTCTGCCCGGCGACTAATGAATAGTTTTGTTATGCATGTGATTATATTTTGTAGTCATGATTTTTGCATGTTCAACCATGTTGTATGTATTTTGTATGGCCAATGGCACATTTAGTGCCGACTTGCCTAATAAAATTATTCGAGTTGAGTTTAGTTGAGTACCAATCAGAAAGTGTCTATACATATAAACAAGAGGCACTTGAACATCGTTTAACAATGCATGCATGTTTGAAACCGGAAAACACATATTCAGTCTTGTATTCAATATATAGACACTGAACCGGACAAATCATTCCGAAATATTTCCCATTATGTTTCAGTAATCTTCAGAGAAAACTGACATCGTTTCACCCAAACGAACTAAATTTCCCGTTAACCTCTTCCAACATACAGACGCTTTCTGATGCCTCTGCAGCAGATGTCTTTTGAAAACCTTTTGCAAAAGCTGAAATGCTCACCATGAGGTAATTCTACTTATGCCACAATGTTTTCAACTCTTTTAGACCATAAGATATAATTTATAGAGATTTGTCCTAATTTTGGGTAGATGTTTGCCAAGTCGCCTGCTGCAAATTTACTGTACGAGGGATAGGGTAAAATACCAATATGATGTTTCTATTGAACAGTGGAGTTTATGTTTCAGAAATCAATAAATACTCTATACCTCTATCCCCCTGCGACGGAATGTCTCTGCCCGGATCAGTCTGTGCGGACTGCACAGGCTGATCTGGGTCGTTACATTACGCAGAGGCCATATTGTTGGTTTTCTCGCGGGACGGCTCATATGTATGTAACTTATAAACTTTGTAAAGTTCACGTTACCGAAGAAAGTGATCTTGAAGCACGAATCTGTTTGAAATGCACTGATTAAAGTTGTTTACTGCCCACTGGATACAAACGGTACAGATTGCGTGTTAGGTGTTAGAAATTGGACGTGATTAATATGAGCTGAAAGCTTTTTCGGCAATACAGTCAAACCTGTGCTAAAGACCACATTTGCAGAGCAATTCCCTGTCTATAGAAACCATTTTTTTAATTGTCCATTTACTCATTTTCTGAATAAACGACCATGCAATTGAAGACCACCTGTGAACAAGGACCGTATTGTTCTCTTCGCAAGGGTGGTTTTTAAACACAGTTTGGACTGTTTATGTTTACAAGATAACGAAAAGGAGAAACTCTCATCGATATGATGATTAACAATCATAACATATGGCTAATTGTAGTAAACACAAGTAATTGTTTACTTACTTTATACACAATTATCTCAATCTCGCTCGTATGCCAAACAAAATAGGAAATCTCTACAAATAAAAGTTTTGATAATTAGATAGAGTTGAAAAAGGTGATATTTGGAGAAATTGTTCATCAGGAGCAATTTCTTCTTTTTTCACAATGTTTTCAAAGGTCGTCATCTGTACATTTGATCGAAAAGTGTCTACAAGTTGAAAATACTTGGAATAGTTGTCAAAGTGTAAATAATAAGGAAATGAAATCGTTACAAAAACCAGTTGTACATGTAGTCAACACTTGAACATTCCACGCAGGCTTATCCGGGCCGACAAATTCAGTCTTAGGGGGGTCGAGGTAAAGAGTAATGATTCATGAAACTGAAAATCCACAGCAGGCGAAAAGTGTCTGTCCGGGTTAGTCTGCGCGGCATGCTTAGGCTGATCCGGGTCGATACTTTACGCAGAGACCACAATGTTGGTTTTCTCGTGAGGCTGCGGCGATAGACATCTGCGTAATGTATCGACCAGATCAGCCTGCGCTGTCCGCGCAGACTGATCCGGCCGACACATTCCGTCTTAGTGGGATATATGTATAGAGTAGTTATTCCTGAAACAGAAAATCCACAGGAGGCGAAATGTGTCTGTCCGGATTAGCCTGCGCGGCAAGCTTAGGCCGATCCGGGTCGATACTTTACGCAGATTCTACAGTGTTGGTTTTCTCGCGGCACGGCTCACTTGTATTGTTTACTTGCTTTTGTACGCAAAATATCCTTTATCACACATATGGGAACTTGTAAATAATAACATAATAAGGAGGTACTTTTATCCTTTATGACTTATATATTGCATTGATTGATTGGGGTTTAACGCCTTTTAAACATTTCTTTCTCAGAGCTGGGGATTGAATTCATAATCCCTGGATTGACAGCCCGCGTCGCTACTGACTGAGCTACCGAGGCTCGGGACAATGAATTATCCTTACTTATTATTCTGAAGTAGTCCATTAGGATTGTTTTTGTCTAGTTTTAAACTATAGCAGAAGCGAATTTGAAAGTTGTGACCTCAAAATTGTCGCTTTGAATAAAAGTCTCATAATGTAACATAACAAGAACTCAGATAAAACAATAGATCTTATAGAATTCTTATTTGAACTTTCTTAAAGAAGCTTTCTTTTGTTATTGTTTTAATTTAATTCTCTCACTGTCATTAACACAACTACCAAATAAACCCGTCCCTCATTTTGACGCATCTGCAACAAACGACTTTTTAAAAAAAATCATGGCAAAATTAGTATTTCTAAAAAAGAAATCAAAACTCTATTTATTAATTATATTTTATTTTTCCGAGATTTTCAATATTTTCCTTTAAATATGTCCAAAGCCGACTGCTGAAGAATTGTTGTGTGTCGGGTTGGTTGTGTTTGGTGTTTTACACCGCTTTCAACAATGTTTAACTTATATCACGGCGTTTCCGAAGAGTTGCCAATTCTACTGGTCCATTTACTCACACCAATCAGTGGTAATGCTAACCCCACAATTCTGAGCGCGATTACTACCATGTTTGAACCGGCGATCTGCTGCACCGAGGAAGAGGCTGTTACAGTCTGTAACACTACACTATATATCCTCTTAAGGCAAAATGTGTCGGCTCGGATTAGCCTGCGCGGACTAGGCAGGCTGATCTGTGTCGAGACATTACACAAGTACCATATGTTTGTTTTCTCATGGGACGGCTCAAGTATTGACTAAATGTACATCTGGCCATTGTAACGATTTTATTTCCTTATTATTTAACCACTTACATGATAATATACAATTTTATTATATGCCTGTTTATTTTCCGGTGGAAATACACACAGATTGACATGCGCAAATACAGCACGACAGATTAAAATTCCGTATCTATATGCGGTGTAAATACAAGATTGTGACGTCAT
This sequence comes from Serripes groenlandicus, assembly GCA_031761405.1. Taxonomy (NCBI): domain Eukaryota; kingdom Metazoa; phylum Mollusca; class Bivalvia; order Cardiida; family Cardiidae; genus Serripes; species Serripes groenlandicus. Next base: position 130,135 of record JASEVX010000360.1, read on the forward strand.
ACAGTGACGTGACCGGTTTGATGATGATATTGGGCGGGGCATACGTATTGGAATGCATTATGGGGCGTGGCGTAATCATTGAAGCGATATTCATCCGCCCTTCATAATCTTAATTTTACGGTTAATAAAATGTAAACTCAATAAATTTTCGCTGCTCATAGATTGTAGGTATATAATAAAAGGAATATTACGTTGCGGGAGAGCGATAAATGTGTTCGTATTGCACGACTCGTAGCGTGGGAAAATCCATATCTTACTCGACCTTCGGTCTCGTAAGATATCGATTTTCCCACGCTACTTGTAGTGCAATACAAACTCTTTTATCGCTCCCGCAACGTAATATTCCGTATATATTTGTTTTCTATTTGAGAAGTTCTCCTTTAGTTGTCTATTTGACATATTCAGTGGCTTCGCGATTACTCGAAGTCGAAATAAATGAAATTAAATACTTATTGAGTTGTTCGAATGATCCGGCCTCGTTTTATACTAGATTATTTTTTGTATTTCCAGCTTTGTAATTTCATTTGTGCTAAAACGTTTTTATGAAATATCAAGAAAACAGCGCACCAGCAGTAAGGGATGCTCGTGAAAATGCTGCTTGGTTGTTTTAAAAAAAAAACGGATTCGTTCGAGGAATTTGATTCGAAATAAACGATTTATTCGAATTATCACATGTTCGAGTTATCGCAGGTGCAGTGTATATTGCTACTTTTCAATATTGACACATCGTGTTTTGCAAATATGGTCACTTTGACAATTATTCCAAGTATTCTTAGCATTTCAACCCTTTCTCACTTGCCGACGAATTTCGATAAATGTACAGATAACGACCTTTGAAAACATGGTGAAAAAAGTAGAACTTGCTCTTGATGAACAATTTCTTCTTATATCACAATTTCCAACTCTATCTAATAATCATAACTTTCGTTTGTATAGATTTCTTATTTTGTTTGGCATACGAACGAGATTTAGTTTGTTGTATAACGTAAGTAAACAATTACTTGGGTTGACTACATTTGGCCATTTGTTACGATTGTTAATCCTTATATGATAATATTAAATGAATATGTTTTCTTCGATGAGTGTTTTCTCCTTTTCGTTATCTTGTAAACATATACAGTTCACACTGTGTTTAAAGACAACACATGGGAAGAGAACAATACTGTCCTTGTTTACAGGTGGTCTTTAATTGCAACGTCGTTTATTCAGAAAATGAGTAAATTGATTAAATATGTGGTTTCTATAGACAGGGAATTGCTTTTCAAATGTGGTCTTTAGCACAGGTGTGACAGTAATTGCGGAAAAAGCTTTCAGCTCATACTAATCACGTCCAATGTCTAATACCTAAAACGTACTCTATACAGTTTGTATCCAGAAGGCAGAACACTCTAATTAATGCATTTGAAACAGATTCGTGAATCAAGATCTCTTTCTTCGGTAACTTTAAACTTAACAAAGTTTCTAGATACATACATAGTGTATAACATAGCATATCATACAAAGGTCAAGTCAAGACAACTATGTGCACAATGTATATTAAACAAATTTACAACAAATAAAGATACAGACTAGCCAACACTTCCACACAGTCTGATCATGGCATTTCCTGTTCACCGTTTGGATTATTCGAGCAACAAGCCAAGTTCCTAAGATAGGAACTCAACGATTTTCAATCAGATTGTATTCTGGTCTGAATCGACCTTGCCATGAGTTTATACATCTTTGCCATACTCGAAGAAACCCGAGGACTATGTGGTGTAGTGGTAGAGCGTCCACATCGGGTGCGGGATGTCACAGGTTCGATCCCCAGCCGGGTCATATCAAATACTTTGAAGTAATGGCTTTACCTCCTTCCAAAGTCGTCTGCTGCAGTAGCGTCGGAAGGACTAAATATGTTGGAAAGGGTTTAGGTCTTTCGTATGACTGGATCAGGTATTGAGCTCTGGTCTCCCGCTCGGACTGCAAACGCTATCAATACTTCACTTCAGAGACCCTATTAAGGGACCATTTTATTGGGGAAAGTGAGGGACTATTATCTGAGGAATCTGTCAATGATGTAATAGAAATGTAGTGCAAACGTCTGCATGCATGTAAAAGCATTGCTTCACGGATTATGGGATTAGCATTACAACTGACTCGTTGGTATCAGGATAAATGAACTAGAAGTAGGCATATTGGTAAATTTCCAAAAAATCGCCGTGGTTTAACTTAATAAGTGTTGAAAACGACGTAAAACATCTCACATACACACACCAAAGAAAGCCATGGATACAAACATATTTGTCCTTCTCCAGGAAAACCAAATTCGGGATATTATGACACGTGTGGATAAAGATCAATGGCGGTGGCGAAGGTCGATCTAAATCAACACTGATCGCAAATGGGCTATGGTTGGTTTTCCTGCAGCGTCGCTTATCTTTATTGCGTTCAATAGAAACTTCACATTGGGGTTTAACCCTATCCCCCAAACAGTAAATTTGCAGCAGGCGACATTGAAAACATTCTAATAGAGTTGAAAACATTGTGGCAAAAGGAAAATGAACTCGTGGTGAGCAGTTTCAGCTTTTGCCACAATGTTTTCAAAAGACATTTGTTACAGAGGCATCAGCGTCTGTATGAGGGAAGAGAGGTTAAAGGGAAATTGAATACAGGATGGTAGATGTGTTTTCCGGTTTCATCGATACATTGTTAAACGATCTGCCGGTCCTTCTTGTTTATATATTGACACTTCATGATTGGTGATCATTATAAAGTCGAGTTTCAGTTTAATTAGCGAAATGACAGACTTGCTAATTAGTGATCATAATATATACATTTTAAAAGTATCAATTTAAAAAAGCGTCTTGTTCAACATGTGGTCCAGGATTATAATTTATATTGTGGGAGTAATCACCGGACACTGTTATGGAGAAAAGGGTAAGAATAACTTGTAAAATAAATTATAGACAAGAAAAACAAATTTATTTCCATGGAAATATTTTACTTTCTACTTAAATATATTCTTATACCAGATTAAAAGAAGTTATAACCATTTACAGTCTGAAGGATAGGCCACATTTCTCTCAACATTCATCAACTGCAAATGCGTCCACATGAGGGAAATGGTTTACAGGAAAAGCTGCATCATACAAATTGCAGACAGTTGTTGGTGGTAACAATCCACAATAGCCCGAACTCTGATCGATCATAATGGTGAATCCTAACTGTGGTTTTGGATGTTTTAAACAATCTTAACTTTTGCAGCCTCAACCCTTAGCCACATACATTTGTACAATCATTCTGTAACAGACGACTTTTAAAACGGCTTGGATAAAACATGGACAATGTCTTTAAATGAAAGTATGATTATCGAATCCAGTTGAAAACATTATGACAAAATGGGGAAAAACGCATCATTGCCAATTCCTACTTTTGTCACGATGCTTTCAAAAGACGTCTGCTGCATATGCGTCCAAATGCTTCTGCATGTGGGAAAGGGCTAACAGCGATTTTGACACGTCATACAAAGCCTCACTCACCCGTTATTAAACAAATCTGCTATAGACGACTTCGAAAACATCTAATATATATTAGAACGCTGAAACATAAAAAATGTAGTTAAATAAATTATATTTAAAAAATAACCACACAAAGATTTAATATTTTTTTCAACACTAATATGTGATGGAAAAAACTATTCAAACATCTGGAAAATGACTATAAATATTGAGCAATTAATAATTTTCCAACAATGTTATCCAAAGTAGACTACTGCGGATGAAACAAATGGTTTGGCACATGGAAAATGGTTAAAGGAGTTTTATATAGCGGTCTGAGTTATAACCCTTGTATTTCTTTTTCTTTCTAAGTCTACAATTTATAATCTATGTTTTTTATATCTGAGTTTTCGATTTATAATCTTTGTATTTATATCTGAGTCTTCGATTTATAATTGTTGTATTTCTATCTAATTTCTACTTTAAAGATACATTTGAAATAGAAAAATATATTGAGGTGTTACCTATTAATTTATATGTGCATCTGGCCAAGTTAAGACTTTCATCGCACCATTTAAAGGTAGAATCCGGACGTTATACAGGTCAATATGTTGAGTATAACCATCGACTGAGTATTTCTTATGATAACAACAAGAGAAAGTTGATGCAAGGCATCAATGTCGCCGGAAAAGACTGCATTGATTTATTTATGTATTCTTGACTTTCCTTAGTCTATTCAAACATTAGGAACGTTGAAATGAAAACATTTGGTTATAAATTTTATATTCATACCTATACATTAGTGTATCTATAAAAAAATAACGAAATGTGTACACATTTATCTTGGCTTAAATTTAATTTTGCTGTTGTTACTTATCTAAATAATAGTATTCATTCATATAATTTCAATGTTTGTCAATCTTATTCGAATCACAAGGTAAATATATTGGTATTGCTTTAAAGGGAGGTAATTTGAAGAAAACAAAAGTCTTCAAAAGGAGAAATATATCAGCATTACCGTCTACAGTTTAAATTGTTCTATTGTTTGTGGATTTAAAAATGTTCTTTTTTTCTTATTTCTACATGTACAACGAAATATTGCGGCTTCTCTTTGACGCTTTGCGTCAAACATTCGTCTTGTACTTGTCTAAAATAAAATAATATCACTCGCTTTTTCATATCGAAATGCGCATGCGCGAAAATCGATGTTAAAGGTCACGAAACTACACAACAGAATAGGGTCTATATTTAGCTTAGAAACAGTTCCTACTTTAGATATTCATGGATTAACATTATTAAATGAATTCTACACAAATCAAGACATCTCTTTGAACATGAAAACAACATTTAGTAAGTTAAAATTGCTATTAAAAGGAGAATCCGAAATTGACCTCAATGATGACACATAAGAGTCTGCATTAGGGGGTGTTGGTCACGTCTTGAAGGGACCACTTTTGTCTTCGTAAATAAGACAAAAAACTTAAATGCGAGTGAAATAAAAAAAACTGCAAACATTAAAAAATCGGAATATTTATTTCATTTTAGATGTGTCATTTATTAGTGTTCGTAAACAACCACAATTGTAATATGTTCAAATCATCTAGATTTGTTTCTTTCTAATAATAAGCCGCCCTCCCATGTGATTTCCGAAAACCTATTAAAAATAGAAGTCGCGGGCTTCTGCCCGGCGACTAATGATATAGAAGACGAATATCATTGTTTTTTTAATCTGTCCGGCTTACGCTATACCAGAACTATATATTTGTTGAACTTTTAAAAAGTGATAACAAGAAGACATTAATGAATTTGGCCAAATATGTACGAAAAGCATCTGTTCTACGTTTGACTTTTATTCATAGAAATTAATCTGACATTAACCATGATATTTTACCATATAAATTGATGAAGTATATAGTTTACATTTGTAAATATATGTGTTTTGTTCGTCCTCGTATAATACCAGATTGGCCAACATTCTTTCCGACGTTTGACAAAAGTCATTGTGACAAGTGTAATTCGTCTTGCTTGGAAAGAATGTTGTATGAAGTACTGGTCTGAGAAAGCCAAGAAACATGTGAGTAGGTGAAATGGCCGCCGTGATATGACTGACAAATTGTTGAAAACGGCATTAAACCCCAATCAATCAATCAATCAATCAATCAATCAATCAATCAATCGTACTCGTATATGTATGTGTTAAATCGAATTAATGCTTATATCTCATTCATGACTTTTTTTAAATATGTACATGCATATACTTTTTTTGTATGCAACTAGAAAATATGTACATGTATATACTTTTTTTGTATGCAACTAGAAAATATATATCTATCTATTTTTCTCAGTCTACGATTTATAATTCATGTATTTCTATCTGTGTCTATAATTTACAATAAGTGTATTTCTATCTGTGTTCACGATTAATAATCCTTGTATTTCTAATTGTGTCCACTATTTATAATCCATGTATGTCTATATGTGTCTATGATTTACAATCCAAGTATTTTTATCAGTGTTCACGATTTATAATCTATGTATTTCTATCTGTGTTTTCGATTTATAATCCATGTATTTCTATCTGTGTAAACTATTTATAATCCATGTATGTCTATATGTGTCTATGATTTATAATCTTTGAATTTCTATCCGTGTCTACGACTTATATTCCACGTATTTGTATTTATGTCTATGATTTATAATCCTTGTATATATATTAGTGTCAACGATTTATAATCCTTGTATTTCTATCTGTGTCTGTGATTTATAATCCTTGTATTTATATCTGTGTCTATGACTTATAATCCATGTATTTGTATATAAAGTCTATGACTTTTAATCAATTTATTTCTATCTTTGTCTACGACTATTATAACCCACGTATTTGTATATATGTCAATGATTTATAATCCATGTATTTCTATCCGTGTCTACGATTAATAATCCTTGTATTTCTATATGTGTCTATGACTTATAATCCATATATTTATATCTGTTTCTACGACTTATAATCCACGTATTTGTATATATGTCTATGATTTATAATCCATGTAATTCTATCCGAGTCTACGATTTATGAATCGTGTATTTCTATCTGAGTCTATGATTTATAATTCATGTGTTTATATCTGAGTCTACGATAGATAATGCTTGTATTTATGTCTCTATCTACTATTTATAATCCATGTACTTCTATCCGAGTCTACGATTTATGAATCATGTATTTCTATCTGAGTCTGCAAATTATAATTCATGTGTTTCTATCCGAGTCTACGATGTATAATCCTTGTATTTATATATGTGTCTATGATTTAATCCATGTATTTCTAACTGTGTCTATGACTTATAATTTATGTATTTCTAATTGTGTCTATGATTTATAATCCTTGTATTTCTATCTGTGTCTATCATTTTTAATCCATGTATTTCTAATTGTGTCTATGATTTATCATTTATGTATTTCTATCTGTGTCTATAATTTATAATCCATATATTTCTATCCGAGTCTACGATTTATGATTCACGTATCTCTATCTGAGTGTACGATTTGTAATCTATATATTTCTATCTATGTCCCCGATTTATAAGCAATGTATTTCTATCTCTGTCTACGATTTATAGTCCTTGTATTTCTATCTGTTTCTACAATTTATGATACATGTATTTCTATCTGAGTCTACCATTTATGATTCATGTATGTCTATCCGAGTCTACGATTTATGATCCATGTATTTCTATCCGACTCTACGATTTATTATTCATGTATTTTTATCCGAGTCTACGATTTATGATCCATGTATTTCCATCCGAGTCTACGAGTTATGTGCGTGAAGTTAGCCGGAGTAGCCGGAACAGCCGGAATAGCCGGAACTCCGGCTACTCCGGCTGTACCAACCAGCCGGAACAGCCGGAGTTCCGGCTACTCCGGCTGCATTAACCAGCCGGAATAGCCGGAGTTCCGGCTACTCCGGCTGTATAAACCGGCCGGATAAGCTGTATTTCCTATTACTTCGACTGTACTTACCAGTCGAATATCATCATTCCGGCTACTCCGGCTGTATTAACCAGCCGGAACTCCGGCTTCTCCGGCTGTATAAACCAGGCGGAACAGCTGGAACTCCGTCTACACTGACTGTATTTACCAGCCGAAACAGTCGAACTCCAGCTACGTCGGCTGTATTAACCAGTCGGAACAGCTGGCTGTATTAACCATCCGGAACAGCCGGAACTCCGACAACTTCGACTGTATATACCAGCCGGAACTCCGTCTATACCGGAACAGTCGGACCTCCACATGTGGAAGAATTATTTCACCGGCAATTGCTATCAGGTATAATTTACCATATGGAAATAAAGAGTAGCTGTAACTTTAACGCGCTATGACTCTTTAATTAATTAATTCATCGCTTAGGTGCAAACGGCTCCACAAAATATAATTATCTATCTTTAATATGTGGCATTTATTTTTCGAGAAAAATATGATTTAAATGGTCTTTTTTTTGGTTAAATAAACGTTGTCAATATCGAATACAGGACAACAGATCACATGGACAAAAGCTCCCATGCTATTTTTGACAGAAGGTCCCATATCATTTTAATAGGGTGGACAAAAGATCCCATGTTATTTTAACAGGGTGGACAAAAGTTCCCACACCATTTTGACAGGATGGACAAAAGATCCCATATTGATGAGCCATCCTGGTTTTTGTCTTAAGGTGACAGACAGTAAAGGTGTTGAGTATATTTTCTTCTTATTAAATGATTTCATAGAAAAATAAACCAGAAAAAACCGAAAAGATTAATAAAGTCAAATTTACTCCCTGTTAATAAAATTATGAGTAAATATATAACAAACAAAATATAGCATATGGTAACTACTAGTGTTGAAAATTTAGCACATCATGATAATAAAACAATGAAAAGTGGATACACCTGTATTTACAAACAAAACAGCTTTCAAAGTAGTTCATGCAGACAGGGTCTTTCAAATACTATTTGAAAGACCCTGATGCAGACATATTCAATCAACACACAGTCTGGTCATTGTCATTAGTACAGCTATTTATAAAGTTCACACCAATAATATGCTCAATGTTTTATTTTTCACAGTTTATGTAAAGAGTTCAATTAACAACACAATTTAGATTGCCTTTAATTTAAAACAGCAGGTGATAACTTTGACCCTCTACATTAATTGGCTGTTTACCTTGAAATTCACATCCATAATATGCTCAATGGATAGGAATTATATATTCATATAGTTTATTCATTTCAATCTCTTTATTACTGGCTGATATATATTATAAGTGGGATCTTTTGTCCACCCTGTTAAAATAACATGGGATCTTTTGTCCACACTGTAAAAATGATGTGGGAGCTTTTGTCCACCCTGCCAAAAATAGCATGGGATCTTTTGTCCGGCTCCCGCCAATATCATATAGACAAAGAACAAAATAAAAGTACCCATTCACTTATAATCGATGTATATCAAATATTATTATATATATTTCTTAGTTGCAAACGGTCTCGGATTTACCCGAAGTTTTATGACCCTTATAAAGTCAATTTGTATCACCAGGGGATCTGAAGCGAGTCGCGTATCCTTATTACATAATCATTAATACTATATACATGATCTAAACTATAATCTTCAATGTGAAATGATGTATCTTTAACAACTGCGAATAGAAGGGGGTATTATACATTTAGTAACAGAACGTAAATTGGTAATTTACTGCTCTAAAACATTCCTGCCGTAAATGATATAATGCGGTTTTTTTCTGTTCTGGTCCTCTGGTGTATGTGGGAAAAGGTTACGATAAAATCCACCTTACTATGTTGTGAATTAAAAACTAAAATTCAATCAACTCTGTTGACCTAAATTTACAAATATCAGACTTTACCCATAAATACGCATTTGGACGCATCAATAGTTCACGGGTTTTAGAAACAGTGTATAAATTGGAGACATTGATCATTAATAATTAGAAAATGAATGAATGTTTTCTATTCTATTCAATTGTTATTTAATTAAGTTCAACATCCATGATTTTCCATGATCGTGCATACTTATATGTGTATCGTTCGTCTATTTGTTAGTTTTCATCATGGATATGCTTATGTATATAACATGGAACGTGTGTCAATAAATACTATTAATTTACAGATGTTTTGGTTTTATCCATATTAAGCTATAAACCAGTGTATTTGGCTAATTGCCCGCCACGACTATCCCCGAGGCGTTAATTGTTTTATTACCCCGGTCACAGCGTGTGATCAATGTGTATTGGTAAATAACGGAACCTAACGGAGATTAACGAATGAATTGTTTCAGAGCGCAGCTAGGCTTATCGATATTTGATATTTATCTGATGATCAAAATTCTTCAGTATGGCTGCGTCGGCTGCATTAACCAGCCGGAACAGGCGGAACTCCCTATACACCAACCGTATTAACCAGCCGGAACAGCTGGAACTTCGTCTTCACCGACTACATTAACAAACCGGAACAGTCGGACCACCAGCTACGTCGGCTGTATTAACCAGCCGGAACAGAGGGAATTCCAGTTACACAAGCTATATTAATCAGCCGAAACAAGCGGAACTCCGGCAACTCCGACTGTATTAACCATGCATGCTTCAATCCACCGTCCAATACATCTATCTCAAACAATAGGCACGCGAAAACGAGGGTGAAACCACTCTGTCGGCCCAACTCTGGCTGTGTTTTGCAGCCGGCTGCGATACATCCGGATGGAATCCGGCTAGCGTTTCTGGGAGCAAGAGTGTGTCACTTTCACCTGACATATATGTCAGGATGCCAGTTAAACTCTCTAATATCCAGCAATTTCCAGCCGGAGTTAGCCGGAGTTGGGCTTCCAAAACGCCAACTTCATGTGATCATTGCAGCCAGCTGCGATAAATCCGTGCAAAATCCAGCTAGTGCAACTCGGAGCCAGAGTGAGGCACTTTCACGTGACACATGTCACGATGCCAGTTAAGCTCTCTAACTCGAACAGGACGGGTGCAAAGTCGTGAATATGTCGGGAAATCCCAAATCCGGCTGGGCATGGCAGCCGGCTGACGGAATTTGGCGAAACCGGATGTCATGCAACAGGAAGTCAGTTTGCGGCGCTTTCACCTGGCATGCTTCAATCCGCCGTCCAAGCCATCTATCTCGAGCAATAGGCATGCCAAAACGAGGGTGGGAGCCACTCTGTCGGCCCAACTCCGGCTGGGTTTTACAGCCGGCTGCGATAAATCCGGGTGGAATCCGCCTAGCGTGTCTGGGAGCCAGAGTGTGTCACTTTCACCTGGCATATGCCAGGATGCCAGTTAAAATCTCTAATATCGAGCAATATACAACCGGAGTTGGGCTGTAGACTTGGCCAAACTGCCAAATTCATCTGAACATGGCAGCCAGCTGCGATAAATCCGGGTGGAATCCGGCTAGTGCGACTCGGAGCCAGACTGATGTGCTTTCACCTGGCATGCTTCAATCCACCGTCCAATCCATCTATCTCGAACAATAGGCACGCCAAAACGGGGGTGAGATCACTCTGTCGGCCCAACTCCGGCTGGGTTTTGCAGCCGGCTGCGATACATCCGGGTGGAATCCGGCTAGCGTGTCTGGGAGCCAAAGTGTGTCACTTTCATTTGTCATATATGTCAGGATGCCAGTTAAACTCTCTAATTTCCAGCCGGAGTTGGCCGGAGTTGGCCGGAGTTGGGCTGCCAGAACGCCAACTTCATGTGAACATTGCAGCCACCTGCGATAAATCCGGGCGGAATCCGGCTAGTGCAACTCGGAGCCAGAGTGAGGCACGTTCACCTGACACACGTCACGATGCCAGTTAAGCTTTTTTATTCGAACAGGACGGGTGCAAATTCGGGAATATGTCGGGAAATCCCAACTCCGGCTGGGTTTTGCAGCCGGCTGCGATACATCCGGGTGGAATCCGGCTAGCGTTTCTGGGTGCAAGAGTGTGTCACTTTCACCTGACATATATGTCAGGATGCCAGTTAGACTCTCGAATATCCAGCAATTTCCAGCCGGAGTTAGCCGGAGTTGGGCTGCCAAAACGCCAATTTCATGTGAACATTGCAGCCAGCTGCGACAAATCCGGGCGGAATCCGGCTAGTGCAACTCGGAGCCAGAGTGAGGCACTTTCACGTGACACATGTCACGATGCCAGTTAAGCTCTCTAATTCGAACAGGACGGGTGCAAAGTCGGGAATATGTCGGGAAATCCCAACTCCGGCTGTGCATGGCAGCCGGCTGACGGAATTTGGCGAAACCGGATGTCATGCAACAGGAAGTCTGTTTGCGGCGCTTTCACCTGGCATGTTTCAATCCGCCGTCCAAGCCATATATCTCGAGCAATAGGCACGCCAAAACGAGGGTGGGAGCCACTCTGTCGGCCCAACTCCGGCTGGGTTTTACAGCCGGCTGCGATAAATTCGGGTGGAATCCGCCTAGCGTGTCTGGGAGCCAGAGTGTGTCACTTTCACCTGGCATATGCCAGGATGCCAGTTAAACTCTCTAATATCGAGCAATATACAGCCGGAGTTGGGCTGTAGACCTGGCCAAACTGCCAACTTCATCTGAACATGGCAGCCAGCTGCGATAAATCCGGGTGGAATCCGGCTAGTGTGACTCGGAGCTAGACTGAGGCGCTTTCACCTGGCATGCTTCAATCTACCATCCAATCCATCTATCTCGAACAATAGGCACGCCAAAATGGGGGTGAGACCACTCTGTCGGCCCAACTCCGGCTGTGTTTTGCAGCCGGCTGCGATACATCCGGGTGGAATCCGGCTAGCGTGTTTGGGAGCCAGAGTGTGTCACTTTCATTTGACATATATGTCAGGATGCCAGTTAAACTCTCTAATTTCCAGCCGGAGTTGGCCGGAGTTGGCCGGAGTTGGGCTGCCAGAACGCCAACTTCATGTGAACATTGCAGCCAGCTGCGATAAATCCGGGCAGAATCCGGCTAGTGCAACTCGGAGCCAGAGTGAGGCACTTTCACCTGACACATGTCACGATGCCAGTTAAGCTTTTTAATTCAAACAGGACGGGTGCAAAATCGGGAATATGTCGGGAAATCCCAACTCCGGCTGTGCATGGCAGCCGGCTGACGGAATTTGGCGAAACCGGATGTCATGCAACAGGAAGTCTGTTTGCGGCGCTTTCACCTGGCATGCTTCAATCCGCCGTCCAAGCCATCTATCTCGAGCAATAGGCATGCCAAAACGAGGGTGGGAGCCACTCAGTCGGCCCAACTCCGGCTGGGTTTTACAGCCGGCTGCGATAAATCCGGGTGGAATCCGCCTAGCGTGTCTGGGAGCCAGAGTGTGTCACTTTCACCTGGCATATGCCAGGATGCCAGTTAAAATCTCTAATATCGAGCAATATACAACCGGAGTTGGGCTGTAGACTTGGCCAAACTGCCAACTTCATCTGAACATGGCAGCCAGCTGCGATAAATCCGGGTGGAATCCGGCTAGTGCGACTCGGAGCCAGACTGAGGTGCTTTCACCTGGCATGCTTCAATCCACCGTCCAATCCATCTATCTCGAACAATAGGCACGCCAAAACGGGGGTGAAACCACTCTGTCGGCCCAACTCCGGCTGGGTTTTGCAGCCGGCTGCGATACATCCGGGTGGAATCCGGCTAGCGTGTCTGGGAGCCAAAGTGTGTCACTTTCATTTGTCATATATGTCAGGATGCCAGTTAAACTCTCTAATTTCCAGCCGGAGTTGGCCGGAGTTGGCCGGAGTTGGGCTGCCAGAACGCCAACTTCATGTGAACATTGCAGCCAGCTGCGATAAATCCGTGCGGAATCCGGCTAATGCAACTCGGAGCCAGAGTGAGGCACGTTCACCTGACACACGTCACGATGCCAGTTAAGCTTTTTAATTCGAACAGGACGGGTGCAAATTCGGGAATATGTCGGGAAATCCCAACTCCGGCTGGGTTTTGCAGCCGGCTGCGATACATCCGGGTGGAATCCGGCTAGCGTTTCTGGGAGCCAGAGTGTGTCACTTTCACCTGACATATATGTCAGGATGCCAGTTAGACTCTCGAATATCCAGCAATTTCCAGCCGGAGTTAGCCGGAGTTGGGCTGCCAAAACGCTAACTTCATGTGAACATTGCAGCCAGCTGCGACAAATCCGGGCGGAATCCGGCTAGTGCAACTCGGAGCCAGAGTGAGGCACTTTCACGTGACACATGTCACGATGCCAGTTAACCTCTCTAATTCGAACAGGACGGGTGCAAAGTCGGGAATATGTCGGGAAATCCCAACTCCGGCTGTGCATGGCAGCCGGCTGACGGAATTTGGCGAAACCGGATGTCATGCAACAGGAAGTCTGTTTGCGGCGCTTTCACCTGGCATGTTTCAATCCGCCGTCCAAGCCATATATCTCGAGCAATAGGCACGCCAAAACGAGGGTGGGAGCCACTCTGTCGGCCCAACTCCGGCTGGGTTTTACAGCCGGCTGCGATAAATCCGGGTGGAATCCGCCTAGCGTGTCTGGGAGCCAGAGTGTGTCACTTTCACCTGGCATATGCCAGGATGCCAGTTAAACTCTCTAATATCGAGCAATATACAGCCGGAGTTGGGCTGTAGAACTGGCCAAACTGCCAACTTCATCTGAACATGGCAGCCAGCTGCGATAAATCCGGGTGGAATCCGGCTAGTGTGACTCGGAGCCAGACTGAGGCGCTTTCACCTGGCATGCTTCAATCTACCATCCAATCCATCTATCTCGAACAATAGGCACGCCAAAATGGGGGTGAGACCACTCTGTCGGCCCAACTCCGGCTGTGTTTTGCAGCCGGCTGCGATACATCCGGGTGGAATCCGGCTAGCGTGTTTGGGAGCCAGAGCGTGTCACTTTCATTTGACATATATGTCAGGATGCCAGTTAAACTCTCTAATTTCCAGCCGGAGTTGGCCGGAGAAGGGTTGCCAGAACGCCAACTTCATGTGAACATTGCAGCCAGCTGCGATAAATCCGGGCGGAATCCGGCTAGTGCAACTCGGAGCCAGAGTGAGGCACTTTCACTTGACACATGTCACGATGCCAGTTAAGCTTTTTAATTCAAACAGGACGGGTGCAAAGTCGGGAATATGTCGGGAAATCCCAACTCCGGCTGGGTTTTGCAGCCGGCTGCGATACATCCGGGTGGAATCCGGCTAGCGTTTCTGGGAGCCAGAGTGTGTCACTTTCACCTGACATATATGTCAGGATGCCAGTTAGACTCTCGAATATCCAGCAATTTCCAGCCGGAGTTAGCCGGATTTGGGCTGCCAATACGCCAACTTCATGTGAAGATTGCAGCCAGCTGCGATAAATCCGGGCGGAATCCGGCTAGTGCAACTCGGAGCCAGAGTGAGGCACTTTCACCTGACACATGTCACGATGCCAGTTAAGCTCTCTAATTCGAACAGGACGGGTGCAAAGTCGGGAATATGTCGGGAAATGCCAAATCCGGCTGTGCATGACAGCCGGCTGACGGAATTTGGCGAAACCGGATGTCATGCAACAGGAAGTCAGTTTGTGGCGCTTTCACCTGGCATGCTTCAATCTGCCGTCCAAGCCATCTATCTCGAGCAATAGGCACGCCAAAACGAGGGTGGGAGTCACTCTGTCGGCCCAACGCCGGCTGGGTTTTACAGCCGGCTGCGATAAATCCGGGTGGAATACGCCTAGTGTGTCTGGGAGCCAGAGTGTGTCACTTTCACCTGGCATATGCCAGGATGCCAGTTAAACTCTCTAATATCGAGAAATATACAGCCGGAGTTGGGCTGTAGACTTGACCAAACTGCCAACTTCATCTGAACATGGCAGCCAGCTGCGATAAATCCGGGTGGAATCCGGCTAGTGCGACTCGGAGCCAGACTGAGGTGATTTCACCTGGCATGCTTCAATCAACCGTCCAATCCATCTATCTCGAACAATGGGCACGCCAAAACGGGGGTGAGACCACTCTGTCGGCCCAACTCCGGCTGGGTTTTGCAGCCGGCTGCGATACATCCGGGTGGAATCCGGCTAGCGTGTCTTGGAGCCAGAGTGTGTCACTTTCATTTGACATATATGTCAGGATGCCAGTTAAACTCTCTAATTTCCAGCCGCAGTTGGCCGGATTGGCCGGAGTTGGGCTGCCAGAACGCCAACTTCATGTGAACATTGCAGCCAGCTGCGATAAATCCGGGCGGAATCCGGCTAGTGCAACTCGGAGCCGGAGTGAGGCACTTTCACCTGACACATGTCACGATGCCAGTTAAGCTTTTTAATTCGAACAGGACGGGTGCAAAATCGGGAATATGTCGGGAAATCCCAACTCCGGCTGGGTTTTGCAGCCGGCTGCGATACATCCGGGTGGAATCCGGCTAGCGTTTCTGGGAGCCAGAGTGTGTCACTTTCATTTGACATATATGTCAGGATGCCAGTTAAACTCTCTAATTTCCAGCCGGAGTTGGCCGGAGTTGGCCGGAGTTGGGCTGCCAGAACGCCAACTTCATGTGAACATTGCAGCCAGCTGCGATAAATCCGGGCGGAATCCGGCTAGTGCAACTCGGAGCCAGAGTGAGGCACTTTCACCTGACACATGTCATGATGCCAGTTAAGCTTTTTAATTCGAACAGGACGGTTGCAAATTCGGGAATATGTCGGGAAATCCCAACTCCGGCTGGGTTTTGCAGCCGGCTGCGATACATCCGGCAGGAATCAGGCTAGCGTTTCTTGGAGCCAGAGTGTGTCACTTTCACCTGACATATATGTCAGGATGCCAGTTAGACTCTCGAATATCCAGCAATTTCCAACCGGAGTTAGCCGGAGTTGGGCTGCCAAAACGCCAACTTCATGTGAACATTGCAGCCAGCTGCGATAAATCCGGGCGGAATCCGGCTACTGCAACTCGGAGCCAGAGTGAGGCACTTTCACCTGACACATGTCACGATGCCAGTTAAGCTCTCTAATTCGAACAGGACGGGTGCAAATTCGGGAATATGTCGGGAAATCCCAACTCCGGCTGTGCATGGCAGCCGGCTGACGGAATTTGGCGAAACCGGATGTCATGCAACAGGAAGTCAGTTTGCGGCGCTTTCACCTGGTATGCTTCAATCCGCCGTCCAATCCATCTATCTCGAGCAATAGGCACGCCAAAGTGATGGTGGGAGCCACTCTGAAGAACCAACTCCGGCTGGGTTTTACAGCCGGCTGCGATAAATCCGGGTGGAATCCGCCTAGCGTATCTGGGAGCCAGAGTGTGTCACTTTCACCTGGCATATGCCAGGATGCCAGTTAAACTCTCTAATATCGAGCAATATACAGCCGGAGTTGGGCTGTAGACTTGGCCAAACTGCCAACTTCATCTGAACATGGCAGCCAGCTGCGATAAATCCGGGTAGAATCCGGCTAGTGCGACTCGGAGCCAGACTGAGGTGATTTAACCTGGCATGCTTCAATCCACCGTCCAATCCATCTATCTCGAACAATAGGCACGCCAAAACGGGGGTGAGACCACTCTGTCGGCCCAACTCCGGCTGGGTTTTGCAGCCGGCTGCGATACATCCGGGTGGAATCCGGCTAGCGTGTCTTGGAGCCAGAGTGTGCCACTTTCATTTGACATATATGTCAGGATGCCAGTTAGACTCTCTAATTTCCAGCCGGAGTTGGCCGGAGTTGGCCGGAGTTGGGCTGCCAAAACGCCAACTTCATGTGAACATTGCAGCCAGCTGCGATAAATCCGGGCGGAATCCGACTAGTGCAACTCGGAGCCAGAGTGAGGCACTTTCACCTGACACATGTCACGATGCCAGTTAAGCTCTCTAATTCGAACAGGACGGGTGCAAAGTCGGGAATATTTCGGGAAATCCCAACTCCGGCTGTGAATGGCAGCCGGCTGACGGAATTTGGCGAAACCGGATGTCATGCAACAAGAAGTCAGTTTGCGGCGCTTTCACCTGGCATGCTTCAATCCGCCGTCCAAGCCATCTATCTCGAGCAATAGGCACGCCAAAACGAGGGTGGGAGCCACTCTGTCGGCCCAACTCCGGCTGGGTTTTACAGCCGGCTGCGATAAATCCGGGTGGAATCCGCCTAGCGTGTCTGGGAGCCAGAGTGTGTCACTTTCACCTGGCATATGCCAGGATATGCCAGGGCGAGTGTAGCTAAGCCCAAAAAGCCCGCATCGAAGCCATAATTTAGCTTTATTCATAATGAATGAGACGACTACACATCGTTGCAGAAGGCAACACAGTTATTGAAATGATTCTGTATAAGTTCAATTTATGTCAAAGAAGTGTCTGTGTGTTCCCAGCTCAAGGAAGTTAGAATGAAATTAATAGACTTCTATGGAATAAATATATCCTCTCTGCAGTAGTGAATTTACTATTAATCAAAGTATATGTAGCAACTGCATACTTTGAGCAGTATAATGATCCCTGATAAAAGTAAATATATAATGCCAGATGATGGTAACTTGGTCAAAATATGAGAAGCAGATAATCAAAAGTGATTGTATCTTAAAGTTTTAAATTTTGAAATAAAAACAATAACTGATAATGAAACAAATATTTTGATTGGTAACGGAATAGTTGGTTATTGAAAACATGGGATTATCTCTTGATTGAATTGTCCCAAACAATGAAATATATGCAATTCTAAAGAGGCCTACCATATCACAATATACCAGAAGTCAGGGTGACTTATATTATGTAACATTATGCAATCATTTCCGGCCTTGTCACATGTGTGTTGGTTACACACTAATTAACTGGTTTTATAACCCCTTTATTGTGCATACATGTAGGGACTTAAGCTAATTGGCAATTAAAGTCTTCTTATATAACCCTTCTCAACATTCTTAAATTCTGCAGCAGACAAATTCGAAATCATCATTGGCAATAAATTTTGCAAATATATCTATTTATAAGATTGTAAATGTAATTATGATTAAAATAAAAGGCAATTTTCTTTCATAAAAGCAAAAAATGCTCATGAATCTTGACTGTCAAGCAATTTCTTTTTTCTATTTTTTTTTTATCAAAAGAAGTTTATTATCATTTATATGTCACAGTTGAATTGGACGTAGATATTGGCTCATAAGTAGTTAAAAATAAATCTTAAAAGAAAATTCCATGTTTAGATATCATGTATCCTCTTATGCTTGAAAAGGATGCATTCATGTATTCACCGCATATTTCATCAATATTCAAATCTAAATCCCTGGTAACAAAATCCTCCTTTCCATATGCTATTTACGATCAACAGCACGTATTTCAAATTGAACAAGTACACGTATATACAAATGAATATTGAACAAGTATATATCACATTCTATATACATATATAGATGGAGACAATTGTAACTATTTGACGGCTCAAACAAGTGTGAAACAGAAAAAACGATCAACACCTTCACAAAATATTGAAGTAAATATAAATTGTAGTTATAATTACCCTAAAGAGCTTTCATATATATATGTAACATACCGTGCTCGAACTTAATAACCATCGGTTCAAAACAGTTTATTAACTCAATGGTTACATGACAATATGAGCAATAACAAAATACAAACAATATACATTTGAGGCTTATAACATATTATTTAAATAATAAATATTGCAGAACTTTGGCAGTGATATATTCTAAGAATTTGTATCAGAGGGAGAGTACCCTACACATAATGAAGAATCAAAATTCATAAAAATGACTTATGATATATGATACTGTATTAAACAAAAATGATTTTCAAATTTAGTTACGTTTACAATGAGAATTCTCTGTAAATATTACTCAAACGTCAGTTAAATTTTACAAGAATTTCTTTTATAAATAGACATATTTTCTGTATTCTATCGTATTGGTTGTTTTGATATTCATTAATTCATTAAAACTATGGATATTGTGTCTGTTATAGTATTTGCCGTTAAGTAAACGTTTTCTATTTGAGCAAAAATATTGACATTCTAATAAGTAATGATATTCATCACCTACAGCTGAATCGCACAATTGACATTTACGCATATTTAAATCGGTGCCATTCCAACAACCGGTTTCAACAGGAAGTCTGTGGTTACGTGTTCTAAACCGTATTACATATTTTAACATTTTTGTTGGTGTATGTATCAAATAGTTTTCAAATTCGAAATGAATTTTCAACAATTGAATACCAGTCATTGACAAACATGTCTGACAGTAATATAGTGTTCCTGGTGTTAGGAATGACGTTTTTAATTGATGAAAGGAAAACGTGCGTAAAGTGTTTAATTAGTGCACAGGACAGTTATATACTCTATGTTTATGTTCGTAAAATAAAATACATGATTTTGTATTACTGTGTACATTTTTTCATTTCATTCATTTATGTTGGTATGATTACAAAAGGAAATAAAATGGAAACCCGTTGATCTATCCTAAAAAGGGTTCATTTTCCCGACGTTAATTACGTCACATATAAACCCAAGATAAGCCATAATGCACCACAGACGTTCCCAAATTCATTGTTGGGGTGGTAATTTCGTCGGAGGTCACCACAAACTATCACATGTATGCTGGTAACCTCTGGCGCGGTCTAACAGCTCGATCGTAATGTAGAACCAGGACGACTAAAACACTTTTCTGTTTCATTTTTTGCAACAGTCTGGTAACCTCTGGCGCGTTGTAACAGCCCGTAAATTGATTCCTAGACATTTCAACAAATAATCGTTATAACAAGACAAGCATGTTTAAAGACTGGTTACCTCTGGCACGGCTTAAAAACGTGAAAGTTAATGATCATTTTTTAAATACGCAAGAGAGACTCGCCTTGACGTGAATCTTGGGCTTCAACCCTACGTTGTGCAAAGGGTATGGAGAAAAAAGGAGACATGAATACAAATAAAAAATTTATTACAAATTCGTAGATGTACAAAACTATTTAATATAAACATGAAATGATGCAATATTTTTCCTCAACAAATATTTGACGATCAGACATGTTCATTATTAAGGTCTTGTTTTTGTCTGAATGATTGTTCGGTGTTTTACGCCGCTTTCAACTAACATGCCATCACGGAGTTTCCGGGTCTAAATTACCAGTACTACTGGTCCATTTATCCTGACACAAGCCAGTCAGTCGTAATAGTAACCCTGCAACCTTGAGCGCCAAGGAGGGCAGCTGTTACTACCATTTTCAAAGGCTTTGGTATGACCAGACCGGGGATTCGGAGGCGGACGCTCTACGGTGTGTTCCCGGAACGCCTACTCGACTTAAGTGTATCGCGGAATTAGGGGGCCTTGTAACGGGTAAATTATAGATTTATTTTGTAGATGACTTTGGAACTCTTTTTTATAAATAATTATCATGTTTTACGTTCTTACAGTTTGATAGCTATTAATTAATTAATAATTACCTTAAATTTAATCCATTATTAATTTGTATATAATTTGGTTTTAACATGTAGCACAAACAAATTATCATTCAAACACACAAAATATTTGCCCTTTGAATTAAAGCTTTATGTTCTTACAGTTTGATAGCTATTAATGTTGAAGGATGTCACAGTAAACTAAAAACCCAACATGCCCACCCTAATATATTCACGGCCATACAGATATTTAAAGACGTTCAGAACTGCAACGATATCAACATAATTCAGAGAGCTGCAGGTGGAAATACAAGACCACAAATTGTATTATTTTGTGTAGTTGTTTATGTAGTTTAAATAATTTTAAACCGATCATAAGTGCAGACGAGAATCAAACTCATGCCAACAGAATAAGCACCCTAACCTGTTGCCTTTTTAGAAAGTGTACCACTTGAAATTATTGTGGGAAAAGTAGCCTTCGCTTTTAACATGCATTGGCCCATTTTCAACAATACGTTTCAATCACATTTCATCCAAATACCAGTTTTTTTCAACTGTTAAAGTTTTGAAGTGTTTAAATTCAGATTGAAGCGTAATACATACAAAATAATATTTTTTGTTTATAAAAGAAAAAATCTGACCATGTTCAATTATCTTATCAATTAAGTCCACATAAATCTATCACTTATAACTTCCTTTAAAAGGCCCCCTAATCCTCAATTTTGACCAGGTAGAGATTAAATCGAGTAGGCGTTCCGGGAACAAACCCGCTCTACCACTGCACCCGACCGACGCGGTTGAATTCTTGTTGAATAGTTTGTTTAATCAATGTGTTTGATCAATAAACCTGTTGCATGCGACAATGTACACCCATCAGTTGATCACACATATTCAACTCCCCTATGGCATACCCATGTCAAATTAACAGGCATTTTATGAAACTTCACGGAGGCGGTTGATTGACGATTGGGAATAAAAAATCTATGCTCGAGGAAGCATTAACCGACACTTTCCTGCAGGTTGAGTTTGAGGAAGTGATATGGGCGTGCTTTCAACAGAGTTTAACTGGCATCCTGGCATATATCAGGTGAAAGTGACACACTCTGGCTTCCAGACACGCTAGCCGGATTTATCGCAGCCGGCTGCAAAACCCAGCCGGAGTTGGGACGACAGAGAGGCTCCCACCCTCGTTTTGGCGTGCCTATTGCTCGAGATAGATGGATTGGACGGTGGATTGATGTATGCCAGGTGAAAGCGCCTCAAACTGACTTCCTGTTGCATGACATCCGGTTTCGCCAAGGTCCGTCAGCCGGCAGCCATGCACAGCCGGAGTTGGGATTTCCCGACATATTCCCGACTTTGCACCCGTACTGTTCGAAGTTTAACTGGCATCCTGACATATATGTCAGGTGAAAGTGAAACACTCTGGCTTCCAGACACGCTAGCCGGATTCCACCCGGATGTATCGCAGACGGCTGCAAAACCCAGCCGGAGTTGGGCCGACAGAGTGGTCTCACCCCCGTTTTGGCGTGCCTATTGTTCGAGATAGATGGATTGGACGGTGGATTGAAGCATGCCAGGTTAAAGCGCCTCACTCTGGCTCCGAGTCGCACTAGGCGGATTCTACCCGGAGTTATCGCAGCTGGCTACCATGTTCAGATGAAGTTGGCAGTTTGGCCAAGTCTACAGCCCAATTAAGGCTGTTTATTGCTCGATATTAGAGAGTTTAACTGGCATCCTGGCATATGCCAGGTGAAAGTGACACACTCTGGCTCCCAGACACGCTAGGCGGATTCTACCAAGATTTATCGCAGCCGGCTGTAAAACCCAGCCGGAGTTGGGCCGACAGAGTAATTCCCACCCTCGTTTTGGCGTGCCTATTGCTCGAGATAGATGGCTTGGACGGCAGATTGAAGCATGTCAGGTGAAAGCGCCGCAAACTGACTTCCTGTTGCATGAAATCCGGTTTCGCCAAATTCCGTCAGCCGGCTGCCATGCACAGCCGGAGTTGGGATATCCCGACATATTCCCGACTTTGCACCCGTCCTGTTCGAATTAGAGAGCTTAACTGGCATCGTGACATGTGTCACGTGAAAGTGCATCACTCTGGCTCCGAGTTGCACTAGCCGGATTCCGCCCGGATTTATCGCAGCTGGCTGCAATGTTAACATGAAGTTGGCGTTTTGGCAGCCCAACTCCGGCTAACTCCGGCTGGAAATTGCTGGATATTCGAGAGTCTAACTGGCATCCTGACATATATGTCAGGTGAAAGTGACACACTCTGGCTCCCAGAAACGCTAGCCGGATTCCACCCGGATGTATCGCAGCCGGCTGCAAAACCCAGCCGGAGTTGGGATTTCCCGACATATTCCCGACTTTGCACCCGTACTGTTCGAGTTAAAAAGCTTAACTGGCATCGTGACATGTGTCAGGTGAAAGTGCCTCACTCTGGCTCCGAGTTGCACTAGGCGGATTCCGCCCGGATTTATCGCAGCCGGCTGCAATGTTCACATGAAGTTGGCGTTCTGGCAGCCCAACTCCGGCCAACTCCGGCCAACTCCGGCTGGAAATTAGAGAGTTTAACTGGCATCCTGACATATATGTCAAATGAAAGTGACACACTCTGGCTCCCAGAAACGCTAGCCGGATTCCACCCGGATGTATCGCAGCCGGCTGCAAAACCCAGCCGGAGTTGGGATTTCCCGACATATTCCCGATTTTGCATCCGTCCTGTTCGAATTAAAAAGCTTAACTGGCATCGTGACATGTGTCAGGTGAAAGTGCCTCACTCTGGCTCCGAGTTGCACTAGCCAGATTCCGCCCGGATTTATCGCAGCTGGCTGCAATGTTCACATGAAGTTGGCGGTCTGGCAGCCCAACTCCGGCCAACTCCGGCTGGAAATTAGAGAGTTTAGCTGGCATCCTGACATATATGTCAAATGAAAGTGACACACTCTGGCTCCCAGACACGCTAGCCGGATTCCACCCGGATGTATCGCAGCCGGCTGCAAAACCCAGCCGGAGTTGGGCCGACAGAGTGGTCTCACCCCCGTTTTGGCGTGCCTATTGTTCGAGATAGATGGATTGGACGGTGGATTGAAGCATGTCAGGTAAAAGCACCTCAGTCTGGCTCCGAGTCACACTAGCCGGATTTCACCCGGATTTATCGCAGCTGGCTGCCATGTTCAGATGAAGTTGTCAGTTTGGCCAAGTCTACAGCCCAACTCCGGGTGTATATTGCTCGATATTAGAGAGTTTAACTGGCATCCTGGCATATGCCAGGTGAAAGTGACACACTCTGGCTCCCAGATACGCTAGGCGGATTCCACCCGGATTTATCGCAGCCGGCTGTAAAACCCAGCCGGAGTTGGTTCTTCAGAGTAGCTCCCACCATCACTTTGGCGTGCCTATTGCTCGAGATAGATGGATTGGACGGCGGATTGAAGCATACCAGGTGAAAGCGCCGCAAACTGACTTCCTGTTGCATGACATCCGGTTTCGCCAAATTCCGTCAGCCGGCTGCCATGCACAGCCGGAGTTGGGATTTCCCGACATATTCCCGAATTTGCACCCGTCCTGTTCGAATTAGAGCTTAACTGGCATCGTGACATGTGTCAGGTGAAAGTGCCTCACTCTGGCTCCGAGTTGCAGTAGCCGGATTCCGCCCGGATTTATCGCAGCTGGCTGCAATGTTCACATGAAGTTGGCGTTTTGGCAGCCCAACTCCGGCTAACTCCGGTTGGAAATTGCTGGATATTCGAGAGTCTAACTGGCATCCTGACATATATGTCAGGTGAAAGTGACACACTCTGGCTCCAAGAAACGCTAGCCTGATTCCTGCCGGATGTATCGCAGCCGGCTGCAAAACCCAGCCGGAGTTGGGATTTCCCGACATATTCCCGAATTTGCAACCGTCCTGTTCGAATTAAAAAGCTTAACTGGCATCGTGACATGTGTCAGGTGAAAGTGCCTCACTCTGGCTCCGAGTTGCACTAGCCGGATTCCGCCCGGATTTATCGCAGCTGGCTGCAATGTTCACATGAAGTTGGCGTTCTGGCAGCCCAACTCCGGCCAACTCCGGCCAACTCCGGCTGGAAATTAGAGAGTTTAACTGGCATCCTGACATATATGTCAAATGAAAGTGACACACTCTGGCTCCCAGAAACGCTAGCCGGATTCCACCCGGATGTATCGCAGCCGGCTGCAAAACCCAGCCGGAGTTGGGATTTCCCGACATATTCCCGATTTTGCACCCGTCCTGTTCGAATTAAAAAGCTTAACTGGCATCGTGACATGTGTCAGGTGAAAGTGCCTCACTCCGGCTCCGAGTTGCACTAGCCGGATTCCGCCCGGATTTATCGCAGCTGGCTGCAATGTTCACATGAAGTTGGCGTTCTGGCAGCCCAACTCCGGCCAATCCGGCCAACTGCGGCTGGAAATTAGAGAGTTTAACTGGCATCCTGACATATATGTCAAATGAAAGTGACACACTCTGGCTCCAAGACACGCTAGCCGGATTCCACCCGGATGTATCGCAGCCGGCTGCAAAACCCAGCCGGAGTTGGGCCGACAGAGTGGTCTCACCCCCGTTTTGGCGTGCCCATTGTTCGAGATAGATGGATTGGACGGTTGATTGAAGCATGCCAGGTGAAATCACCTCAGTCTGGCTCCGAGTCGCACTAGCCGGATTCTACCCGGATTTATCGCAGCTGGCTGCCATGTTCAGATGAAGTTGGCAGTTTGGTCAAGTCTACAGCCCAACTCCGGCTGTATATTTCTCGATATTAGAGAGTTTAACTGGCATCCTGGCATATGCCAGGTGAAAGTGACACACTCTGGCTCCCAGACACACTAGGCGTATTCCACCCGGATTTATCGCAGCCGGCTGTAAAACCCAGCCGGCGTTGGGCCGACAGAGTGACTCCCACCCTCGTTTTGGCGTGCCTATTGCTCGAGATAGATGGCTTGGACGGCAGATTGAAGCATGCCAGGTGAAAGCGCCACAAACTGACTTCCTGTTGCATGACATCCGGTTTCGCCAAATTCCGTCAGCCGGCTGTCATGCACAGCCGGATTTGGCATTTCCCGACATATTCCCGACTTTGCACCCGTCCTGTTCGAATTAGAGAGCTTAACTGGCATCGTGACATGTGTCAGGTGAAAGTGCCTCACTCTGGCTCCGAGTTGCACTAGCCGGATTCCGCCCGGATTTATCGCAGCTGGCTGCAATCTTCACATGAAGTTGGCGTATTGGCAGCCCAAATCCGGCTAACTCCGGCTGGAAATTGCTGGATATTCGAGAGTCTAACTGGCATCCTGACATATATGTCAGGTGAAAGTGACACACTCTGGCTCCCAGAAACGCTAGCCGGATTCCACCCGGATGTATCGCAGCCGGCTGCAAAACCCAGCCGGAGTTGGGATTTCCCGACATATTCCCGACTTTGCACCCGTCCTGTTTGAATTAAAAAGCTTAACTGGCATCGTGACATGTGTCAAGTGAAAGTGCCTCACTCTGGCTCCGAGTTGCACTAGCCGGATTCCGCCCGGATTTATCGCAGCTGGCTGCAATGTTCACATGAAGTTGGCGTTCTGGCAACCCAACTCCGGCCAACTCCGGCTGGAAATTAGAGAGTTTAACTGGCATCCTGACATATATGTCAAATGAAAGTGACACGCTCTGGCTCCCAAACACGCTAGCCGGATTCCACCCGGATGTATCGCAGCCGGCTGCAAAACACAGCCGGAGTTGGGCCGACAGAGTGGTCTCACCGCCATTTTGGCGTGCCTATTGTTCGAGATAGATGGATTGGATGGTAGATTGAAGCATGCCAGGTGAAAGCGCCTCAGTCTGGCTCCGAGTCACACTAGCCGGATTCCACCCGGATTTATCGCAGCTGGCTGCCATGTTCAGATGAAGTTGGCAGTTTGGCCAGTTCTACAGCCCAACTCCGGCTGTATATTGCTCGATATTAGAGAGTTTAACTGGCATCCTGGCATATGCCAGGTGAAAGTGACACACTCTGGCTCCCAGACACGCTAGGCGGATTCCACCCGAATTTATCGCAGCCGGCTGTAAAACCCAGCCGGAGTTGGGCCGACAGAGTGGCTCCCACCCTCGTTTTGGCGTGCCTATTGCTCGAGATATATGGCTTGGACGGCGGATTGAAACATGCCAGGTGAAAGCGCCGCAAACAGACTTCCTGTTGCATGACATCCGGTTTCGCCAAATTCCGTCAGCCGGCTGCCATGCACAGCCGGAGTTGGGATTTCCCGACATATTCCCGACTTTGCACCCGTCCTGTTCGAATTAGAGAGGTTAACTGGCATCGTGACATGTGTCACGTGAAAGTGCCTCACTCTGGCTCCGAGTTGCACTAGCCGGATTCCGCCCGGATTTGTCGCAGCTGGCTGCAATGTTCACATGAAGTTAGCGTTTTGGCAGCCCAACTCCGGCTAACTCCGGCTGGAAATTGCTGGATATTCGAGAGTCTAACTGGCATCCTGACATATATGTCAGGTGAAAGTGACACACTCTGGCTCCCAGAAACGCTAGCCGGATTCCACCCGGATGTATCGCAGCCGGCTGCAAAACCCAGCCGGAGTTGGGATTTCCCGACATATTCCCGAATTTGCACCCGTCCTGTTCGAATTAAAAAGCTTAACTGGCATCGTGACGTGTGTCAGGTGAACGTGCCTCACTCTGGCTCCGAGTTGCATTAGCCGGATTCCGCACGGATTTATCGCAGCTGGCTGCAATGTTCACATGAAGTTGGCGTTCTGGCAGCGCAACTCCGGCCAACTCCGGCCAACTCCGGCTGGAAATTAGAGAGTTTAACTGGCATCCTGACATATATGACAAATGAAAGTGACACACTTTGGCTCCCAGACACGCTAGCCGGATTCCACCCGGATGTATCGCAGCCGGCTGCAAAACCCAGCCGGAGTTGGGCCGACAGAGTGGTTTCACCCCCGTTTTGGCGTGCCTATTGTTCGAGATAGATGGATTGGACGGTGGATTGAAGCATGCCAGGTGAAAGCACCTCAGTCTGGCTCCGAGTCGCACTAGCCGGATTCCACCCGGATTTATCGCAGCTGGCTGCCATGTTCAGATGAAGTTGGCAGTTTGGCCAAGTCTACAGCCCAACTCCGGTTGTATATTGCTCGATATTAGAGATTTTAACTGGCATCCTGGCATATGCCAGGTGAAAGTGACACACTCTGGCTCCCAGACACGCTAGGCGGATTCCACCCGGATTTATCGCAGCCGGCTGTAAAACCCAGCCGGAGTTGGGCCGACTGAGTGGCTCCCACCCTCGTTTTGGCATGCCTATTGCTCGAGATAGATGGCTTGGACGGCGGATTAAAGCATGCCAGGTGAAAGCGCCGCAAACAGACTTCCTGTTGCATGACATCCGGTTTCGAAAAATTCCGTCAGCCGGCTGCCATGCACAGCCGGAGTTGGGATTTCCCGACATATTCCCGATTTTGCACCCGTCCTGTTTGAATTAAAAAGCTTAACTGGCATCGTGACATGTGTCAGGTGAAAGTGCCTCACTCTGGCTCCGAGTTGCACTAGCCGGATTCTGCCCGGATTTATCGCAGCTGGCTGCAATGTTCACATGAAGTTGGCGTTCTGGCAGCCCAACTCCGGCCAACTCCGGCCAACTCCGGCTGGAAATTAGAGAGTTTAACTGGCATCCTGACATATATGTCAAATGAAAGTGACACACTCTGGCTCCCAAACACGCTAGCCGGATTCCACCCGGATGTATCGCAGCCGGCTGCAAAACACAGCCGGAGTTGGGCCGACAGAGTGGTCTCACCCCCATTTTGGCGTGCCTATTGTTCGAGATAGATGGATTGGATGGTAGATTGAAGCATGCCAGGTGAAAGCGCCTCAGTCTAGCTCCGAGTCACACTAGCCGGATTCCACCCGGATTTATCGCAGCTGGCTGCCATGTTCAGATGAAGTTGGCAGTTTGGCCAGGTCTACAGCCCAACTCCGGCTGTATATTGCTCGATATTAGAGAGTTTAACTGGCATCCTGGCATATGCCAGGTGAAAGTGACACACTCTGGCTCCCAGACACGCTAGGCGGATTCCACCCGAATTTATCGCAGCCGGCTGTAAAACCCAGCCGGAGTTGGGCCGACAGAGTGGCTCCCACCCTCGTTTTGGCGTGCCTATTGCTCGAGATATATGGCTTGGACGGCGGATTGAAACATGCCAGGTGAAAGCGCCGCAAACAGACTTCCTGTTGCATGACATCCGGTTTCGCCAAATTCCGTCAGCCGGCTGCCATGCACAGCCGGAGTTGGGATTTCCCGACATATTCCCGACTTTGCACCCGTCCTGTTCGAATTAGAGAGCTTAACTGGCATCGTGACATGTGTCACGTGAAAGTGCCTCACTCTGGCT
Source organism: Serripes groenlandicus (assembly GCA_031761405.1). Lineage (NCBI taxonomy): Eukaryota > Metazoa > Mollusca > Bivalvia > Cardiida > Cardiidae > Serripes > Serripes groenlandicus. The sequence continues at coordinate 159,392 of JASEVX010000360.1, forward strand.
CCGAGTTGCACTAGCCGGATTCCGCCCGGATTTGTCGCAGCTGGCTGCAATGTTCACATGAAATTGGCGTTTTGGCAGCCCAACTCCGGCTAACTCCGGCTGGAAATTGCTGGATATTCGAGAGTCTAACTGGCATCCTGACATATATGTCAGGTGAAAGTGACACACTCTTGCACCCAGAAACGCTAGCCGGATTCCACCCGGATGTATCGCAGCCGGCTGCAAAACCCAGCCGGAGTTGGGATTTCCCGACATATTCCCGAATTTGCACCCGTCCTGTTCGAATAAAAAAGCTTAACTGGCATCGTGACGTGTGTCAGGTGAACGTGCCTCACTCTGGCTCCGAGTTGCACTAGCCGGATTCCGCCCGGATTTATCGCAGCTGGCTGCAATGTTCACATGAAGTTGGCGTTCTGGCAGCCCAACTCCGGCCAACTCCGGCCAACTCCGGCTGGAAATTAGAGAGTTTAACTGGCATCCTGACATATATGACAAATGAAAGTGACACACTTTGGCTCCCAGACACGCTAGCCGGATTCCACCCGGATGTATCGCAGCCGGCTGCAAAACCCAGCCGGAGTTGGGCCGACAGAGTGATCTCACCCCCGTTTTGGCGTGCCTATTGTTCGAGATAGATGGATTGGACGGTGGATTGAAGCATGCCAGGTGAAAGCACATCAGTCTGGCTCCGAGTCGCACTAGCCGGATTCCACCCGGATTTATCGCAGCTGGCTGCCATGTTCAGATGAATTTGGCAGTTTGGCCAAGTCTACAGCCCAACTCCGGTTGTATATTGCTCGATATTAGAGATTTTAACTGGCATCCTGGCATATGCCAGGTGAAAGTGACACACTCTGGCTCCCAGACACGCTAGGCGGATTCCACCCGGATTTATCGCAGCCGGCTGTAAAACCCAGCCGGAGTTGGGCCGACAGAGTGGCTCCCACCCTCGTTTTGGCATGCCTATTGCTCGAGATAGATGGCTTGGACGGCGGATTGAAGCATGCCAGGTGAAAGCGCCGCAAACTGACTTCCTGTTGCATGACATCCGGTTTCGCCAAATTCCGTCAGCCGGCTGCCATGCCCAGCCGGATTTGGGATTTCCCGACATATTCACGACTTTGCACCCGTCCTGTTCGAGTTAGAGAGCTTAACTGGCATCGTGACATGTGTCACGTGAAAGTGCCTCACTCTGGCTCCGAGTTGCACTAGCTGGATTTTGCACGGATTTATCGCAGCTGGCTGCAATGATCACATGAAGTTGGCGTTTTGGAAGCCCAACTCCGGCTAACTCCGGCTGGAAATTGCTGGATATTAGAGAGTTTAACTGGCATCCTGACATATATGTCAGGTGAAAGTGACACACTCTTGCTCCCAGAAACGCTAGCCGGATTCCATCCGGATGTATCGCAGCCGGCTGCAAAACACAGCCAGAGTTGGGCCGACAGAGTGGTTTCACCCTCGTTTTCGCGTGCCTATTGTTTGAGATAGATGTATTGGACGGTGGATTGAAGCATGCATGGTTAATACAGTCGGAGTTGCCGGAGTTCCGCTTGTTTCGGCTGATTAATATAGCTTGTGTAACTGGAATTCCCTCTGTTCCGGCTGGTTAATACAGCCGACGTAGCTGGTGGTCCGACTGTTCCGGTTTGTTAATGTAGTCGGTGAAGACGAAGTTCCAGCTGTTCCGGCTGGTTAATACGGTTGGTGTATAGGGAGTTCCGCCTGTTCCGGCTGGTTAATGCAGCCGACGCAGCCATACTGAAGAATTTTGATCATCAGATAAATATAAAATATCGATAAGCCTAGCTGCGCTCTGAAACAATTCATTCGTTAATCTCCGTTAGGTTCCGTTATTTACCAATACACATTGATCACACGCTGTGACCGGGGTAATAAAACAATTAACGCCTCGGGGATAGTCGTGGCGGGCAATTAGCCAAATACACTGGTTTATAGCTTAATATGGATAAAACCAAAACATCTGTAAATTAATAGTATTTATTGACACACGTTCCATGTTATATACATAAGCATATCCATGATGAAAACTAACAAATAGACGAACGATACACATATAAGTATGCACGATCATGGAAAATCATGGATGTTGAACTTAATTAAATAACAATTGAATAGAATAGAAAACATTCATTCATTTTCTAATTATTAATGATCAATGTCTCCAATTTATACACTGTTTCTAAAACCCGTGAACTATTGATGCGTCCAAATGCGTATTTATGGGTAAAGTCTGATATTTGTAAATTTAGGTCAACAGAGTTGATTGAATTTTAGTTTTTAATTCACAACATAGTAAGGTGGATTTTATCGTAACCTTTTCCCACATACACCAGAGGACCAGAACAGAAAAAAACCGCATTATATCATTTACGGCAGGAATGTTTTAGAGCAGTAAATTACCAATTTACGTTCTGTTACTAAATGTATAATACCCCCTTCTATTCGCAGTTGTTAAAGATACATCATTTCACATTGAAGATTATAGTTTAGATCATGTATATAGTATTAATGATTATGTAATAAGGATACGCGACTCGCTTCAGATCCCCTGGTGATACAAATTGACTTTATAAGGGTCATAAAACTTCGGGTAAATCCGAGACCGTTTGCAACTAAGAAATATATATAATAATATTTGATATACATCGATTATAAGTGAATGGGTACTTTTATTTTGTTCTTTGTCTATATGATATTGGCGGGAGCCGGACAAAAGATCCCATGCTATTTTTGGCAGGGTGGACAAAAGCTCCCACATCATTTTTACAGTGTGGACAAAAGATCCCATGTTATTTTAACAGGGTGGACAAAAGATCCCACTTATAATATATATCAGCCAGTAATAAAGAGATTGAAATGAATAAACTATATGAATATATAATTCCTATCCATTGAGCATATTATGGATGTGAATTTCAAGGTAAACAGCCAATTAATGTAGAGGGTCAAAGTTATCACCTGCTGTTTTAAATTAAAGGCAATCAAAATCTAAATTGTGTTGTTAATTGAACTCTTTACATAAACTGTGAAAAATAAAACATTGAGCATATTATTGGTGTGAACTTTATAAATAGCTGTACTAATGACAATGACCAGACTGTGTGTTGATTGAATATGTCTGCATCAGGGTCTTTCAAATAGTATTTGAAAGACCCTGTCTGCATGAACTACTTTGAAAGCTGTTTTGTTTGTAAATACAGGTGTATCCACTTTTCATTGTTTTATTATCATGATGTGCTAAATTTTCAACACTAGTAGTTACCATATGCTATATTTTGTTTGTTATATATTTACTCATAATTTTTTATTAACAGGGAGTAAATTTGACTTTATTAATCTTTTCGGTTTTTTCTGGTTTATTTTTCTATGAAATCATTTAATAAGAAGAAAATATACTCAACACCTTTACTGTCTGTCACCTTAAGACAAAAACCAGGATGGCTCATCAATATGGGATCTTTTGTCCATCCTGTCAAAATGATGTGGGAACTTTTGTCCACCCTGTTAAAATAACATGGGATCTTTTGTCCACCCTATTAAAATGATATGGGACCTTCTGTCAAAAATAGCATGGGAGCTTTTGTCCATGTGATCTGTTGTCCTGTATTCGATATTGACAACGTTTATTTAACCAAAAAAAATACCATTTAAATCATATTTTTCTCGAAAAATAAATGCCACATATTAAAGATAGATAATTATATTTTGTGGAGCCGTTTGCACCTAAGCGATGAATTAATTAATTAAAGAGTCATAGCGCGTTAAAGTTACAGCTACTCTTTATTTCCATATGGTAAATTATACCTGATAGCAATTGCCGGTGAAATAATTCTTCCACATGTGGAGGTCCGACTGTTCCGGTATAGACGGAGTTCCGGCTGGTATATACAGTCGAAGTTGTCGGAGTTCCGGCTGTTCCGGATGGTTAATACAGGCAGCTGTTCCGACTGGTTAATACAGCCGACATAGCTGGAGTTCGACTGTTTCGGCTGGTAAATACAGTCAGTGTAGACGGAGTTCCAGCTGTTCCGCCTGGTTTATACAGCCGGAGAAGCCTGAGTTCCGGCTGGTTAATACAGCCGGAGTAGCCGGAATGATGATATTCGACTGGTAAGTACAGTCGAAGTAATAGGAAATACAGCTTATCCGGCCGGTTTATACAGCCGGAGTAGCCGGAACTCCGGCTATTCCGGCTGGTTAATGCAGCCGGAGTAGCCGGAACTCCGGCTGTTCCGGCTGGTTGGTACAGCCGGAGTAGCCGGAGTTCCGGCTATTCCGGCTGTTCCGGCTACTCCGGCTAACTTCACGCACATACATGTGCGTGAAGTTAGCCGGAGTAGCCGGAACAGCCGGAATAGCCGGAACTCCGGCTACTCCGGCTGTATCAACCAGCCGGAACAGCCGGAGTTCCGGCTACTCCGGCTGCGTTAACCAGCCGGAATAGCCGGAGTTCCGGCTACTCCGGCTGTATAAACCGGCCGGATAAGCTGTATTTCCTATTACTTCGACTGTACTTACCAGTCGAATATCATCATTCCGGCTACTCCGGCTGTATTAACCAGCCGGAACTCAGGCTTCTCCGGCTGTATAAACCAGGCGGAACAGCTGGAACTCCGTCTACACTGACTGAATTTACCAGCCGAAACAGTCGAACTCCAGCTACGTCGGCTGTATTAACCAGTCGGAACAGCTGGCTGTATTAACCATCCGGAACAGCCGGAACTCCGACAACTTCGACTGTATATACCAGCCGGAACTCCGTCTATACCGGAACAGTCGGACCTCCACATGTGGAAGAATTATTTCACCGGCAATTGCTATCAGGTATAATTTACCATATGGAAATAAAGAGTAGCTGTAACTTTAACGCGCTATGACTCTTTAATTAATTAATTCATCGCTTAGGTGCAAACGGCTCCACAAAATATAATTATCTATCTTTAATATGTGGCATTTATTTTTCGAGAAAAATATGATTTAAATGGTCTTTTTTTTTGTTAAATAAACGTTGTCAATATCGAATACAGGACAACAGATCACATGGACAAAAGCTCCCATGCTATTTTTGACAGAAGGTCCCATATCATTTTAATAGGGTGGACAAAAGATCCCATGTTATTTTAACAGGGTGGACAAAAGTTCCCACACCATTTTGACAGGATGGACAAAAGATCCCATATTGATGAGCCATCCTGGTTTTTGTCTTAAGGTGACAGACAGTAAAGGTGTTGAGTATATTTTCTTCTTATTAAATGATTTCATAGAAAAATAAACCAGAAAAAACCGAAAAGATTAATAAAGTCAAATTTACTCCCTGTTAATAAAAAATTATGAGTAAATATATAGCAAACAAAATATAGCATATGGTAACTACTAGTGTTGAAAATTTAGCACATCATGATAATAAAACAATGAAAAGTGGATACACCTGTATTTACAAACAAAACAGCTTTCAAAGTAGTTCATGCAGACAGGGTCTTTCAAATACTATTTGAAAGACCCTGATGCAGACATATTCAATCAACACACAGTCTGGTCATTGTCATTAGTACAGCTATTTATAAAGTTCACACCAATAATATGCTCAATGTTTTATTTTTCACAGTTTATGTAAAGAGTTCAATTAACAACACAATTTAGATTTTGATTGCCTTTAATTTAAAACAGCAGGTGATAACTTTGACCCTCTACATTAATTGGCTGTTTACCTTGAAATTCACATCCATAATATGCTCAATGGATAGGAATTATATATTCATATAGTTTATTCATTTCAATCTCTTTATTACTGGCTGATATATATTATAAGTGGGATCTTTTGTCCACCCTGTTAAAATAACATGGGATCTTTTGTCCACACTGTAAAAATGATGTGGGAGCTTTTGTCCACCCTGCCAATAATAGCATGGGATCTTTTGTCCGGCTCCCGCCAATATCATATAGACAAAGAACAAAATAAAAGTACC
>JASEVX010000361.1:0-129088 GCA_031761405.1 Serripes groenlandicus
CAGATTTTCTTTATTTCTAATCTATTGTTTATCAGAGTTTGTCTTCTCTTAATTTGTTTCAAGCCAAAAAACCATTTAATATCACATATATTTAATCTCTGTGTGTAATATTAGCTATCTATCTGTAATAAGATGTTTGAGCTTCTTTCGAAATGTTGACCTCGTGTCAAGATCGAATCGTAGTGTCAGACATCGAAGAAAGTGAATAACAAATCAGGCAAAGCTTTAGTGCATGTTTATTCCACTGCATTCGAGAGGGAAAAAGCATTTCTATATTATATTTCTTTCTCCTACATTTGACCCATGCACTCGTTTAATGACGTTTAAGAAATCAATTTTTCGTGCGACATTTTTTGTCTGCATAAGAAGTCACTTTTCTAAGTTACATTTTACTTCCGGTTACTTCGCTTTACATTTTGGCAATATTAAACTAAGTCACGAACTGAGAGAAAGGCGTTTTCGACGTTCACGACCGAAAAACAGGCTTATATTTGAGACATATTTTCACAAAATATTTCTTACTTTTGTTTCTGTTACCAGTTTATGTTGATACTTATCTATTAACAGGAGAATTCGACGTAATTTTCATATCGATAGTCTGCTGCAAACAGGTGCGCGTATGTAAACAAATTAGACGCGACGTAAAGGTTTGTAGTTATCGCCTTTTGATTACATAGTTTATGAAAATAAAGTATCTCAGTCTAGCCAATAGGGACTGTTTTGTCTTCGTAAATAAAACAGAAAAACATAAATGCGAGTCAAAATAAAGAAACTGCAAATACTTAAAACATCGAATATTTCTTTTCATTTTAGATGTGTCATAACTTAGTGTTTTTAAACAAACGCAATTGTAATATGTTCAAGACATTTAAAAAGAAAAATATAGTAATAATTTCTCCTCCCATATCATTTCCGAAAAGCTATTAAAATAGAAGTCGCGGGCTTCTGCCCGGCAACTAATAAGTAGATAAACACAATTGCACATGTCAATGTAGAACTGTATATATATAGTATGTTAAGTATCGTGCCGTCTCATTTACGCCCTCTACCTGACGAAATACCCAAACTATTTTAAGTAACATTGTGTGAATCAGAATCAAACAAACAAAACTAATATTAACGCTAAATGTACATGCATATTATTGTTATCAGCCTACTTGTTTATAGCTAATTTTGCATTTGTAATATAAGGGTTTGAGTAAACTACAATATTCCCTTTGGACAAAAAGCTTACATTGATTGTAATAGGTGTATGCAAATATATAAACTCACACGGGGTTTACAAAGTCAAGAAGGTTATCTATAGTCAACGATACGAGATACGGTTTTGAGATCCGAAATCGTTGTAGATAAGGCATGAACATTCTACACGGCTGACCTAACAACTAATTGTTACTTAAAAAATGTTGCTTTAAAAACAATTAATACTTAAAAGAAAAACTTATACAATTCATATGTTACTCTAGTTTAAAAGGTATTGATGTTTATATATATATAACAACAAAGTAAGCGCTCTGGTGTTTTAAAAAACCTACTGGTGCCATGTGTCCTCTGAATCGTTTATGTTCTGATATCCGTCGTTAAATCATTGTAGAAACTAGTATATGAACCTCACAGCACAACTGTGCAACTAACCAATGCAATGTCTACACAGTTTACTTTCATCTCATTTGTTGTGACTTAAATTAGCCCTGTCTTCTTACGTGTTGCTATAAATACATTCAATGTTGATCGAGCTCCTAATTGACACTGGAGTATTTATAGATACAGTCCAACCTGTGTTTAAATACCTCCCATAGGAGAAGAACAATCTGGTCTTCGGTCACATGTGGGTCTTTAATAACAGGGTCATTTATGTAGAACATGAGTAATTGAGAAACTAAAAGTGCGGTTGTTATAGACAGGGAATTGCTTAAAAAGGTGGTCTTTAGCACAGGTTTGACTGTTTATATATAATCACCAGTACATAACGGAAAACAAAATTGGTGGATGTCAGGAGTCATATACGATTTTCTGCATCCATGACTAGAAACTAGTATATTAACTGCACAATAACAACTCTGTACTTAATACAGTGCAATATATTGGCTTACTTTGATCTAATTTTGTGACTTGAATAATAAAGTTTCTTCTTGAGGATAAGTATGCATCAATTGCATCAATTGCACTAGGAAGGTAAAAACTGAATATTGTGTGTGTGTGTGTGTGTGTGTGTGTGTGTGTGTGTGTGTGTGTGTGTGTGTGTGCGTGCGTGTGTGTGAGCGTGCGCGTGTGTGTGGTTGTTTGTGTGTGCGTGTGTGTGTGTGCGTGTGTCTCTCTCTGTATCTGTCTCTGTCTCTGTCTGTATGTCTGTCTGTCTGTGTGAATTTATTCATGAATATGAATATGGACTGGTTTTTAAAACACTTTTATCATGTATATTTGCTCGAGGTTTACATTAAGTATCATGTAATGATGTAAGCGACCGATCATTTGAAAACAATCACAGTATGTAAATAAGATACTTGTCACGTAACACAAAACAGACTTTCCGGGATTTACGACCAGCGAAGATACCAGCCTGTGCCTCTGGCGTGCTGATCACAATGTTTCCTGTTTGTCATCTAGGGTACAGAACATTTCGGACATCTCGTTTCAAAAACATGCTGTGTTGACCTTTCTTAGCCCAACAACTTATGCCTAATGTTGTAACAAAATAGAAGCCAATCTCACATGAAACCCAACCTGAACTGTTATTCTTTGACTAAGAGTACAGCGCACATTGGAAAACTTTGATTAACGATGCAGGAACCGATAAAACAAGAATGAAAATTATCGTAACTTCAGACGTTTAAAGAAAAAGGTTATGTCTATGAAATGCATCTACTTACACTACGAGCCCGAGTCTACGTCTAGTCACAACTTACGCTTTCAGACGCCTCTGCAGCAGACTTTTGAAATCATTGTGGCAAAGGTGAAATTGCTCATGATTAGCAATTTCACCATTTGCTACAATGTTTTCAACTCTATTTGATAATTAAACAGTCATTAACGTAGATTTTTTTAAAAATGTTGATAAGATGCTTTCAAAGTCGTCTGCTTCAGATGTGTTGCACGCGGGAAAAGTTTAATACAGAAAATAAACAAAAATCATTCAATTTTGTTGAATATGTTATACGGTTGAAAAAGTATCGTCTTATCAAACCTCCATAAATTTTCCTCTTTCATTTTGAACTTTTTAACTATAATGGCAGGAATAATGGCAGGAATGTTAAGAATAATATGTCATGCAATAGTTGATTTTTACACATGGAAAATGAATATTAATTTGGTTTTGTACGAATTCCGTAGGGCCATCGCCTGTGAATGTGTTGATCTAAAACTCGATACTCGGTAGTACGATGATGAAAACGCGAAATCACGAAACTACGATCACGAAAACGCGACAGTAAGATGATGGTAACGCTACAGTACGATAACGAAAACGCGATAATACGACAGTACGATGATGATAATGCGATATACTATCGTGTTTCCACCATTGTATTGTCGCGTTTTCATTATCGTGAGGGAGATAAAGCTTGGGTGAAAAGAGAGAAAGAGAGAGGGGGAGAGAAAGAGAGAGAGAAAGAGAAAGAAAGAGAGAGGGGGAGGGAGAAAGAGAAGGTAGGAGTGAGGGGATGGGAGAGAGAGAGAAAGATATAGAAGGAAGAGAGAGAATGTAGAGAGCGAGGGGGAGAGAAGAGAGGAGAGAGAAAGAGAGAGAGGGGGGGGGGTAGAAAAAGAGAGAGAATGAGATAGGGAGATAGAGAGAGATAGAGATAGAGAGAGAGAGAGAGGGAGAGAGATAGAGATAGAGAGAGAGTGAGTGAGAGAGAGAGGGGATAGAGAGAAAGAAAGAGAGAGAGAGAGAGTGAGAGAGAGAAAGAGAGAGAGAGGGGAGAAAGAGAGAGAGAAAGAGAAAGGAAAGAGAGAGGGAGAGTGAGAGGAAGGAGGTGAGGGGATGGGAGAGAGAGAGAGAGAGAAAGATATAGAAGGAAGAGAGAGAATGTAGAGAGCGAGGGGGGAGATAAAAAGAGAGAGAAAGAGAGAGAGCGAGGGGGTGAAAAGAGAGAGAGAATAGAGAGAATGATAGGGAGAGAGAGAGATGATATAGAAGGAGAGAGAGAATGAGAGAGCGAGGGGAGATAAAAGAGAGAGAAAGAGAGAGAGCGAGGGGGTGAAAAAGAGAGAGAGAAAAGAGAGAAATGAGATAGGGAGATAGAGAGAGATATATAGAGAGATATTATATAGAGAGAGAGAGAGAGAGAGTGAGAGAGAGAGAGAGAGAGAGAGAGAGAGATGAGAGAGAGAGAGAGAGAGAGAGAGAGAGAGAGAGAGAGAGGAGAGAGAGAGAAGAGAGAAGAGAGAGAGAGATGAGAGAGAGAGAGAAGAGAGAGAGAAGAGAGAGAGAGAGAGAATATTTCTTTTTTCATATTCTATTTTCCAAAATGATTTCTCTTCACACAATAATCACAAACAATACAAACAAGTGTAAAAATGTAGCATTGGGAACTGCCGAGTCCAACGTATTTACACATTCAACAATATTGCTGCAGACAATGTTGAACACATGATTTAAAAAAATGGCAAAACCTTTTTAAATATAAGTTTTTATCATTGAATAGATTTGAAACATTGTTGCAAAGGAAGAAATTCCTCTCGAGCAATTTCACTTTTGACACAATGTGTTTGAACATCGTCTGCAGCAGAGGCGCCAGAATGTGTATGCATGTGGGAAATGCAGCTATTCTTTATAGAAAAATTATAATATAATATTTTTTCTTTTAATGAAGGTTACATTTTAAGATGAAGTTTGATCGTATCTAGCATATAGCCTTCATCTTATATATTACGTATATTCATTCATGCACACACACATTTGTACGCCCATATAAACACTTACATATACATATACACATACACATACATACCCATATACTAACATACATATTTTGACCTCATACATACATATATAAATATGTACAGACCCGCATACATAACATTATCGTATACACATGTATAGAAAAGAAAATATATCTATATGCAAACACAAATACTGATTTAACTTGTTATCACGCCGCGTGGAAGCGCGCGTCAGTATCGGATAGGTTTTAATTTGTACATGGGTGACGTAATCGAAACGGGAGCAACATATTATTATTGTTAAGAAAAACTAGCTCTGTTATATGTTGGAAAAAAACAAATCTTTATGGAATAAATAAATTGTATAACATGATTTAAGAAACAGCAAGATACAAAATACGTATGTCTTCTACCGTTATTACAAAACTTTAGACACATTTAATGGGTATTTAATAACTTTCCCCAACTTCTTAGGCTAAGGTTCAGTTATAGTTGGGTTTGCGACCCAATTCATCAAAGCTCAGAAAAGAGTTTCTGGCGATGTATTTGCCTATTTACAATATTGAGATTTTTAAATCAATGTGTCATCTTTAAAAAATCTATGATGATTCATTTTAATTACTATCTATTACAGTATAATTCTAGAAACTGTAAAAACTTATTTAATAGACGACAATGTGTCATCGGTTCTCATAAAGTAATTAAGTTGTCTCTGCTTCCTTCCGTTATGAATACTTCGCTGTTTTCACGATTTCATCCGATTTCTACAATTCATTGTCATGTTTCGTTCGAGATGAACGATTCGTACCAACTGGTTTTCGCTCTTTGCTCTTGGGGAACTGACTTGAACATTTTCTTTTGTTTATTTTTCTACTGGCATGTTCAACACGATTAAAGTGACATTTAAACAAACAAAACAGACTTAATAATTCTTGCTATATGTGGACTATACATGTGAACTTTCATAATGCTCAATCTTGATCATAAATATCATAAATATCTTTATTTTTTTTAAATTACTTCGTATATTTTGTTAATATACTCCCGTTTTTGCTATCATACTTCTGCTAAACTGGAAGAAGTAAAGACTTCCCCATCTCCTTCCAAAGCTTATGTCACACCTAACTTATAACTAGAGGCAATACACCTTAATACTATATGTTAATATTTAAGCACCTATGGTTTTTAGCAAGGGGCTCGTTAGAGCCAATTGCTATAGTTGCTAATTTTCGAAACGACGCATCATTTTGAGACTGGAATCTAGACAGGCGTTTTACGATATCGGCATTGAATTACTTCACATCTGTCTTTCTACATCAGCTCTCCGTTTCTGAACACCATCTCGACTTCATATAGATGTATTGGTTGTTGCAGATCGTACATAATGTCAATGAAAGTGGATGATTTGTGGAATATTTTGTTAAAAATGAAATGACTGTTTCCAGCTAATTTCCATGTTGGTCATCTTGTACCGCCAATAGTTCCTGTCTAAAAATCAAAATGCGGTAACTTGTTGATATATGAAGCCGAAAATTGATTTGATTATTCGACATCACTAACCCAAAAGGAATAACTCGAAAGAAATTTTATGTTAAAATATATGAATTACATAATAATTAAAATGTATTTCTACGCTTTCAACATACTTGATCGTGCGTAAAGTTCATTGGTAATTCCTAAATATTGTAAATCGAATGGAGTAAAGGCAACTTTTCGATTCCGACTCAAAAACAAATTAAGATAAATGAGTCCCAATGATAACATATATACTCAAACATTCAAATTATTTAAATGATAATAAAATAAACAGTTGACAAAATATAACATATATACGATAAATGTGCAAGTGAGCCTAGGCGTCGTAATTTCCAAAAATCCTTTCGAATAAAATGTATTATCAGCGGAACGATAATCAGGAATACTAGAGTATTTCATTTTAAATTCCTAGGTAAATACATCAAATTCTCAACCAAAATTAACCTAAACAACCCCAGCAGACGGAATAAGATAGTGAAGTCCCAGTTATAAAACAAATGATTTAAATGACATTTGTTTTTTATCAAGATAAAACGTTTCAATACTAAATATTTCGCTAACTCGTGTATTGGTTTATAATTATGTTATAAATGAGATGAACCGAAGTGGCCGCGTAACGTAGCGGTTAGCATGTTCGGCCGTGAAGCGGGAGACTTGAGTTCGATTCCCGCTCTGGGCAGATACAAATTTTTTATAAGAAATATATAATATTTTTTGTCTTATAAATTGCCGATATCAGTGTTGCAATTGTCATTTAACACCGCTGCAATAAACTCTTTCAAAATGTTGGGATTTAAAATGAATTCAAAAGCAATGCATTTAAAACTATTCACCTATGCGTTGTGAAACACTAAGAAATGATTAAATCGTGTGTATGATGTTTTACGTCGCTTTTAACAATATTTCAGTCATTGCACGCTGAAGAAAATGTAGATAACACAGGATTTTATTTCTGCTTTGAAAGTAAAATTGGACTCTCAATATAATTATCATTGTTAGGTTATTGTGATTTTGATATGAAATGTATATGTGTTAATTGCATTAAAAAAAGACACGGCTAAAAATCCATTGTAAACCAGAAGGTGTGCTAAGCAGAAACTATCCAGATAGCAGATGCGCATGTGTATGCCAACTTTTAGTATATCGATAGACTATCATACTGTGTTTACAGTGTTTTGCTTTACTCCTTTATCATTTAATATATGGATATAAAGTGCTAACTAACAAATTGCTAGTGTAAAGTGTTCAAGTTAGACTTTTGGGATCGGTAAATCCATGTCCAAATGTTATCTGCAGTTAGCAGTTTATCTAATTGATCTAGTTAGAGGATCTAAACAGTTTATTGGTAAAAATAAACTTGAGAAACTTCAGCAAATGAATGTGAATGTTAAGCAAACTGTAAACCAAATGGTTTCAGGATTAAACTTGTCATTTCACGACTAAACTTCACATGCTGAATATCACATAGATCGTAGCATATAAAACGTTTAATCCCTACGTCAATATTGATCCTTTCTGCTCTGGGTAACCTTTTCATATAGGCTATGGTAGCCAGGCGAGCAATATAGGCACATCGTGGCCTTCTTGTTTAAAGTAAAGGGACATTTGGCCTTCTTGTTCGAAATATTTACGTCCTGTCTGTTTGCACAGGTTACTGTACTGAACTGTATCTGCTACCTTTAAATCATGCTTCAAAATCATGCACTGCGTCTTTGATGCTTTGCATCAAAATTCTTCTTGTATACTTATTATAACACAATGTCATGATAATTAACAGTCATTGACGCCGCGTGTAAGCGGGGCGTCAGTATTGAATAGATTTTAATTTTGTACCATGGCGTGACGTAATAGAAACGGAGCAACCAACATTATTATTGTAAAGAAAAACTCTGTAATATGTTTGAAAAAAACAACCTTTATGAATCAATACAGTGTATTAACTGATTTAAGAAACAACACTATGCAAAGAACGTATGTCTTCTACAGTTATTACAAATCTTTAGACACATTTAATTTGTATTTAATAACTTTTCCCCAATTTCCTAGGCTACGCTTTTTTTAATAGTTTGATTTACGGCCCTCACGACACGGTTCATCAAAGCTCAGAAAAGAAATTCACTTTTCCCAAACTTCCTAGACTACGCTTTTTGAGTTGTTTGGTTTACGGCCCCAAAATTTCTGTTGTATTTCTAAATTTAAACATTCCTCCCCATACAGTTTGTTCATTCAGACCATTGTATTCTTGCTATATGTTGATTATATATTTGAACATTTTCTTTTAATTTCATAAATGATCAATTTCGACAAGAAGGCCATGATGGCTCTGGATCGCTCACCTGATTTTTTTCTTCACTTTAGCCGTATAAGCCCCGCCTCCTGGCAACCATAGTTTTCGACCAATCAACATGGCCTGAAGTAATCTGATAGAATGAATGAATGTATATTGTTTTATGGCGCATCGACAGCTAAGGTCATTTAGCGCGCAATTAAATTTAATTACTCATGATCCCTGGGTAAACAAACCAGTACTAGGCTAGAAAATGTGCCTTGCCCAAGGGCACTCCACCATGACCGTAGTGCCGCGACTGGGGATCGAACCCGGGACACCCGGTTTCGAAATCCCGACGCTAACCACTCGACCACAGCGCATTCCTTAATCGGATAGAGGATCAGCCTATGAGTATTTCTACACAATTATTTGAAAATCGGCCTAACACTTTCGTCGGGGAAGATTTTTTAAGTTTTCACTGTAATCATATAAAGCAAAATAGACCCGCCCCTGGCGGCCATGTTTTTCGACCAATCAACATGGCTTGAAGAAATCTGATAGAGGGTCATCCTAAGAATATTTCTACAAAATTATTTGTAAATCGGTCTCATAGTTTCGAAGGAGAAGACTTTTTAAGTTTTCACTGTAGCCATATAAAGCAAAATAGACCCGCCCCCTGGTGTCCATATTTTTCGACCAATCAACATGGCTTGAAGGAACCTGATAGAGGGTCATCCAAGGAACATTTCTACAAAGTTATTAGATAAACAGCCTGACACTTTCAGAGGAGAAGATTTTTTAAATTTTCACTTTAGCCATATAAGGCAAAATAGCCATGTTTTCCATCAATCAACATGGCTTAGAGGAATCTGATAGAGAATCATCCAAGGAAAATTTCTACATTATTATTTGAAAATCGGTCTAACACTTTCGGAGGAGAATATACTTTAAGTTTTCACTATAGCTATATAAGGCAAAATAGCCCCGCCCCCTGGCGGCCATATTTTTTTAACAATCAACATGGCTTGAAGGAATCTGATAGAAGGTCATCCAAGGAACATTTCTACAAAGTTATTTGAAAATCTGCCAAATAGTTTGGGAGAAGAATTCTGTTGAGGTCATTGAGAGGATGCTTTCTGTGAAGTTTCATCCCAATTGACCCACTGGTTACTGAGGAGAAGAAGTTGACGCGCGACGCACGACGGTCGACGGGCGCCGGACAAAAGGCGATCACAATAACTCACCTTGAGCAAAGTTCAGGTGAGCTAATAATAAATATCTTTAAACTTTGTTAAAGTACTTCGTATTTTGTGTTGATATACTCCCGTTTGTGTTATCATACTTCTGCTAAACTGGAAGGAGAATGGACCTCCCCCTCTCCTTTCAAAGCTTGTGTCGAACTTAACTTATAACTATAGAGTAATTAAACCTTAATATATGTTAATATGTTAGCACCTATGTTTTTTTTGTTGTTTTTTTATCTAATTGATCTAGTTAGAGCAGATTTTAAACCGTTGGTAACAAATTTAGAAACTTCAGCTTTTATGACACACAGTCAATGTTAAGCAAACTGTAAAACAAATGGTTTCAGGACTAAACCTGTCATTTTACGACTTTTAAAACTTCATATGCTGAACATCACATAGATCGCAGCATATAAAACGTCCAATCACGACGTCAAATTGACCCTTTCTGTCCTTGGTAATCTTGTATTATAGGCTATGGTAGCCAGGTGAGCAATATAGGCACATATTGGCATTCTTGTTTAAAATAAAGGGACATTTGGCCTTCTTGTTCGAAATATTTACATCCTGTCTGTTTGCACACGTTATTTAAATGTATTAAACTGCATCTGCTTCCTTTAAGTCATGCTGCAAAATCATGCGCGGCGTCTTTGATGCTTTGCATCAAAATTCGTCTTGTATATACTGTAGAAAGGTAAAACTCAAGAATGCAGTAAAAAAAAAATTATATTCGTCTTAAATAATTTAAAACCAAGCGATGCTCGTAAGTCGCATGGGATATAATTCCATACAGATTTACTATAATATCTGAATGAGTTTTTCATACAATTGGTACAATTGATCGCATTTTATGGGTTTTATTTTCAGAAAAAAGGATCATGTCTTACATGTATGATAGTACCATATTATTCATAGTTTTATAAATAAGGCAGCTGTATGATACTAACATCGATCAGCAAAATTAAGCCACTTTGATATTTTTGAATTTCAACTGATTGAGTTTTTTTATTGATTTTTTAAGTATGATTTTGGCTATTCTCTTTTGTATGCTAAATACGTTATTTGTATGACGTTATATCCTCTACTGCAGACTGAACAAAAGTAATCTATAATTGGTAATATATAAACATTATAAAACATAGCCGTCATGCCTGGTGTGGGGAAATACATATGTTTAAAACCGCTTACTGGAACAAGTTATTTGTTTTCCATGTATTGATTTCATAATTCTTTTTATAAATTGACCTGAAATGTTGCAATTTTATCCATTATGTTGGTTTAAGGGAAGCAATTTGGAATCGTTATATTAATCAGAAACGTGTTAGCTCCTATCATACAAACGATCTTAACGATCAAGAGGAGAGATTTGTACATTTCTTTACTATTTCCAAATGTATATGTGGAGATAAAAAACAGAGGATGTTAACTGTGGGGTTGTATATATCCCCCCGTAAGGATCAAAATATGTGTATGATGATCCGTATACAGATTTACAAAATGATTTGCTTGCAATTTGCTCAAATGGTAAATATGTATTACTATTCGGAGAATTTAACTCGAGAAGTAAAACATTAGATGACTTCATATTTATTGACAATTGCACATCTGATTTTCATGATTTAGAACAAGTACGAAATGAATATGAAAAGACTGTAAATAACTTCTTGAAATCAGGTACACACTTTATTAGAAACAGTGTCGATAGAGTAGCTAACAACTAAGGATATAGACTAATATAATTATGTAAATATAATAATATTTTAATTCTAATTGGTAGGATAGGAAAGGATCGTTACTTGTAAAAACGTTAGTTTTGTTAATTATTTTTTAACAAAATCAACCATTTTTGAACATTTAATGTATTTTGAAGTTAAACCATTTTATAACCTATGTTCGGAATTCCTTTGCCCTGTAGGTTTAACTTTGAAATGCAATCTGAAGCAAGAACCAATCATTTGTAATAATAATGAAAATCATACAATATGGATACCAATAAAAGTAATGTTTGTATAACACATATTGATAATAACAAACTTGAACAGATTGACAGTAGGTTAGATACATTGATAGAAACAAATTCAGAAATTATAAAAGGCATCGTTTCTGAAATACAACAGGTTTTTTAATCAAGCGTGTATCAAACATTTCGAGTTTGTAAAACAATTAAAATTGATAAAGATAACAATAAACGAAAACCATGGTGTAGCAAAAATGGTTAAAGGTATGAGAAATCTATGCAATAAAGCGAGAAATAAATATAATAAATATAAAAGAGAAATAGCTAAAGAGAATTAAGAAAATTATAAAGAAAAATAGCATACATACAGCTATTAATAAGCATAATGAATCTTTACAATAAAAATTCAAAGCTTTGTGCATATATAACCCGAAACAATATTGATATGCGTTACAGAGGCAAGACAAATGTGATAAAAGCCCAGCCATCATTAGATGCATTATATGACCATTTTAAAAGTATAAATGAAAATGAAGATCATTCGCTTATCAATGACATTGATACAGATAATCCAGAGGATACCGATCACATGGAAACTATTGTTGACATTAATCACCTATTACAGAGCGTGAAATTATAACTGCAATTAAGGAATTAAAAGATAATAAATCTCCATGGATATATAACTTAAATTAGCATTTGAAAAATATTTACACCCCTGATGTGCACCTTGTACACGATAAAAGGGTTGGACCGATCAAAATAACATGGAATGTGTTACAAAAGACATGACATGCAGCATTCAGTTTTTGGTGGAGCTTTTCAGAGAGGGGAAAATGGTATTAAGAATTTCAAAAATTAATTTTAATAGATTATCAAAAATTATTTTATTTTAAGTCAGTTACCGA
This sequence comes from Serripes groenlandicus, assembly GCA_031761405.1. NCBI lineage: Eukaryota > Metazoa > Mollusca > Bivalvia > Cardiida > Cardiidae > Serripes > Serripes groenlandicus. The sequence continues at coordinate 12,799 of JASEVX010000361.1, forward strand.
AACAGGGCATTATACGTTAGAGAAAGACAAATTAAGAGGGTGAGAGATTTTAGTACACATTAGCAAAATGGAACAATCCTTTCTAACGTTCTAAATTCAATTGAAGGAAGATCGCATGAAAGACTGAACGTGAGTAGGATGGCACTGATTTTCGGATCCGGACGAAAGATCACGTATGTTATATGATGTTTTAACGACCGTTAGACATGTGAACACCGTAAAAGAATATACTTTTCTACAGTTTGACATCATAGCTCAGATTGAACCATGACAAGGATTTAGTGTAGATGAAAATTTAGAATTATGATGAACTTTTATGAAAAAATCCTTACGACGGTTAACATTTCCATTACGTTTTACTCAGATCCCTCCAATCATTCCTAATATATGGCTACGGAAGGACGGACAGACAACGAAAAACAAATTTCCCATCTACCTACGAATGGAGATAACTATAAATTCGTAATGCTGACTTGACATGTGTCAGTGAAATGAGCTCGTCAGTCTTTCTAGAGGCCATTTCAGACTTCAGTGGTACATTGACTGAACCTCGAAATATGGTTGCTTTTGAAACTGCCGGCACATCCACAACACCCATCACAGTTACCAGCCTGCCAATTTAATTGATAATGCATAACATTAGACGAAGGTACAAGCCGGCACTTCTGAACAGTCTAGGTTCAGATAAGCTAGTCCATCTGAGTCCGGTCGTATCATTAAAATATGGGGCACCGGTATGAACACAGAACAGCTGCAATTTAAAGGGTCAACGATAACATCCAAAATTTATTACATGCACGCAGACAGTCAAAATCTGGTGAGATTGTGTAAATGCATTGGTTCGTCCTAGTCTTAAGTATTTGCGTGACAATATAAGACCACTTTGCGTCACGAAGCATATTTGCAAGCTATATAATCAATTATATTATACTTGTATGTGTAGGTAATTGACGTAGGAAAGGTCAAATTCATGCTCGTCAAATAGTATAAAAGCCACGTGCGAAGGTAAACAAACCACACCAACAAACGAACGTAAGACAAAGTGCTCGAATCCAAATATAACCGGGGTCAACTTAGTGGGATTGTCCAACAAGTTTAGTGCAAGTACAGGTAATGTCTCCATGAGACTGCCATCGAAAAACATTATTTTTAAGTAGGTTTTTTTTAAACTCTTGTAACATGTGTATTGGCTCGATTAATAGTAATAGTTTACACTTACTTAACGTCTATATATATTACAATACAAATATTTTTCGCATTAACCAATCAATATGCTTATTGCAACAAGCAGCGTCTAGCGAGTTGGGGCCTTAATTCATCTTCTTAAAATGAAGATCCAAGCGAGTATCAACAATAGTGGAAACACAACTTGTTTGTTGATTAATACCGAAAATAAAGAAACAACATCCTATCAGTTTTGTTGACTATTTTACACGGTTAGAAATGTTATCTTACGTCATGTATAACGTCCTCGTTCACTTTGAAGGTTTTATTTTGAAATAAATAAACATATAAACATATTAACACAAATACATGGGTTAATGTAAAAGCGTGTAGTGAATAATTGTCCAAAAAAGCGTTTCTGGCAGCTTTTGTGAACAATGAAAATGAGAATAACTGATAAGAAGACCTGAAGATTGATATATTTAGAAATTCAACTACAGTTTAACCTACACATTATCACTGTATTCAATCCACAACGGTAGAAGGAGGTTTGAAAATGCTAAACATGAACATAACACATTTTCGTGCAGTGTTATATAGAAGGCAGGCCGGGTTGTAGCAACATTCTAAACTAGTACACAAATTGTTTCAAAAACAGTCGCCTACTTACACCATACCAATGCACGATCATGTGTAACGGTCATCTTGAACGTTTCCAAACCTCCGTCTCAAGTTGTAGATTGAATACTGTGGTTATTTAATACGCCATCTACCTGTCAATTAGTTTAAGTAAAATTCAGTAAGAAGACACAATAGAAAATAATAATTACGCTAATATATGTGTTTCGATTGTTTGCCTACCTTCTTAATCATTGTTAATTTTGCATGATAAATATAAGGGTCTGTAGTTTATCATAATGTTCCATTGATACAAATATCTTACCATGCTCTCCATCGGTATGCAAATATACTCCACTAATATGTTGTTTCGGAGCGCAGCATGTTCTATAAAGGTAACGATTCACCATAAAATGTTTGTGAGATCCGAAACTGTTGTAGATAAAGATGATTGGTTACTTTCATACTGTGTGTGTCATAGTGGCATGCTCTGTTCGATGTACTCCAATAAAATATAAAGATCAATATTATGATGTACACATAATACAAAATTTAATCCACGCAGTAAATCCACTGCATTTGTGGAGTCTTTAAATATTCAATATGCCGTATTATATGTATTATATGTATTATATGTACTATATATATATGTCTGTACGCGTTAACTTGAATATTCTTTAATGGCACTATATTTATGAATTCAGCCTTAAATAGCCTTAAATAGTGCTCTCTGCACTTATAGTGCAATATCTATACAGTTTACTTTGTTCTCATTTTTTGTGATTTAGATAAAACCAACACTTCTTCATAATCTGAAAGAAGCATATATTGCAACGGGGAGGAAACACTAATGCTGTGGGTTTACTACTCAAGAATCTCGCAGCAAAAGCATAAAACAAATTGTGGACGTGTAGCGACTTTGTCAAAGTGCATCAGACCTGGAGTAATCGTAATCTGCTAATTATAACTCACTTGTTCCAGTATTCAGTAATCAGATGTTATGATAGATTCGATGTAAATTCGATTACAATTACTGTTATGTAATCATTATTCTTGAAAATATTCTGATGACATTATGATTACATGTATCTTTTTAACGGTGTATGAACTCGAATGTGGAAAACACAATATGTTAGTTGCAGCCACAACTTAATCTTTCAGTAAACATCAGTAATATGTGCACATTATAGGTTATTGACCCTGTGGAATCATTGCATAGTTTCATATTGTAAACTATTTGGTTTACACTACACTGTGGATTTTTTAATCTGCTTCCAAAATAGAAACGAACTGTTTGTTTACAAAAGTAGACATTTTGTTGCAAATGCCGTTTGAAAAGTTGAATTATAACAGTGACGTCATTATTTTATTTGACATCATGCACGCATTTTAGACGCGCGTGCCATGTAAAATTATACTGTTATCCGTTTAAAAACGTACAGTTAGCATGAGACAGTAAGAAATTGTCCATGATCAGTATATGAGAATTTAACATTACACAGTCACGTGAGGTATAATAATGATATTTGGTGGCATAACACAGTTGAAAGCTGATTTTCTGTTTCCTGGGACACCCCAACTTTGATTCTCTCATTATTTCTCATAATATCCATACTGGTTTGATAAAAAGGGTTTTCCTGTATCAAGGAGTGTCAGAATTGTAGGAAAATGAGCATTTTTAGGTTTCGGCGGCCATTTTGAATCCAAAATGGCCACCGCGAGATAACATTTCGGCGGCCATTTTGAAATGGCGACCATTTTGAAAATTCCGAAGTTCAAGCATCTCCGAGTAAATCACCGGACAAAGGTATTAGATTTAGAAGTTAAGAAAAAACATGATTTATAATTGGCCTTACTGCTCTGATCTGAAAAATGAGATAGATGAATATATGTCCTCCCACTGAATATACTATCAAAATAAATATATAAATATATCAGTTGAAGCTACACAACTATGCTAGTTTACATAAGAGTATGTTCTTCTGGGAGAAATATACATCTAACCTGGTTTCACCATGACTACAAAATTGTACAAAATTGTATTTGTTAATGGATACACTGTTTGTTATGTGTTATGTATTGATAGGGATGATGATCCTTTAAGAATTTGGAAATCTGACAGCAAAGATTATCCATCCCTCGCAAAGAAAGCAACCAAATATCTTGAAATCTGTGTATCTTCTGTCCATGTAGAAGGACTGTACAGTGAAGCAGGAAGGATTTTTAGGCCTAAAAGATGTTCATTGAAAGTTCAAACCTTTGATGATCTGATGATGATCAAATGTAACTCAGTGTGAGTAAATGACATATAGTGAATGGTGGACAGGCGTAAATATAACAGTAATTAGAAATGTGAAGGTTGCCATGAATATTATCATAAATATAATCACATAACTATTGTCTATGTACATAATACATCCAATGTATATAAGCAATTCAGCATCATACCTGCTGAGGTAAATTAAAAGTTTGAATATTTAAAATGTATGGACATTAATTTTCAGTTATGAAACTGCAAATTTTGCCTTTTACATGTAATTATAATCAATAATAATCTGATCACATCACTACGGTACATTTAATGTAATGATTACAATTGAAGTCAGAAATAATTGAAATGTAATTATTTCATTTCAGCAAAGTAATTGTAATATAATCATTACACTTTTACAAAACATCGCCCTGAAGGTCTGAAGTGTATATCAGGGTTTGCAGTAGGTGTCTCGTCGTGTCAACACGAACCCACTTCTGCTGCATTGTACTTTAAAGTCGTAGAAGTATACTAAAAGTATTACTGCTTTAAAATCTTACATTGCCTGACAGGCGATGCTGTCCTAAGTTGTACATTTGCAAATAGGCCATATCCTTGTTTACGACAGTTTGTCACTGGCAGAATGTTCAGAATATTTGATGAAAAATACCACAAAGGTATAGTAATTACATTTTATAGCAACAAATGAGCTCTATAACAATAGTATATCATTCCACAGTGTTTCGGCCGAGGCCGATTATCTTATTTACAGTTTCTTGCTCAAGTTGTTTCCACTCATATTTTAGTGCACTTTAGAATCCTGTTAAGGTGTTGATATTTTTCTTTTATAAACTGCGTTCAATTATCTCTCAGATTCAAAAGTCCATTGTCGCTGTATTGGATGATTTCAGCATCCACTCTCTGGGTGGAATATAATCACATTTTTTGACTTGATGTGCTGATTTACTTTTGCGGTGTGACCTGTCGCGGTATCTTGTGAAACACCATATCATTGAAACCGATATGCTTAATCACTACCGAGATTGACCATTCGGGGCTTGTTTTAAATCTATGATGGATTTCACTGTTTCCGGCGGCATGTGTAATGTGGCTTCTTTTTTATGAAAAATACAAGTATCCACAGTAATCGTATATCTATGTTCCGTCACAGATGCTTGATGTTTCTTTAGGAATGTTTATACTTCAAAAGTCCAAGCACACTGTCCTCTACAACATCAGTAATGTCTTACATCGAACAATATTGCATAAACAATGCAAAGTAAATGTTTATCATAAAATATATCTCACCCTATACGGATGTATAGCAGAACTTAAAAATGATCTTGCTAGCTCGGTAAAATTGAATGTTTTGTAACGTTTAAATATAAGTTGAACACCTCTCGTAGAACACTCGTATGATACCTAGATTCAAAAACGATTTCAGTTGAATTGGTAGAACAATGGCATGTATCCAAATATAGACGTCGCTGGTGTCGTTATCATGGAAGTCGCCTACTCTACCAATTTAATGTGTGTGGTCCTAGCTAAACAGCATTACTTGTTTAAAACGTGCCAACAGTGTCACACTGTCGAAAGGTTCGATTGATTTGACAAGGCATATGCATGCCTGGTATAAGAAGCACAATATCTTCCATTCTAGGGGCACAAACATTTGATCAAAAATATGCCTATTTTTAAAACCTTTCCCAGATTTAAACGGGATTTAATATATCTATAGGTGCTACCTATTTACGAAAAAAAAGTAAGATGATTATAAAGAAAATTAAAGAGCATACTTTGGCAATAAAAATGATTTATAAGTAATTGACTAGACGATAATAATGTTAATCTCATGTTTTTTCGCATGATCACAACATGTTCGGAATTCTATTATTACGAACAGAAAATAATAAAGTAAAGACTTTCAGAAAATCAATGAATAACATTTATAATGAACGAGGTTTAAACATGGGGGCCAAGATTCTTAAGGGCCTTAATCAATTACCTGTATTATGGTAAAGAAGCAAATGTGTAACAGCCCTTTTCTGGTGCCATCTGGCAACTACCTTTTTATACCAGTCAATATGACTGGTACAAGTTATGTAAGAAGTCACATTTCTGCTTAACCCTTTCGATAATAGAGACGGTTTCTGACTCCTTTGCAGCAGACGACTTAGGAAAAGATTGTCGCCAAAGGTACAATTGCTCAATATGTGAAAGTTATCCTTTTTCAACAATATTTGATGAATATTTATACTTTGTATGAGTGAATCTATAGCATATACATAGGAATTTGGGGTATTTAATTTTGATACCACTTTTTTTGTGTGAACGACGTCGTTCCATTTGACGTTACGCCAAATGAAGTGTTACGGAAATGACGTCACGTCGTTCTTTGGCTACGGTACAGTCAAAATGTATGTTTTGACGTTTAATTGCGGTCGTTTATTTAAAAGTTCCATTTATTGTTTAACTTGTTTGTACAAAAGTTATATCACACAAAAATAACACAGCACTTTTATGACCTTAAATGTCGATTTAGATTTATTTTTTTTAAAGATTAACTAGACGACAATAATTTTCAATCTGTGTTTTATACATAACCAAAATGGCAGCCCCCATGGATTGGCAAGGGTCAATTCAGAAACCTTCATGGGTTATGAAAAAACAAAAATCTAACACATGGCTTCGCCATCGATTTGTTTACCCGTATTACGCATCTGCAGCAGAAGGCTTCTGAACACATTGAGACACAGGGAGAATTGCTAGTAATGAGCAATTTATTCCTTATACGGGTAAACAAATCGTCGATGTTTCCCATCAATAGGTAATGTGTATGAACTTTAAAAAAACTTTGCTATACCGTCTTTCCAATAAATTGTGTCCAGAGTGGATTTTACGATGCAGTCACGATTCTGCTACGTTTTAATAGGATGAAAAAGAAAATATCGAAACAAAATAAAACTTCTAGGGGAAATAATTATATGATAATACGTACTCGATAAAGGAACGAGCACAAGTAATTTTATGTGTGATAATTTCCTGTTTAATAGCACTCGTCGTCTATTTCTAAAACGAGTTCAAATAACAACTCAAAAGGTTTTTTTGACTTTGCGGAAGTTACAAATCCACATCCCTGTAATATGACGTCATTCTATAGCATAACGCAAAAGATGAATAAATAACCGCAAGGAAAACGACAGAAATTAAAGGAAACGTTAGTTTGACTTGTCACAAATGTAGTTCCGTAAATTATGGAATCGTTTTATTTGAAGTACTTTATGAAGGGCAAGTTGATTATTTGTTGTACCTGTCATCAACATTTCATGGATTTAAAATCTTGGCTATATTTTAAATTTAAATAGAAGCTTAACCTGATGATGATTTTCTTTATTTTCTTTGCTAAGGTCGGTAGGACTCGTAATTGACGTAAATAACTGATCGTGCTGCAAACAAGGGGCTAACTGCAGTTCGCGGGGAATTATTTACCGATCTCAATAGTTAATAAATGTTTACACGAAATAAGTTTCACCTATACTCATATATCAACGCCTTTTTTTGTTTATATATGCAATTGATATAGTTTACTTTTCTTTGTAGTTTGTTTCAATATGTTATGTTTTTGTAGTTTTGTTTACACCACAGAATGTTCTTTACACAAAGGTACTTATACACAGAGAGATCAATGTGTAATTACGCAGAATAAAATCTTCTTATTTTTTCTTATTTTATTTTCCAAAACATAAAATAACAAACAAGTGTAAAATGTATGCAGCAAATGAGCACTGCAAAGTTCAAAACTTACCAACATATAACAATTCCGCAGCAGGCAACTTTAAAAAAACAAAAACACCTGGGCCCCGTTTTATCAACGGTCCTAAGGCCGGTCTTAGTTAGGACCGGTCCTAACACCAAAGTTAGGACCGTAGACCATTTTATCAAAATCGTCCTAACTAAGACGTCCTAAATATTGGCCCGATTTGGTCCTAACTTTAGGACTGGTCGGGGGCGGTGTTAAGTCAGCGTTTCGGTCGTAAATATGGCGGCCGATTTTTTTGTTTCTCTCGCTTCGAGTATTGTGTTGCCTTTTACTCGATAGTTATGGATGTTTCATGAGAAATATGGACTTCAAGGGCGATTTATTGTTGATAAAGTGTAAGACGATGCCTTTGATCCATCCACAACGCTCTTGATCATCAACAATTCGCGGATCCAAAAATGCCGTAAACGAATGTTAGCGAAAAAACAACAGGTAAAATACTTTGCAACACATTGGTAAATATTCCGATCTATTTATTAAATAAAATGTGTACAGAATACTCAAGGGTATTTATGACTCATCAAATATCCAAGGAAGTGTACCCATAAAGTTATAGAGCGCCTTTACACAGAGAATCGATCGAAATGATAGAGGAGTTTTGCACGATGGAAAAACATGATAAATAAACAGAATAACGATAAGTAATTTGTTGTATCAGTACTTTTGTTCCATGAAGATGATGCAAAACTGTTCGACTATGTGTTGTAAATACGCGATGTTTACATGTTTCGTTTTGTATGTAGCAGAAATTATTTTACGTATTCGTACCCAGAAATGAACGCAATCAAAATACAAATTGTTGGATATGATAACAGTGGTTCTTCACATCTTTTAATTGAATTTTTATTTTGGCATCAGTAAAGACTCATTTCTGAAAACCACTCTCTGTATAAAGGGACATATATATGCTTAGATAAAATGAAATGTAACGTTTGCATAATGATACTTATAGGTGTTTGTTTTTCTTGCCTGCCATGACAGGGATACAAATAATGGATCATAATAAAATAGTTTTAGTGAGGCTTCTCCTTCCTTATTATTCTCTGGGCTACTGTAGCTACTTGTAGTCCCCGTTATTCTACAGCACCCACTTGTTGGTATGAACATATACTTGTGGGATTGGGTACTCTTTCTTCCTCACAAAGGTTTGTGCTATGACATTATGAATGTTTAGGTTAATTTACATTTTCAGGTTATGTCACACCATGGTGTGTTGTTGCTGCTTGGTGTTGGAAAAAAGAGAAAGATCTCATGGAAATTGCTGTAGGTCTATAAGCAAGATACTATCTAAGTTTCTGCTATATTACACATTTACTTACTTAAAATACTTTCATGTTTTAATGTTTATGAAATACTATAAAGCCTCTCTCCTTACTACTCACTGTTATGAAGATATAATGTTGATACTGTGGTAATTCTAATATACTAACCTTAGATGCACCAGTCAATTATGGTTATAAGTGACGATGCTTGTTGGTTAGCTGATTAAACGTCCAGATTGTCTTCCGTCATAAAATGTACGTCTGTGTTAAACACTACTAGAAACCGGAAGCCCCTTGAACCCTTTTCATTTCCGGAATACCGAACAGCGTTGCAGGGAACCAACTGGGGGAATTCCCGGGACAAACCGGTCCTCATTCGCCCAGGGCCAATATTACCACACTCCTCCCCGTTTTATAAAATAAATTGCCTCCCCGGAATTCCAGAGTTAAATATCCTGGAATTATCCTAGAAGACCTGATCCTTTGCAAAGAGAATGGGTAACTGGCTCAGGAATCCCTCTAGTAGCTGTACAGCCTCTCACCATTAGCCCGAGTAGCCCCGATCACCATGTTGACCGGTTCCTGTCGGACTAGGGCTACACAGGTAGCTACATCACCAATATAAGCGGGTGTGGTGGTCCTCAATCCCTGCAGCATTGGTAGATATGGGGCGTCAGTTTCTAGGAGAAGCCGGTCCAGCGGAATTCGTTTCAAAGCCTCCCGCTGAGCCTTTCCGAAGGTTGCTGTTTTCCCAGTAAAACCGAAATAACAATCGGGGAAAGCGCCTCTCCAGTCCCTAACCTGCTGTAGGCCCCCAGCAAAACAGTGTAGGTGGATCCTCTGTTCAGGGTGACATTTTTCCTGAACGATTCCCAAGCAGTCTTTGGAGGTTTCTTCCGAAAGGTGATCCTTAGCATTACCTCGGATATGAAGAACGAGCACCTTTTCCATGCAACTGTATTTTAGGATATCCCTCTGTGCCTGATGTCGATACTCCTTTTCCGTTGCTCCCGTGCTGTAGTCCAATCCTACCTCTCCTAGGACGGTAACTCGGGGGTTTGACAGGAGTGAATCAAGTTGAACCGGTTTTCTTGCTGTCAGTCTGTCAATCTTTTTCGGGTGCAATCCAACAGCAATTCGCCACTTCTGATCGGCCTGGAGCACCACTTGGCCATAATGTCCCGGATCACAGTAGATTACAACCCCACCGCTGAGTTCCACAGGGTACTCCGATCTCACTTCCGTGGTCCGTCTAGTCAAACCTTCAATGTCATATATATTTGCGCTCAGCGCTACTCCAAGGCGGTCGACATGGAAGTGACTGTCGAAAGCCAACAAGGGTGTCTGGTTCTCAACACGGGAAACCTTTGAAACAACGGGACTTTCTCTAGGCCTCACTATGCCCACAGCTGGTTTAGTCTGTAGGGCCTCAGAGTAGGTCCTTGGTCCTGTTGACCTGTCAGGGCTCGAGCATTGGATAATTCTTTCCGTGTCCGACTGTAAAAGAGCTTCCTCTTCTGCTCTAATTGAACTCCTGAAATTACATGGACTTGGAGTGCCCTGGTAATCCAATTCAATGATACGGTCCGGACTGACAACCATCAACCTCAGTGGTCACTTTTCTTTCTCAGCCTGGAAGGCCTTCAAGGAACAAACAGGTTGGGATTCGTTGTTGATCCTCAGTTTTAACCAGTACTAATGGGTGTGGCGCCGCTCGAGTTGTCGTCCTTGCCGGGCTCACTGGAGTCTGGCACGTCGTTGATCTTTCCCCTTCAGCCATTACCCCAACTTCCATGGGTTCCTCGGCATCTGGGTAAACACCCCGACTAGATAGGCTAACTTCTTTTGCGCAACCACGTTCTGTCTTAATGACTCCCAGTGGTCCTTCTGTGACGGAATTGTTGTCTACTAGTTCAGGGCTAGCTTTAATTGCAAAGCCCCTCGCTTCATTGGTTTCCTCAGTCTGCATAAACGAGGTAGTTTCCGTTGCAGTAACCGTTTGTCTCCTTCGGTCTGGCCTCTTTATCTCCGTGGACTCGGGCCCGAACCTCTGAAACAATAAATCCGACTCCCTCGGGCTTAGATTATCTATGATGAAGGCCATGGGACGCCAGTGCATAAGTACAGCCGGAGAGTTAATAGGGGTCAGTGTGAATTCCCTCGGTACTTCCCATCCGGCTACCTCACACAACCTTCTCATGGCATCCTGAGTGGTAGGTGTAATTTCCGAAGAGGCATCTATTAGCAGATTATGATCCACCAGTTTCCTCAAGGACTCGGGAGTGGGGTTTTTACTCTGGACCATAACCATCTTTGCGAGAAGCTGTAGGGCCTGCAATCTTTTGGCCTGGAATTCATGGCTAGCCAACATCTCCGGAGTCTCCAAATCGTGGAAGATAGCGGGAATGTGCCTACTTTGCACGTGTCGTTTCAGCCTTTGGGCCTCTGTTTCGCAATTATCGACTGGGCATTTATTTCGCTTAACCCTTTTTGGATAAGCAGCCGCTTCGGTGGTCATTTTCCTCTTTCTGTTGGTGATCACCTTGCGATCGGTTCCTTCCACCTCCACATTTAGATCTGTCATGCTCTCCCAAGACTTATTTCGCCTAGGAGAAACATGAATAGCCCTCGTCGAGGTCTCGGGCCTTTTTTCATTCCCTTCGATTCCTGGATGCGTCGTGGTTTCTCGGAATTTTGCTTGAATCCCCGGAGACATGGAGCGCCTTGGAGACCTCTGCCTTTCCCTATACCGAGCAGTTGACTGATATTCTTTGCGACCGTCTGATCTTAGAATTTCTAGGGCTCTGGAAGTTCTCAAGTATTCGTCCAAGGCTCTCTGTTTTCGTTCTTCCAAGCCCTTTTCTATGTCCCAGGAACTATACTGGTTGAATTTGGGTAAATCCGCTTTCTCAATTCCATGTCTAGGCGGTTTATCCCTGGATCCCATTGTGTGCCGTGAGGTGTTCCTTCTGTATCTTGAATAATTCCAAGACCTTTGCTCTTGCCTCGGAATAGCTTCTACTTCAGGTAACTGTGGATGTTCTTCCCTGGACTCCAATGTTTTCCTTGGTTTATCCCTAGGGTATCTCTGACTATCCTGAGACGTTGGCTCTTGCCTCTGGATAGCTTCCGTTTCTGGTACCTGTGGCTGCTGGTCCCTAGACTCCAATGTATGTCTGGGAACCTCCCTTGAACCTCTCGAACTACTCCCAGACCTCTTGCCTAGGAACAGTTTCAGAAGGCTTGTCTTGGTCCATTAACTCGTGAGGGCGGATATCCTCTGCTTCTTCCACGGCGCCCTGTCGGATTACAGGAAGGTCCTGTGTTCGAAGGCGGACATCCTTGACCAAACCGTCCTCCGATCTGTCTTCGGTAACCTTCACATTCTTCTGTCTCCTCGAACCCTGTGAATCTTTCCATGGTAGAGGAAAGAATTTGTCAATGGAGGCCCGATCCAACAAGAATTCTAGTTGCCTTCTTGTGTCTTTAACCCACTGCCAGTACTGTCGGTCTACTGCCAAACGATATTGACCCTCCATCACTGAGACAACAGCCTCTGTGGTGAGGTTCCTACTGGCCGCTAAATCCTTTACCAGTTCCTTTCCTGGTACTAGCTGTCCTCTCCGAGAAGCGGCTCTTATATCCTGCTCCTGCCTGGACTCTTTCCGCGTCCATCCGTCTGCCATACCTGAAATAAATAAACTAATTAGTATCTCTATTTAAAAGGGACGGGTCCCCCTCACACCTGAAGCACAAGTATTGTCCCAACTGTTTGGCTAGTTTTCTGGTGATTCCAACACAGGCTCCGTGATACCATTCAAGGCATTTCCCACACTGAATCATCATTAAACCATCATCCGGTTTCTGCAATAGCAATAGAGGGACTCTTGATTGCCTTTCGCGCTCTTTAATGCTTCTTCAAGCGCCCCTGGGTTTTCCCTTAATTTCTTGATCCATAGTGGCAAATCTCTATCATGACATTTTTTAATCCGGTCATGATTCACTACTTTCACTGAGGTTCCAATCTTAATCCGAAATAATGAAGGGGATGGTTTCTCTAGTATGATACCCGGTACAATTTTTTACATTTCCCTTAACCCACAGCTGAATCTAGAAGGTAAACTATGAGTCAGTACACGCAGGTCATAGTCCTTCTTCATTCTTTTCTGACATGCCTTGAGAGTGTCCCTGGCCACTTCATGTGCTGTTTCAAGAGAACATGCCAAATCTGCGACATATCGCTCCGTTGATGGTAGATCTCTCTTCATCACATTTGACGGGAATATTAGATCCGCAGGCAAATTGACCTCTCTTCCCAACATTAATCGATTAGGAGTATATCCAGTCTGCCTGTTTACGGAGGATCTAAGTGCTCCTGCTAGCTGGGCTAGATGTTCGTCCCATCTTGTACTTTTCTTAACGAAGCAGCGTATAGCATCCATCAGTGTTCTATTGTACCGTTCCACCTGTCCATTTGCAGAAGGCCGATATGCAGTGGTCCTAGTCTTGTGAATACTTAACAAATCACAAATGGACTTGAATAGCTGACTCTTGAAATTTCGGCCTTGATCTGTGTGAACATAGAAAGGGTAACCAAACCGAGAGAAGAACTCATTCACAGCTGCTCGGGAATTAACTTCTGCGGTCTGAGAAGGCAATGGTACACTCTCAACCCATTTTGTGAATTGGTCGACTATCATTAATATGTATTCGTTACCATTAACGGTTTTTGGTAAAGGTCCCAGGAAATCCAAATGTACTCTTTTCATTGGTGCGCAAGCTTGGTAACTTATAAGTGGCATACATGCTGCTTTGCCTGGCTTTTTATGCTTGTTACATATTGAACATGCTTTAACATAGTTCGTAATGTCTTTGGACATGCCGTACCAAAAGTACTTTTCTTTGATTTTCGACTTAGTCCTGTCAATCCCTTGATGGCCTGCTGATGGGATATCATGGAAACCCCTAAGTACCCTTTCCCTAAAACATTTCGGTACTACCATTACTTGTCCTTTGTCGGGTATCTGTCGCTGCAGTACACCAGCTTTAAGCTTCAATTCCTGTTTATGAATCCAGTAGAACTTAGCCCCCGTACTAGCCGAGAAAACAATGCCCTCACTCGGAACTATTCTTTCAGTTAACCACGGCAGCACTAGTGCAAAGTCCGAGTCTTTGATGGTCTCCTCCCTTAATTCGTTAATAGAGTCCCCTGTGTCTTCGGTAGTGACTGCTCTGACTATCGATGAATTGTCGGAATTCCTGGTTATCTTTAAGGTACTGTTCTTCAGAATGCCTGGTCCTACTGGTTTTACTTTGCTAATTTTCCAGGTTGAGGCCCCCGTTTCAGAGTTCTTTCCTTTCTTACTCTCTTGAATAGGCTTCTTATGAGGCAATGCGACTGCATAATCCACCTCTTCTACAAAGTCAGACCAATTGTTATGTGCTCTGGTACAGTAAGGACATCCCTTACAAGGCAACTCTTCAAGGTGGAAGCCGGCTCTGTAGTTTGAACAGTACTCTAAAGTCTCCTAGAGAGCGCATCTGCATTCAAATGCTTCTTTCCTGATCGGTGCTGAATAAGCATATCATATTGCCCAAGTTCTTCAAGCCATCGTGCTATTTGCCCCTGGGGTTCTTTGAAGTGTAACAACCACAACAAACTATGATGATCTGTTCTGACAATGAATTTCCGCCCCAGTAAGTAATGTCGATACTGCCGGGTAAAGCGTACCACTGCCAATAGCTCTTTTCTGGATGTGCAGTACCGTCTTTGTTCATGGGAGAGGGAATAACTACCATATGCGATAACTCTTTCAAGCCCTTCTTGTAGTTGAATAAGTTCCGCCCCTACTGCATAATCTGACGCATCTGTGTCCAAGATGAAGGAATCCTTACTGTTTGGTAAAGCCAATAAAAGAGCCGTTGTCATCACTTCCTTTATTCCCTGAAATGCTTCCTCTTGTTCTACATCCCACCTGAACTTCTGCTTCCCGGTTATTTCATACACTGGAACGGCCATCTTTGCCAAATTCTTTAGAAACAGCAGATGATAGTTCACCAGACCAAGAAACCGCTCCACGTCACGAGTGCACTTTGGTTTTGGCCAGTCGAGTACTGCAGCGACATTCTCCGTGGTCAATTGCAACCCATCTTGCCCCACCAATCTGCCCAAGAACTCTACTTCTTTTTGAAATAAGACACACTTCTTCGGTTTCATGCGTAACCCATACTCTCTGAACCTTTGAAGCACCTCTCTCAAGTTGTCTAAATGTGCCTTGAAAGTCATTCCCATTACCAGTATGTCGTCTAAAAATGCCAGTACAATATCCCAGTTCAGACCCCGCAACACAAAATTCATCACCCTGCAAAAGGTTGCTGGTGCGTTGCAAAGTCCAAACGGCATGCGCACACACTCATAAAGACCATACGTGGTTATAAAGGCAGTTTTCCTCTGATCTTCCTTTTTAATCCTGACTTGCCAATACGCAGAATTGGCATCCAGTTTGGAAAAGTAGGTATTCCCTGCGATAGTGTCAATGCAGTCCTCCACCAATGGTAATGGAAATCAGTCCTTTTCCGTGGCCTTGTTGACCACGCGATAATCAACACACCATCTGACTGTGCCATCCCGTTTCCGTATTATAACTGGAGCTGATGCCCACTCTGAATTTGAGGGCTGTATGACCTTTGCCTTCAACATCTTTTCCAGGTGTGCCTTCTCCTCTTCCGCAAAACCTAAAGGCGTCTTCCTTATTCTTTGTTTAACCGGTTTTGCATCACCTGTTACTATCTGATGTTCGATTTCCGTGAAATCGCCAAGATCATATTCATTTTTGGCAAAAACATCCTGATACTCAAAAATCAAGTCCTCGAGTTTCTGTATTTCTCCGTGTTCGAGATTCTGGTTTGATCTCCCCACTAGGTCAATCAAATGTTCTGGTATCTTCCGTGTCTTCTCCGTTTCCTGCTCTTTGTCCACTTTCGCAACTTTTACACTCCCCGAACCTTTAATAGGCAAGACGTCATGTGCCTCACCTAGGGTATGCCTGCTCTTCAACACAATGTTTCTGTCGGTTAAATTTACTACACAGACTTTTGGTTTTAGTTGTTTGTGATAAAGTGCCCGCGGAATTAGCGCATTTTCGACTGGGAAGGTTCAATCATGTAATCTCCACACTGTCCTTTGGTTTTACATTTCACCAATTTGACTGAATTGGGTGGGATTACAGTCCTGTGGCAAACTAATACCCTGGAAACTTTTGGGTCTTTAAGTGGTTCGTTGGGAAGAAATGGAATGACTTCGTCCTCAACCTCCAGGTGTCCTTGAGATAGAGAAATAATATATCTATAGGTACTACCTATTTACGAAAAAACCGCAAGATAATTATAAACAAAAATTAAAGAGCATACTTTGGCCATAAAGAGGGATTTATGAGTAATTGACTAGACAATAATAATGTTAATGTCATGTTTCTTGCATTATCAAAACATATTTGGAATTCGTATTGCTGTCGTCTATTATTACGAACAGAAAATAATAAAGTAAAGACTTTCAGAAAATCAAGGAATACATTTATAATGAACGAGGTTAAAACATGAGGGCCAAGATGATCCTAAATCGATCACCTGCATTATGGTAAAGAAGCAAATAGATCAGCCCTTTTCTGATGCCACTTGGCGACTGCCTTTTTCAACCAGTCAATATGACTGGAACAAATGATGTAAATGGTCACATTTCTGCTAAACCATTTCCCTATTAGAGATGGTTTCTGAGGCCTTTGCAACAGACGATTTAGGAAAAGATTGTCGCCAAAAGAACAATTGCTCCTTATGAGAAAGTTATGCTTTTGCCACAATGTTTGATAAATAATTATACTTTGAATGAATGAGTCAATAGCTCATGCATAGGAATTTTGGGTCTTTCATGTTGATACCACATTTTTGCGGGAAACGACATCGCTCCATTGACGTTACGCCAAGATGAAGTGTTACGGAAATGACGTCACGTCCTTCTTTGGCTACGATACAGTAAAAATTTAGTTCGGGCGTAGAAGGTTAATGCTGTCGATTTTTTGACAAACGGGAAAACATATTTCTTACAGAGTTCCATTTATTTTTAACTTTTCGTACAAATGTTAATTCCCACATAACACAGCACTTAAATGATCTTAAATATCGATTTAAAAAAAAAAAAGATTAAAAAGACGACAATAATGTTCAATACGTGTTTTTTTTCGTCTCATTTTTTACATACTCAAAAATCGATTTTAAAAAAAATGATTAAAAAGACGACAATAATTTTCAATCCGTGTTTTTCTGCTCATTTTATACATATCCAAAATACCGATTTAAAAAAAAAAATGATTAAAAAGCCGACAATAATTTTCAATCTGTGTTTTACGTCTGCTTTTTATACATATCCAAAATGGCGGCCCCCATGGATTTTTTTTTTCAGTTTCATTTCAGAAAGCTTCATGGGTTATTGAAAAAAAAAAAAAAAAAAAAATCTCACACCTGTTAACTATAAGCGAAAAAAACCATTTATGGTTTTTTTTCGTATTAATGCTGGTCTTCTTCAAAAAGTCTAGTCCAGTTCCCAGTTTAAGGGTTAGAGGTCCAATAATGGTGCCTTCTATTTTCAGCTGTCGTCCAGCCGTTTGCAATGTTACCTTTTTAAGTATTGGACCATTCAAGTTAAGATTCGCATAAACTCTGTCCGAAATAATGGTAACTTGAGCTGCGGTATCAACTTTGTCATCTCCACTGCAGTTTCTACTCTCCCCATTCTATCCTCTTGATGTTTAAACTGGGATTGCTCAAGCATAGCACTTTTCGGTGCACTGGCACCTTTCTTATTCTGGGGTACAAAATCTCTAGACATTCGTGGTTGACTTGGCAATCGTAGTCTTCCTGAAGGCTACGCGAGCGGACTTCTTTCTTATGTTTGCCATATATAGCTTGGTTAGTATGCTGATACCACCTTACTTTATCTACGGCTCCCTCCATAGAAGTTGGTTTGCATGTCAATGGATAATGTCCCGCTTGTCGATCGGACATCTCAGGATATGCTCTGGTGGCCAATTGCATAACTCTAGCTGCCCAATCGTTAACCGACTCTTCAGCTGTCTGTGTGGTGTACGAGAAAGACATTTGGGTCGTTTCTGGTAAATCCTTTATGTCGAATCTTCTTTCAAGTCTCTCCATAATTTCCAGAAATCGAACACCTGGTTCCCTTCTGATCAAGTTAGCAAAGAATTCACTGGCTTGACCCTCTAAACAGTAGCAGAGCTGACTTTTTTATCGCCTGGTGACCAATGTTGCCCTTGCGCAAACATCATGAATTTTGGTCGCAAATGCTTGCCAATCTCTCTTTCCGTCATACGAAATTGACCTTGGTACATTCACACCCGTGTTTTTCTTCTGGCACTCTTCTGTTATCTTCGCTAATCTCTCCCTCTTGAATGGTGCTGGTCTTCTTTGGTCCATCGCATCCCGATCCATAAATAGAGCTGGTCTCCTTTGGTCCATCGCATCCCGATCCATAAATGGAGCTGGTCTCCTTTGGTCCATCGCATCCCGATCCATAAATGGGGCTGGTCTTCTTTGGTCAATCGCATCCCGATCCCAATTTGACTCGATATTCGTGAGTGTAGCCAGTCCTTTGATGATCATCTCGGGCGCTTTGTAAAGGGACGTATTGCTGTGGAATACGACGAGGCGTTAACGTTTGCCTACTCTCATCCCTAGTATCAGTTTTCTCAAACCGTACTTGCTTTTTGACAAAGTCCTCTTGATGTAATCCTGAACTGTCCATGTTATATGGGAATGGCTTATCCTGACCGTATTCTTCTCGGTGACCTTCCCAATAGGATAGGTCTTCTTCCTCCTCTGAACTGAATTCTTCCGCCAATTCCAAGAATTCTTCATCTCTATTGCCAAGACTTGGATGTTTAGCCATAGCGGGTGAAGAGTGCGCGTGAGGGAAAGGTGTGAAATCTAGGTATTTCAACAACTTTTCTGGTTTTCTAATGTTCAGGTTCATGAACAATTCCTGTGTCAAATTGTCACATTTGTCCCTGGCATTAATGATTGTTTGGGCTGACACTTGGCCAACTACAGGTAATGTCCTCAAATCAGTTGGAAGGCAATAACTAATTCTGATCTTGGATTTAGGTGGAGGCGGACCCCTATCCATGATTGATTAATTACAACCAGTACCATTGTACTACTAAAATTAAATAATTAAAAACCTAATGAAATGAACGATTGACGTAACTACTGCACTACTCCCTTTTCCAAAATGATGTTATAAATTTAATATTGATCTAGTCTAAACCAGGTTTCCAAAAAATCCATAATTTGTTCTTAATAAGGCTAAGGTAACATAAAAGGTATTTAATAACATGGTAAAAAACAAATATCTACCTACAGGGTTGATTCACAACATTGGTTTTCATTTCTAATATTAATTTCAACTATTGTTTTGTTTATCGCGGATGTTCTAAACTTCTGCGCATCCAAATGGCGCAGGGCGGAAATTGCCAAAGATTCCGCGGGAATTTCTAATAGACGAAAAGATAAGTCCAAATAATGAGTGAAAAGCTCTTAATTAAATTTCGGTATGTAATAAAAACAAGGTTTTTGACCTTTAGCCTTGTGTTTTCTACCGATAGCACATTCAGGAAATCGCGAGCGAGTCAGACAGCCAACAAACTCGACTCTTCCAAAAAAGTCACTATTGCTGCTTCTGCAGGGTCGTAATTCTTTTCCTTACTAAATGCGTATCGGGTTTTCGCTGTCAAAAACCCTGGTAAGCACTTTGGTTAACGTCACGGACCAACAACGAAGGAGTTCAAAAACTTCCTCCCGAAATTTCAACTTTTTCAGTCTGCCGTTTGGCCAACGATTTTCCCAAAGATTGCGCTTACAAAGTTCGTAAGGACAACGCCAATGTGGTAATTCTAATATACTAACCTTAGATGCACCAGTCAATTATGGTTATAAGTGACGATGCTTGTTGGTTAGCTGATTAAACGTCCAGATTGTCTTCCGTCATAAAATGTACGTCTGTGTTAAACACTACTAGAAACCGGAAGCCCCTTGAACCCTTTTCATTTCCGGAATACCGAACAGCGTTGCAGGGAACCAACTGGTGGAATTCCCGGGACAAACCGGTACTCATTCGCCCAGGGACAATATTACCACAATACCATTGCATGTACTAGGACTACATGTAACTGGCAATTACCACTGGTCCAGGATCTTGCACAAATTTATTGAAAATGGCATTTAACACTTTCAATGAAACTCAATATTGGTATACATGTATGCAGGAACATATCTTAGTTCCCTTTGTATGCTATTTGATCTTATGAATTAAATTGTTAACAGTTGAATAGCAATAAGAGAACTGAGAATTATAGAATCAAGATGATTTTTGAAATAAAATAGAAATTTCATAGTAGAAGGATTAATGTGGATAATGCATTGTAGCAGCATATATCAAACGTTAGTTGTTCTGTCAGGGAATGGGTATGAATTGTATGTGGTTTTTTTAAAAAAAAAAATGTTTTGAACAGAAGAAAAGGATATACCATTATTTAAGAATTATTATCTGGAGTGGTTACAGGATAAAACAAATCCTTTATCTATGTTCTTAAAATTTCAGTCACTTTGGGCCCTTGTGTACTTAAATAACAAGATCAAAATTAATTGTTTGTGTCACTTGCCTTTTTTTAGATACATATAAACTTTTGTATGTCTGATTTGCTTTAAAAGGGATTCATAGTCTTTGGACCACATCTCTGTCATCTGTTTTTCCTATTAGTTTTGAGAGTAAGTCACAACATTTTGCATTTCATTAACTTTATTCAATCCTTTATTCAATCCTTTATTGGTATTAACACTATTTACATTTACAATCATTGACATATTGTCTGCTGCAAAGGAATTATAACTCATTTGTGGTTGTTTGTTATATGGAAAACTGGTGCAAATGCATGCTATTTAGTATTAGTAACAACTTTTTGCATATAATCTTTGACTTTATATTTCAGATGGTGATCTGTCTGGACAGAGACACAATATACAGCAAAATCTAAATGATGTTTACAGATGAAAAGGCAGAATAATTGAAATGTCAGCAATAATATGTGTCTCATTAAAACTTTTCCTTTTCAATTTTGATTAACATTTATATATAATTGTGAAAATTCAAAGCAGAATTCATAGGGCTCTTGAGCGATAAAAACACCCACATTATTCTAAGCAACAAGTCTGTTGAACTGGATGAAGTCTTGAACCCTTTACCACATTAACAAATCTAAAAGCAGACTACTTTAAAAACATACTATCTCAAGTATTGAAAATCTCTTTAAATGATTGATTGAGTGATGATTTAACGCTGTTTTTAACAATTTCTCCGTTATATCACGGCGGCCAGTTCACCTACTCATGCATTTCCTGGTTTTCTCACACCAGTACTCCACACAACAATCTTCCCAAGCAACTGGCTGCTTTTCCACATAGACTTAGCCCATTGGTGGCAGACGAATGACGCATTGACTTTTGTCAATCGTCGGAAAGAAAGTTGGCCATATTGATAAAACGGCCCCCTGGATACAAGTATGGAATCCTCTAAAAATACATTTTTACTCATTTTTAGCAATTTCTTCTTTTGCCACAATGTCTTTAAATGTCATCTGCAGCAGTGACGTTTATGATTACAGCTACTACATTCATACCATATGTAGGCTGGTCGATAGTTAATAAACACATAATTTTTTTAGGTAATCAATGATTTAAAAATAGTTTACTTATGACTACATTTGTTTACCGCTAAGCAACACGGTCTGTATACCGAGTTTTGTATAACTGTAGTACTTCTATCAGATTATATATATCAAAACAAGAGGGTCATGGTGGCTCTGAACCACTCACCTGAGTATTGAAATAGTAACCTGGTCTTTTATTCATATTAATGTTCTGATAAACCTGGCATGAAGATTGGATGATATGGCATCTAGAGTGTTCACAAGGTTTTACAGATAATCAAATTTACAAAAAAACATGTGGCCCAGTTTCAAACTTGACTAATATATATTGTCTCTAGAGGAGGGGTTCACAAAGTAAGTGTTTCCAATGTAAAACACACATACAATGGACAAAGGGTGATCGCAGAAGCTAACCTTTAGCACTTTGTGCTCAGTTTAGAAAACGAAATAAAGTCATACCATTATTACCTAACCAAAGAATGTTTGATGGAGCTTTTTTGACAAAATCAATGTCAATGAACAACTGCAAAAGCCTTGGAAACACAATGTGGATTCTTCTGACCATATTCATATTGTCAATAAGCACTTAAGCTTCTATGGGTCAAGCTTTTAGAAATTGGAAGATTTTGCAGGACTGTGCATTATTTTGAAAAAAAATGCATTAATAAGACACTTTTTCACTCGGATGCATTTGTACGGAGCCCCTAAAGTGACATTCAACATATTTTTTAAATATGCAAATACGCGTTTTTTATTTTGTTTAAACGAAATACTCATTTCGTTAAAACGAAATAATAATTCGATGCTTTTTTTTCTATTTAAATAAGCTGTTTTATTTCGTTTAAACGAAATAAGGATTATTCGACACTTTTTTAAAATATGCAAATAAGCCGTTTTATTGCGTATTTACCAAATAATAATTGCCATTCGACATTTCTTTTGAATATGCAAATAAGCCGTTTTATTTCGTATTAACGAAATAATAATTATTATTCAACACTTTTTTTATATACAAATTTGCGTCGTTTTATTTAGTAAATTTAATTTCTTCTCGTTTCTACCATCAGCCGAGCTCCGGTAGCTCAGTCGGTAGCGACGCGGGCTGTCAATCCAGGGATTGTGAGTTCGAATCGGGGACATACATTAGTCATACGAGAAATAGGGTTAGAACACATGACTTAGGCAAGCAGAGATTGAAACATGGGATGGCTGGTTACACATCTGCCCAATATTCATTTGGCCATAGCTGATTAACCTTTAATATAATAACATTGATTTATTTGAAATTGTCTAAATTGTAAAAGACGAAATTGAGACGCATTTGATTAAGAACGAATTAGCATTATCAATATGTTGCTGTTGTTTTGCAAGACAAATGATCAAAACAAATATCATCAATAGAATATCATATAACTACTTTTTCAAAATAAATTCAACTAATGCAATCAACTAATCCAAAACGATTCCCCGCTTACATTAAACCTGCAGCACCCTACATTGTGAAATAAATATGTCAAATCTCTACATTGTGGCTAAAATTCGTCTGCTGCAGATGCATCAAAACATGCAGGAAACAGATGTGTCTTTTGAAAAACCCAAATATGAATAAGACAAATATGCAGGAAACAAACGTGTCTTTTGAAATCGAATAGAACATATGATAAACTTTTCATGGTGAGAAATTTCTTGTAATTAGTAAATGCATCTTTGATTCAAATATTTTCTACCAAATCTTTCACTTTAAATTCCATGCATCCAACCGTTCTAGTTTCTGTTTCACATATAAACTGTTTCTTTAAATAGGAAAATCTTGAATCATTTTTCGAATATGGACTATATATCACCATGAAAAACATTCTGACAAAGTTTCAACTTGCTCAAAGTAAATATGAGGCCTCCGGGGGTTTAACAATATTTGTCTTCAATTTGGCCTAGTGACCTAGTTTTTAACATATTATAAAGTTTAAATATAAAGATAACTTTTCAACATGCTCAAGTTAAAAATGAATCACCCAGAGTGTTAACAATATTTCCCTTAAATTTTAGCCTAGTGATCTAGTTTCTGACCCTATATGATGCATATTTGAGTTTGGCCTAGATATTCTAACATTCTTACACAATGTCGAACTGCTGAAGCTAACTAGAGTGTTAACAACATTTTCCTTCAATTTGACCTAGTGACCTACTTTTTGACCCGACATGACCCATATTAGAACTTGACCTCTTTAAGACAAACATTTTAATAAAGTTAAAAATGCGGCCTTCTGATTGTTAACAAGATGTTTGCAGTGCTTTTTGATCCGACATGACTCATATTCGAATAAAGTTTCAACATGCTCAACTTAAAAATGTGGACTCCAGAGTTTTATCCAAATTTCCCTTCAATTTGACCCTTTGACCTAGTTTTTGACATCATATGGCCCCGTTTCGAACTTGTCCAAAATTTGATGGTGATGAATGTTCTGATACACTTTCATGAAGATCGGATGCAAAACGTAGCATGCATGTAGAGGGTTAAAAAGGCAATTGTTGACGACGCACGACGCACGACGCACGATGCACGATGCACGACGGACGGGCGCAGGACAAAATGTGATCGCAAGAGCTCACAGTTCTTCGTGCACAGGTCAGCTAAAAAAGGTGGGTCGTGATGGCTCACCTGAATAAATTCATACGTTTTTAAACAAAAATGAAACATAAAATGAAAACAAGCTCTGTCACCTTATGGGACGTTTTTTAACAAATCGAAATAGTGCGTACAATCTTGGCAGAGGTTCCCCCATGGAACATTTGTAATAAGTAATTTTCAAATCAGCCAGAACTTTTAGACTAGAATAATTTTGTCATTTTTACATCTTTCTGAATCCACAGCAACCTAAGTTATACATGGAATTAATTTGTTTTAACACATTTGAAAGAGGACTCCTGTGATATTATTTTGGAATGGGTCGAATGGTTTAGGAGGATAAGTTGTTTATAGGAAAATGTAAATGGACAGAACATAATGATGCTGACAACGACGCCAGACGACTGGTGTTCTCAAAAGATAACCCTGCACTAGATGATCGGCCGAGCTAAAATGTTGACAGATGATGTCCCACTGACATACAATAACCCTAAAAGCTTACACTGACCATGTTGTGCTCGGGTGAGGTTAGCAGAATATAAGAAAAGGAATAAAGAAGTTTTAAAATGTGATTTACGCCGTTTTTTCAACCGAAATGCACCTGTCTCAACTACTCCATTTCTTCTTAATAATGGCCGCATCAATGTTAACGTACCATTACAAAGGAGGCTAAGGTAGCTCATGATATTTCATTAAGGTCATTATTAGTCTGCAGTCTGTGTATCAAATTTCAAACTGGTCCATGAGTGGTCAAATTTTAGAAAAATATATTGAATAATCATTCATTATTCAAGACAAGAGGGCCATGATGGCCCTGGATCGCTCATCTGGAATATTTATACCTATCATTCTGATAGAGCATGAATGAGTTGGATGTTACGGCACTGCAATACGAAGAGGTCAATAGGGACCGAAGTGAGAAATGGAGGTGAGCAAAATATGACGATACTGAAGAAAGTGGTGAAAACTGGAAAGGAGTATTATAATCGGCATCCTAGTCAAATAAAAACCACAAGAGTGAGGTTTTAGCATTTTTGTTTCTTCGCTCTACCAAGACGGCCCGATGTGTTCAAGAATATTTTTAAAATGTCCACTATAAGAATAAAGTGAAAACTGATCCTGCCCTACATGGGAATGTATTTTATTTACCAACTGATACCGCTTGAACAAGTTTTCCTCTTTCTATCTCTATCTTAAATAGGTGACCCCAAGGGCGGGGCCATTTTCGACCCTAGGGGCGTTATTTGAACAATCTTGGTAGAGGACCACTAG
This sequence comes from Serripes groenlandicus, assembly GCA_031761405.1. Lineage (NCBI taxonomy): Eukaryota > Metazoa > Mollusca > Bivalvia > Cardiida > Cardiidae > Serripes > Serripes groenlandicus. Next base: position 38,585 of record JASEVX010000361.1, read on the forward strand.
ACGAAGCTACACACCAACTATCTTAGCTCTAGGCCTTTCCGTCACGAAACGATTTTTAAAGTGTTTCCCTATATATCTGTATGTAAAACAGATGACTCCCGGAGTTGGGCCAATTTTGACCACATGGGCGTTTTTTGAACACTCCTGGTAGAAGACCACTAGACTATGCTAGACGACACATATCTAAGCTCTTTGACCCCAGTGGAAAACTATTTGTAGAGGACTACTAAACAATGCTACAAACCAAATATCTAAGCTCTAGGTCGTTTTGTTTCAGACAAGATTTTAAGAGGGTTTTCTATTTTTCTATTGGTAACCAGAGTTCGGTTCGGTATGGAATAAATTTCTTTAAACCATTTTGAAAGAGGATCACCAAAGGATCATTTCTACCAAGTTTAATCAAAATCCAAACAGCGGTTTAGGAGGAGAAGTCATTTAAAGACATCGTTGACGGCGGACATCCGGACGTCCGGACATCACGACATCAGGTCATCACAATAGCTTACCATGAGCAATGTGTGCTCAAGTGAGCTTACATTTATCAGAAAATTCATCTCCAGCAAATCTCGGTCAAGTTTAAACTTGGCTATGTTAGGTTAAGTACTAGATCACTAGGTCAATTCTGAGAAAAAATCTTTCGATCACTGTTAAGGCTACATTTGTCCTCCAATCTTCATGAAAGGGAATCAGAATATTCATCCCAATCAAATCTCTACAAAGCTTGAAAATTGCCATTTTGGGTAAAAAACTGGGTGACTTTGTCAAATTTTAGAATGTACTGTAAAGGCCACATTTGTATCCAATCTAGGATATCAACATAGCATTAATCTCTACAAAATATAGGCTCAACAAGGTCACTATGTCTATCTGAGAAAAAGCCACATTTTCATCCAACCTTCATTATATATCATTAAAACATTCATCTCTAACACATTTCAATCAATTTCCATACTAGGTATGGTATACATTATGTCACTAGATCCAGGTTGAGAACAAGAGGGCAATGATGGCCCTGGACCACTCACCTGAGTTATTTAATGTGTTTTGATATGCAAACCACATAGTCAATCACAATAACTCATTTTGCGATCAGGTAAGCTAATACTAAAGGGTCCAAAAGATGTTTCTAAAGTTTGGCCAAGTGACTTGGTTTTCGACTTAATATGACCAAAATGTGTGCTTAGCCAAGACAAATCTTCTGACAAAGCTTTGTTGAGAGCCCTATTTTTCACACAAACGTATTCGTCACACATGCAATGAATACGTACGAATTCCTCAACAAATGTGTGAAGAATACGCGCGAATATGTCACATTTGTGACATATTCGTTTCACTTTTTTGAAGGGTTTCACAGCAAACCTCTCAAATTTTACTTGGCCATTTTGTTTTAACAGACAATGAGAACATGTATACTGCAATACACTCGGAACCTGTGTACACTTGCGTGAGTCGTGTGTACTCGTGTGTTTGTGTGTGTGGACGGGGGGGGGGGGGGGGGGGGGGGTGCGGTGTTGGTTGGGGTTTACGTTTATATGAATGAAACGTTGGCCTGCGAGTGTAACTGATATATATTTTTTTAATTGTTTCAGTAGCTCTTTCTAAAACTATCTTTAGTTAAGCATAGCGCCCTGTGCCTACCCTAAAACATCTTACATTTATATGGGGGCAACAGCCAGATATGCGTAAAACATCTTAAATCACTGGGTCCTCTGTATTTCGTGAGACATATACCGTACAGCGCCCTGTACTTTTACATTCATTTATTAAAAAAGCACAGCCCCTGTGCTAATTATTTCATATATATATATATATATATATATATATATATACAAGTCACAGCGCCCTGTGCTAAGTCATTCAGATATATATCAAGAAACTTGGGTTAGCTCATTACCCATGCTTAACAGCCATTGAGCGATAAATCAAAACACCATTCTCTTCTTCCTTTGACTCGCATTTTGAACCCACATGGGCTAAGCAGCAAGTTTTGATTTTCTCTTAAATGGCTGTCTAGCACAGATTTGATTCTACGAAGCACAGCGCCCTGTGCTATCTCATAAATATATACAAGGCACAGCGCCTCTGTGCCAATTAATTCAGATATTTCGAAACACAGTGCCCTGTGATCATTATTTCACCAAATATTTACAAAGCACAGCGCCCTGTGTTCATTATTTCATACATCTATAACAAAGAGCGTCCTCTGCTAAAATGGTTTATAGTTCTACACAGCTCCTGGTTCTAATTAACCATATATCTTCCAAGCATATCGACATGCGCTATTTACCGGACATGCTTACAAAGCACATAACCAGATGCGAGTTATTGAACTCTGGAGTGATATTTCACTGTAAACACTTTTCAAATTGATATCTTTGACCTTACAGCCACCTACAAAAAGCAAAACCAGCTAGAATTTGCTTTGGCCTTATTGAACCCTACAAATACTGTCCACGTGTAATGGCAGCCGTGGTAGGCCTCCTTAACATTACAAGTTTAGTGTTCTCATTAACACTTGCCTTAACTTCATTATTTTAGATGAACAAGCAAAAGAGGAAGACGTCTAGTTCTACCAAATCAAAATGTCCCTGCTGCCCAGAACACACAACTACTTCAGTTTCATCGCCCAAAAAGAGGACCAGAACCACATTAACACTGCCTTCCACCTAAACTGCAGCAACAGCTTCTTCATAGAACCCTCTTCTTCACAGAAACCAAACTCCTTCGGCTTCCAGGATTCCTGTAAGAACATTAGCTTTTACACTCGCCATTCAGGGTAACAGGATCCATAGCGACATGCCAATAAACTCTACCCAAGCAGAAATGGGACAAGACACAGCGGACAGTTCTAGCTCGGAGGACTCCGACAGTGACGCCGACACCCAAGAACCGGCTTCATTGGCTAATACTGTTTATAACCATTGTTCTTGCCTAAGTCCAGGTAACAAGATGTACTTTACTGAGCCAATTGGCTCACCTATATCTCTTCAAATAAAATAACCTACCAAAAAGACCATTTGGAGGAATGTTTTCATTGAAATGGCGACTCTTTTGCCAAATACCACTAATACGGCCAATACAAATTTCACTTTACAAATAGACCAAAACTCCAACATCAGCAATTTTGCCAAATAACCGACCCTCGCAAAATTCAGAACATCGAACAGTGGACTTTCTCCGCTTTGTGGCCATATATGCCAGGAAATCCCTGATGGAGACACCCCAACTAATGAAGTATGGCGAAATTGTGCAAGACATCGCAAATAGGGAACCAGGTCTTGGGTTTCTGTACTACGATACCCAATTCAGAATGCTTCGGCAGTCGGTGTGTCTCCCATGGGACAGCGTCCATACAGAATATTGGCTCATGGCTTGCATCTCCTTTCAGCAACCTTCTATTTCTACTTACAAGCCACAGCAGCCCTTTCGGTCATCTCAAGCAAAACTAAAGCGCTTTCTCGACAACACCTGTTGGCGTTTCAACATTAGGCAATGCACTGTCAAAAATGTTCTCTCCCACACATCTGCGGCTACTGCAAAGGCTCTCATACCGCATTCACATGCATATTTTCCTCAAAGGAACAGGCAAACAGAGGCTCGAACCCAGCCTTTAAACCAGCATCTTCCATGTGAAACAACCCTCACCACGCCTGTTAACATTGATCGTCTTTTGCCATTTCTGTGCAGAATACCTTATATCAGGTTTTCGCAATGGCTTTCGGGTCGGTTATACCGGTCCGAGATCAGCCTCCACCTGCAACAATTTAAAGTCATGCATTGAAGATCCCGACTTAGTCGAAATAAAATTACAAACTGAACGTCATGCCGGTCGCATAGCCGGCCCCTTTCAAACTCCTCCTTTCTTAAACCTCAAGTTAAGTCCAATCGGCTTGGTTCCGAAAAAGACTAACGGTCAATTTCGACTTATACACCACCTAAGCCATCCGCGAGGGTCATCCATAAATGACTTCATCGATCCAAAATTGGCTACAGTTCAATACACCACCTTTGACGACGCGGTTTCCTTAGTATTAGACTTGGGAAAAGGTTGTCTTTTAAGTAAAACTGACTTTGAATCTGCTTTTCGGCTTATCCCGATCCATCCTCAGGACCATAATTTAATTGTCTTTAAGTTTAAAGGGCAATTATTACGATCGTTGCCTACCAATGGGGATATCTTCAGCATGCAATATATTCGAACGTTTTAGTTCCGCACTACAACATATCGCTACAACCAAATTACATATCCCACACATGATACACATTATTGATGACTTTCTCATGGCAGGCCCTCCAAACTCTCCATTATGTCAAGCGTATTTGGGAAAATTCCTTAAGTTTTGTCACTGTATCCGATTAAAAAGAAGAAAACCGAAAACGCTTCAACAACTATAACATTCATGAGTTTAGAACTAGATTCCATAGCAATGGAAGCTCGACTCCCAGCTGATAAATTGTTAAAACTGGGAGAAGCTCTGACCACAACAGTCCGTAAACGGAAATGAAAGCAACTTCAATCTCTGTTGTGTCTGCTTGATTTCTGCTGCCAAGTCGTAATCCCAGGTAGATCATTTCTCAGACGCCTTACTGATCTAACCAAACAAGTGACCCGTCCTCATCACATAAAAACTCTTAATAAAGAAAGTCGGAAAGACTTATCCTGAAAATGTAACACTACCGGCATCAGTTGCACAGGTTGCTCAGTTCATAACAGTATGCCACCTGCGAGGTTTGAAACCCTCAACTATTTCTTCTTTCATATCAGCGCTCGCTTATGTTCATAAAATACAAGGACTACCAAATCCTACAACAGACTTTGTTATACATAAGTTATTACACAGCACTAGACGCTATAAAATACAAGACAAACGGCGACCTTTCACATTGTCACGCGTACGTTTTGACGATTTATTGCGTCAGCTTCTTACAACACTTTCATCCATTACTACAGATAGGTATAACCTAATCCTATTCAAAGCCATGTTCCTAACTTCCTTTTTTGGTCTATTTAGAGTGGGAGAGCTTACTCTCTCTCTCCCCAGGCACCAAATAACGTGGTCTCTCACCAATCTATTACAATCTTACAAAAATGAAATACAATCCAAGAGATCGTTATAACACTAGAGCATTACAAACACTCACAAGGTCAACAAATTGAAGTTCCTTTACAGCGTCAACCTTGCAAACACCTATGTCCAATCCGCTCTCTGTCAAAGTACCTCAAAATCACACCACACAAGCAAGGCGCTTTATTCAAGGACATCCATGGTCAAGCCAATACTTCAACTCGCTTCCGCACAGTTCTCCGTTCATGTGTTACCGCATGCGACCTAGATCTAAACTTTTATACAGGGCACTCTTTCCGCATAGGCGGAGCCACATATGCCCATTCCATACACATGCTCCCAGAGCAAATACAAAAAGTTGTCCGCTGGAGATCTAAAGCATATTTGAAATATATTCGTCCATTAGCACTGCCAATTCCTTCGTTAAAGAAATAAAATCCCCTGACTGTTTAAGGCAGCAGAGAATACACCCAATGTCCAAAACTCAGTTCAAGGAACCGTATGGTGTCACCTCTTATTTCACCAGGGAAATTTATTCATCGACCTAGAGAGAAACAATGCGATTTTTCAGCACTGTTCTAGGCAGGCTGAAAGGCTCCATCGTTTTTTTATTTTACTTATAGGTTTAAACTGAAGTTGGGTACTGTTTTAGGCAGACTCAAGTTCAATTTCATACTTACTTGTCCGTTAAAGTTGACATAGTACTGTTTTAGGCAGACTTACATTCTTAACATTAATAATAAATATGTGATACGATAAATTCTTCCTCATATCATGATTGAAGTTACTATTTGTACATGGCTCTATATCATTTACATGTAAGCATTAATAACATTTGACTATATAATAATCATTTTCACCATATAAGGAAAGACTACCCCATCCCTTGGTCGCTCATGTTTAGAAGGACAATCTTCAATTTAGATGAGGGTTACCAGATGCTCAGCTACTATTAAATTTACTTTGAGTTTTGACAGTTGCTTTAAGAGGAGAAGATTTTTAAAGTTTCTATAAAGTTTATAGCTACAAGGAAAACTACCCAATCCCCTGGGGTCTCATATTTTGAAAGTCAACAGAGATCATTTGTACCAATCAACTTGAAATTAAGAGGGGACTATTTTTTAAAGGTTCTAGACAGCCTATTGAAAGAAAACCTACCCTACCCTATTAGGAACTTCTTTTTTGAAGGACAGTCTTCATCTTAGCTCTTGTAGTGGAGGGTCAACAAATGATTATTTGAACAACTAGCTTTTCTTTCGTGACTTTAAGTTTTTATATTTTTATAAAGCCACTAGAAGGAAAATCTATTCCACCACCTTGGGACCACATTTCTTTGAAGGACAGTCTCCCTTTTAGTAAATTTCGGACAATCAAGTTTGAAACTGCTAACTGGAACAAGTTTTTGTTTTCCTTGTAATGCATGCTAATCCTTTTTACCAATTGACCTCAAATGCAGCAATTTCTATCCGTTATGTCTGTGTTGTAATTAGGTCAAAGGGAAGCAATTCGGAATTGTTATATTAATCATAAAAGTGTTAGCTCTCTTCCTACAAATTGATTATAACGATCAAAAGCAGAGACTTGTACATTTCTTTACTATTTCAAAATGTATATTTGAAGATAGCGTAACAAAGGATGTTAAATGTGGGGTTGTATATATCCCCCCGCAAGGACCAAAATATGCGTATGATGATCCGTATACAGATTTACAAAATTATTTGCTTGAATTTTGCTCAAATTGTAAATATGTTTTACTATTCGGAGACTTTTGCGCACAACTAACCCGAAACAATATAAGAATGTGTTACAGAAGCAGGACAAATGTGATAAAGCCCAGCCATCATTAGATGCATTATATGACTATATTTTAAAAGTATAAATGAAAATGAAGATAATTCGCTTATCAATGACATTGATACAGATAATCTAGAAGATATCGAAAACAGGGAAACTATTGTTGACATTAACCATCCTATTACAGAGCGTGAAATTCTAACTGCGATTAAGGAATTAAAAGATAATAAATTCCAGGTATATATAACATATTAAACTAACACCTAAAAGCTTCATACACTAACATATGTAATGTCGTATTTGACACAGGAATTATCCCAGAAAAATGACTATGTGCCAAATCAAACCTATATATAAACACAAAGGAAACCCTAAATCTCCCGAAAACTATCGGCCGATATCTCTTTTGAGTTGTTTTGGAAAAGTCAGAAAAATACGATACTACATTAATATTGAAGTCATTAATTGATATTTTTAATCAGGACAACCGTAAGCTCTTCTCTTGTTTCATAGATTTCCGTTTAGAGACATGGTTTATGGCAGAATTTAAACACTGCAAATATTTAAGGAAAATGTTTTAACGTTATTCGCAATAAGTACAAATCGGTAAAATCGCAAGTTGTTACTTCAGAAGGGGGTTCCGAGTTTTTTCAATGTAATAAAGGTGTAAGGCAAGGTGAAAACTTCCCCTCATTTCTATTAAGTATATTTTTAAATGATCTCGAAGATTATCTATCATCCATAAAATATGATTTTATAAATCGTGATTTATTTTGGCATAAACATAGGTATAAGAGGTAAAATCTTAACTACTATCAAATCTTTATATTTCTCTGTATCGTCATGTGTACGGGTTAATTCGTTTAATACATACTGGTTTGATATTAAATCAGGATTCCGTCAAGGATGTATTTTATCTACGGTACTTTTTAATTTATTTATCAACGACCTTGCCTTATACCTTAAGTCACTGGATATTGGTATTACATGTGGTGAACATTGTATTTTAATGTATGCAGACGATATTGTTTTACTAGCAGATAATGGAAAATATTTACAAACCTTGCTTAATGCTCTAAATGACTGGTGTTGCGCAAATAGTATATCTATTAAGTGTGATAATAGCCAGATTGTTCACACTTCCGTCCCGGATCTTTACAAAGGACTTCTATTGATTTTAAAATTGGAAATGACAATATTAGTGAAGTCGTCAGATATACTTATTCAGGTATTGTACTACATGAATATCTTGATTTTAATGTAACTGTTAAATGTGTAGCCCAATCTGCAAGTCGTGCTCTGGGTCTGGTTATTGCAAAATGTAAATCGATTGGTGGTCTGCCATACAATGTTTTTACTCGTCTGTATGATTCCATTGTTTGGCCAACAATACGTTACGGGGCCGCTATCTGGGGAAAAATTGGCATTTCAAGGACAGTGCAGCGCACGTATGGGAATAGTTATTGACTTGTATATGCAACACGCACTTAGTATGTTGTTAAACTATTTGACTCAAAAATCACCAAATTTGGATAGTGCTATTCAATGTGTTCGCGACATATTTGCTATGTCAACAAAAAGCCTAGATCAAGTAGCTAGGTCAGGCGCGTTTCATCATATGATCAGAAGACGCACAGCAATGGAAGATACAAGTCTCCATGAGTTGAAAGAGATAAAGAATCAAATTTGGAATTTGCCTTTATCAAGTGAAGGTGTGTTTGGTTCGGGATTAGAAAAAACACTGAAGGACAGACAAGAGAAAAATAAGCAAATGACAGAACTGTTATCTGAAGTGGATAAGAACAATAACCGTAAACGGTCAATTCCTAGTACTGTGTCGTTTGCACCTGAACCACATTGGAAGAAACCCAAGTACGAGGACACACGTCCTAGGACGCAGTCATCTACAAATGCACATCAAAATCGGACGCCTCAGAATACAGGCAGACCTCAAATATTTGGGAAAACAAACAACAAACCAGCTACGGTAAATTCTTTTCGGAATTTTCCAAAGAAAAATTGACTTGGAAAAAGATGTGTTGATGTTGAGGCCGGAGATACCTGTGGGAAGGCGTCTGAATTTTTTTTACAAATAACAGACGACCAATGGGTGTTGTCGACAATAAGAAACGGTTACAAACTAGAGTTCGAAAAAAATCCCTTCTTCAATGGGATTCGAACAACCAAAACTTCCAAAGAAAATATCAATATTTTACAGCAGGAGGTAAACGAATTGTTAAACAAAAATGCTATAGAGCATGTTCCCCAAAAAGAAATAAATCAAGGTTTCTACAGTACATTTTTTCTAGTTCTAAAGAAAAATGGACAAATGAGACTTGTTATAAATCTGAGACCCCTCAACAGTTATCTCCGAAAGAAACATTTCAAAATGGACTCCATGACAAGTGTTTTAAAGGGAGATTGAGCAATTTCTCTCGATCTGAAAGATGCTTATCTTCATGTTCCAGTCTATCTAGGACACAAACAATACCTGAGGTTTTATATAAACAACATCAACCAATGTCAGCAATGTATCACCCAAACCCAGAAGTATTCCAGCTAACTGCATGGATGCTGTCAACCGATTATTTAGAAAGAAAGGTTTTTCTAAGAAATCAAGAAACTTGCTCACAGCTTCCTGGAGAAGCGGCACTCAAAACGATCACACAAGTAAATTCAGTAGCTGCTGTAGTAGAAGGGAAATTGATACATATACAGCATCTTTAGCCCAATGTGCTGATTTCTTAACATCACTGTTTCATGATGGTCTCCAATACAGAACCATTGCGGGATATAGGTCTATGCTATCCGCAGTGCTTCCCCAATAGATAACATACAAGTTGGACAACATCCTTATGTTATTCGACTTCTTAAAGGGGTTTTTAATTTAAGACCACCCAGAGTAAATCTATTGCCAGAATGGGACTTACCTAAGGTTTTGAGTATGCTTCAAAAGTTTCCATTTGAACCATTAAGGAAAGCAAGTTTAAAACATGTAACTTACAAAACTGTTTTTCTGGTAGCAATCACGACCTTCAGGAGATGCGGAGACATACAGTCGCTTAAATTAGGAGAGGGAAGAGTATCTGTGCAGACTTGAGGAGTTACCTTTGTCAGACAAGGACTTTCCAAGCAGGATCGTCTAGGACGAAAATATTCATACCAAGTTTTGAAGAAAACAAACTGTTAGACCCAAAAAGGGCATTAACTTTTTATATGAAGAAAACTGAAGAATTCAGGAATAAGGATGGTAAAGATATTACTGGACTTTTTTATCCTTAAATCAACCACATAATGTAGTGTCAAAGCAGACAATTTCTAAATGGATAACTGGAGTGATACGTATGGCATATAATGACTGTAACAAAAAGGTTAAAGCACATTCAACGCGTGCTATTGGGCCATCGTGGGCGTTATATAATGGAGCATCTATAGATTCAGTGTTAAATGCTGCTGACTGGTCCAGAGAAAGTACATTTGCAAAATTTTATTTAAGGAATGTAGACAATACAGTGCTAAGTAAGCACAAGAATAATAAGTAAACTGTTTATTCCCGACGGATTGCGGATATGTTGTATAATAATAATTGTACATAGAAGGGATATATACTTTCAAACCTAAATGTATTTGTAAAACGACAAACCAAAGAATGGTAACTAAGAAAGTTCTAACTGAAGCAGATCAAGAGATCTTACAAAGGGATAGAGCTACCTAAGAAGGAGATTCAGAGAAAATACAGGACCTCAGCTTCTTTAAAAGGTAATCAAACCATAGTGCTTTGAAATCTATCCTAATGTATATTAAGTATAGGTGAGTATACATCGAGAAGTAAAATTAATTAATTTGGTTACAAGTTATAGTTTTACGATAGATTAATACTCACCTATACTACCCACCCACCTCCCCGGGTATTTTCTCTGTTTCGTGTGAACGTTGGTTCGCCATGAAACTGAGGAGTACCCCGTATGCGGGCAAGCGCCTAGCTGATCATGATCATTTTGATCAAGGTCTTTAGACGCTTTATCTTGCGGATTGTGAACGTAAATAAGGGATATAATCCTAATGTATATTAAGTATACGTGAGTATAAATCTGTCGTAAAATTATAACTTGTAACCAGATTAATTAATTTTAATGTTAATATATATTTGTGCATTGAAGGAATCGGCTGCTAATTAGTCTCCCTCCTATATTGATGGAGGCCGGCGTCTTATTTATAAAAACAATTATTATGTATACGTATGACAGTCTCTTGTATTTCATTTCATGAAAGGCAATGTGCTTTTTATTTGTAATATTATTTTAACAATACATGTAAATACATATGATTGTACATGGATGAGACTTAAATAAAATATGAAATCCATAAATAATAAAGGCATAGAACTGCAAGAAAATGGTGGTAACTTTAACACCTTTTTAAGGATTTTAATTCTAGCATATGCTGACGATACAGTTTTATTTAGCAACAATGAAAACAATTTCCAAAATAGTTTAAATACTTTTCAATCAGACTGTGAGATATTAATGTAAACAAAACAAAAGTTTTATTTTTTGGTGAATCACGTTCAAAAGAAAACAGAAAATCCAAAATAGGAAAAGAAATATTAGAATATACTGATGAATACAAATATGTAGGTATTATATTTGCATAAAAAATAAAGCTTCACTAAAACTAAATCGTATCTAATTACTACGAACAGCAAAACACTTAGCATTACCCCTTGATATACAAATTGATATATTCAATAAAAAATTATCGACTCATACTAATATATTGAAGTGAAATCTGGGGATATGATAATTTAGAAAACATAGAATTATTTCATTTAAAATTTCTAAAATTCATTTTAAAAATGAAAAAAGCAACACCATGGGGAAACCGAACAATTCCCAATACAAATTGATATTCAAAGTAAGATAATTTCTTTCTTGTCAAAGCTTATAGAAGGTTTTAACACTACAAATAAACTATCATCTAAAGTGTATATGCATGTATTTAATGCCCATTATAATCATATATTAAAATCAAGATGGATTGAAAACGTTAAACTTATTTTAAATACTCATGGATTTTCTGGTGTATGGGACGGCCAAATATTTCCGAATTCAAAATGTCTTACTTTAGCATTGAAACAGAAATCTAAAGACTATTGTTACACAATTTGTAGACCCAAAAATTTAAATAATTATTATATTTATGTCTTAAACCAGAATGTTCTCAAAACCAATGCATCCGACTCTACCTAATAATTTAAGCACATTGGATAATCTCATTCATTACCAGAAACCATCATCTACCTATCGAGATTGGCAGATGGAATAGTATTCCTGAAAACGACAGAATATGTAATGTATGCAATGAAATGGGCGATGAATACCATGATATTTTTATATATGTATTTAATAATTAAATATGCAAAGATATCACATAACATGTTTACTTAATGACCTAAACTGCCTTGACATTATCTCTCTATCTATATGTCGTCTTCCATTGTAAGATATTAATCTTGTTTTATACATATTTCGCCCTCAACAATGTATAATTTCTGTATTATTCTCATGTAAATCATTGAATTGATTCTGAATAGTAAATAATTTGAATTTGAATTTTGATTGGAGAACCGGACAGACAATTTTGTCCAGGAATTTCAGATTAATTCATAAGACAGAAGTGGTCTCCCATTGGACAATAAAGATTTTGATGAAAGTTGAAAGCGTTTTTTAATAAAGCTGAATACACTCTGACTGATTTGTAATCAAATCATTGTTTTCTTTTTAGCTATACTGACAACTTAAGATCCATTTTCTGAATAACATGTTTTTTTCTGAAATTGAAAGTAAAATTCAATAGCGGGATAAGGGTGACCTTTGATTTGACGTCATAGCTAAACAAAGGAAAGTGAAAATGGGAGTTTTTTGTGCTTTTTTGGTAGTTTTAAGAATAATATTTAATTGAATATAGGTTTCTGGGTTATTTGGATTGTTGGGAAAGAGCCAAAGCCCCAAAAACTCTATAATTGTCACCTATGGAAAATGATTTGCTTCCATCTGAACTTTATGTTAGAACTTCCTTTGGGCTGGTTCTTTGTATTTCATAAAAGTCTGTAGGGGGACTGAACTTCCATTTCCTTTTATCCACAATCGAGTGAGCTTGCACCCTCAGAATTTCATTTGATTTCTGCATATATCCTTTACATCACTTGTCATCGCTAAAAATATTATTCTGCATGGTTTTCATTTTTTTTTTTTTTTTACGGAAGAGGACCATGTCAGGATCATTTATGTAAAGTGCTCAAGTAATTTACCCAGTGGTAAAGGCGAAGATGTTTTTTGAATAATTGTTGATGGACGACGGATGACTGGAGGCAATTTATCAGAAAAGTTAACATTGAACACTTTGTGCGCATGTGAGCTAAACATGGTAATCTGGTCTTGTTTGAATTTGCATACACATTTTTATCAACCAATATTGTGTGTCAGATTATAATAAATCAAACAACAGTATCTAGATGGCATCTAGTGCTGATGTACGAGTATTCAGAGTATTCACGTTTTTGCCTGGGACTTTAGCACCTGGTCATAGTAGTAATACCATTTGTTCGAAGTTGGCAGCCTGCCAATTGCTGCTAAAACCCTATAACGAATTTAAGGGTGAGACTGCGCCAGAAATATAGATCATCTTGGATTCAACAAAACTGCATTTAAAAGGTTAAGATCTCCCCAAAGATCATTATAATGTTGTTGGAACATCAGTTAAAAGCTTAAGGCGTGAGTACTCCAATATAAGTTTAACAAATGCTTTAGAAAGTAATGCGCCGAGAGGTCAAATATGGAAGCTTATTAACATTCGCGGAGTGGAGAGGAAAAAGTACGACTATGTTCGGGTATTTACAGAGATTATCCAATTCAGTTTAAATAGAGTAATTTGCCATTGTGAAACAAATGTTAAGCCGTGAGTACTCCAAGTTTACAAATGCTAAGAAATTAATGCGCCGAAAGGTCAAATATGGAAGATAGGTATCATCTTCACGAAGTGGAACGGAAAGTACAACTTTGTTCGAGTATTTACGGAGATTGTCCAATTCAGTTTAAATACAGTAATTTGCCATTGTGAAACAAATCATCATGCCTGATTTTACCATTATGGTTTCGCATTTTACATTTTTTTTAATATTCTGCAATTTCATATTCCATAATATATTTTACAAACAAAAAAATAAGCGAATATTCCCGGAAAATTGCGACGAAAAATAAATTGTTAACAAAAAAGGCGCGTGACAAATGCAGTGGCGGATTTACCGGGGGACCCGTAGGGTTCGTGCGACGAAAATTAAGTGGTAAACAAAAAAGTCGCGTGACAAATGCAGTTAATTTTTTCTTTTGCATTTTTTATATTACTCAAAGAAACCAATCGCATGGCGATGCAATTTATTTATCTTAATTTTTAATATATAAACTTAAGAAAATTAATATGCTGATTCATCTCGAGTCCGTTTCAAGTCCTTGTCATATCACCAGTACTGAAACAGCAAGCGTTTCATGAAGCTGCGGCTATTGGTAAATCCGTCGGCATAGTACCTACTATACCGGTTTATGTAGTAGTAGTAGTAATAGTAGTTCTTTATTGCCACCATTAACGGAGAGTGTTACATACATACAATTTATACGAAAGACAAAACATTACAAACATAAAAAAGACATGTGACAAAATAGAACATTAGTGAAATCAAACAATGCAGTATGCAATACTATACACACATACATACACATATACATACACACACACATACATATATACATATACACACACATACACCTACACATACATACATACACACACACATATATATATATATATATATATATATATATATATATATATATATATATATACACATACACATATATATATATATATATATATATACACATATATATACACATATATATACATATATACACATACACACAAACACATACATACACGCGCATACATACACACATACACACACATATGAGTATGTCTACACCGATTACCATGATTCATGAATGCAAAGAGCATTTAGCTAGTTTATGGATGTATCTTATACACTGTTTGAAACAAACAACTCTTGATTCATTACTGAGAGTGAAACACAAACATCCATTTAATAGCTGCAGAATTTGTTCTTGCGGAGCCATGCTGGTAAGCATAAGGAAATTGCTTTCTCCCAATGCAGATAACAATTTTTTCCACAGTTCTTCACGTATATGTTCAGTATCTGGACAGAAAAGCAGCAAGTGTATTACTTCACAATTAGTATTTATCTTACACTGAGGACAATAAATATCATACTTTCTTGAAAAGAGTCTAGACACAACGTGTATTACTGTATAACAAAATGTCAGTTGTTTACGGTATATTCTACTAAAGTACCATATGTTACATGGTATAAATTCACTGTGAATATATTGAAAATTACTCATAATGGGATTGCTTTCAATGTTTGAAAACATCTGTTCTTCCACTGCATGTGTCACAGTTTGATTCACTAGTTTTCTCCATGAGGCACTGCTTGGGAAGATTGAGTGAGAGAGATATTCCATTAATACTCTGGTTAAGCCGTATTTACCTAAAATGCCGAATATGTCCGGCATAAACCCGCGTATTTTACTAGGTCTGTTCATGAAAGATTGAAGTCTAAATGTAAACATACTTTTAATCCGTTTTTCTGTATCTAACCTACAGAGTTGGCCGAAAAGAATTAATTTCCTTTTATCAATATAAGCTTCTAATGGCATAATGGCCAGACAACTCATAGCAATAACGGACGGAGAGGAGCGTGGCATTCTCTGAATATGCTTAATACATTGCTTATGTGCACGTTCGAGGTTTTGCAGATGTGATGCACTTAAACAATTCCATAGCTCATTTCCATAAAGCGTTTTCGATAAAACTACCGTTTCATATATGCGCTTCAATGAAAGTGGACGCATGCATTCACGACTTATGCCACAGTCATTTAAACTAAAATATGTTTGTCTTAACTTTGAACAACATTCTTTCACTGATTGATCAAGCGACATGTTTTTATCATTGATTACACCTAAATGAAGAAAACTATCTCCCTCTTTAACACTATTCACCCCTAAAGTCCATTTACGCTGACTGTGTTCATAATCAAAATGACTTTCATTATACACTATTACCTTACATTTTAAGGGATTGTATGAGTATTTATTATTTATAGAGTTTTCAAAACACATATCAATAAGTCTCTGTAGACCGTTTTTTGTTAATGACGTCAACATCATATCGTCGGCAACAGTAGGACAACCATATTTGATACTGTTTAATTTAAGGCTGTCATCACTGGCGTCTATATTATTCATGAGATCGTTTATATATACCAAGTACATTAATGCACTGATTATTTGTCCTTGTCTCGCCCCTTTCCTGATCGGGAACCAGTCTGATATAATACCGTCTGATCTGACACAACTAAAAATATTTGTTAATAAACTTCGGATTATTATGATAAACTTTTTGTCCATACCATTTTGGTATAATTTTTTCAACAGTAGGTCGTGGTTCACATGATCAAACGCCTGTTTTACGTCTAAGTAACATGTATACTGTTTTGAACTGTTCTCAATGGCATTATAAATGGATTCACGAACCATGAAAGATGTTAATGCGCAACTTAAATTTCTTTGGAAACCGCCTTGTAAACTATTTAGTTCAATTTTACTACCCATATAACTTAATAACACCTTTTCATACAGTTTTAGGATCGTCGAGCAGAGAGAAATCGCGCGGTACGAGTTCGGGTCGCACTTCTTCTTGTTTCCTCCCTTGTAAAGAGTAGTGATTATCCCCCTTTTCAAATTTACTGGGCAATAGGCAAATTCATTCATAGCATTGAATAGTGTCCTTAGGACCTGCAGTAATAATGTACCACCATAAATGAGGTTTTCATAATAAACTTGATCGTAACCACAAACCTTATTCTTTTTACAAGATGTCAATGCCGATTTAACATCTTCTACCTTAAAAACGAGATCATTACTACATGACATACATCGATCATTCTCATTGTTCACAGCAAACATGACACTCTCCGCATTTTCCACGTTTTCATGTTCGTCAGAGGAGTATAGTTCTTTAAAATGGTTCATCCATCCGCAGTTAATTTCTTCTGGTGATTTACATTGTTTATCTTTAAAAATCATTTCAAATGTTGGATGCGCTTTTGATTTTCGTTTTTTATTTATTAACTTCCAAAATGCGCAACTATCGGCCTCCGCGGTTCTATCAATTTCCTCCTCTAAGAGGTCGGTATATTGTTGTACACTTTGTCTATGTGCCCTACGAAACTTTCGTTTTGCCGCTTTATACTCTACATAAGTCACATGATCTGAGCATGGTCTCTTTTCATTTATCCAATGTCTGCGCTTATCTTTAACCCTTTTATGCAAACTTGTAAGGTTTTCATTCCAATAAGGTTTTATATGAGGTTTATATGTCGACCTAGGAAAACAATTTAAAGTAGCGTCATTTATGACACTAACCAAATTTTCATAATACCCAGACAATCCAAACGCCGCTCAGAGCCCGGCCGGATTTCGGGCAGAGATTGACCGGGGACAGACCGACATCCACTGTGGCTCGCAGGATATGAAAGCCGCTCATCGCATCATTCATCAGATCATCCAGTCGCACTCTTCACAGAAGGGAACAAGTTGACACACAGTGTATCACAAAAGTGTCAGAGTAACAGTACTACACGATGCCCTAGAAAATATGGGAGGACTGGGGGAGAAGGAGAGTGCAATACCCACAAGAGAGGGAGAGTGATCGTGAAGTGAATGAGACCATGTATCTGCTCTTCGGCCACCAATGCACCAAGAATTCAAGTAGTAGCGATATATAATTCAAGTTCGAATACGGATCATATTGGGTCAGAAACTAGGTCACTTGGTCAAAGTGAAGGGAAATCTTGTTAACACTCTGGAGGCTGCATTTTTAATGATATCTAAGTGTCTTGATGATATGAGGCCAAGCTCGAATATTGGTCATGTCTGTTCAAAAACTAGGTCACTAGGTCACTAGACCAAATTTAAAGAAAATCTTGTAAACTTGTACAAAGCATTAACTGGGTATCTTACGGCAGTAATATGCCACCATATTAATGATATCTAGGCCAAGTTCGAATATTGGTCAGGCCGGGTATAAAACATGTCACTAGGCCAAATTGAAGGAAAATCTTGTTAACACTCTAGAGGCCGCTTTTTTTGCTTCAGCAGCTTAAATTTTTGTCTGAAATATATTAAGGTCAAGTTAGACTAGTGGTCATATTGTGTCCGAAACTACGTCACTACGCCACATTGAAGGGTAATCTTGTTATCACTCTGGATGCTGCATTTTTAACTTCAGGTTGTTGAATCTATTTCCGAATGGCTGTAGAGGCCACATGTTTATCCTAATGATACCTAGTGCAAGTTTTAATATGGGTCATGCCAGGTTAAAAACTAGGTCGCTAGGTCAAATTAAAGGAAAATCTTAACTTTGGAGGCCGCATTCTTTGCTTCAGCAGCTTGAAACTTTATCAGAATGTTTGTATTGATAATATCTAGTCAATGTTCGAATATGGGTCATACCAGGTAAAAACAATAGGTAACTAGGACAAATGAAGGAAAATCTTGATAACACTCTTGAGGTTGCATTTTGAATCTTTGTCAGAATAATTGTCTTGATGAGTTTTGCATTCCTCAAACACTTTCTCCCAGTCAAGTACATGGTTTAGAGAATTATTTCTACTTGATGGAAATTGATTTAAGATTGATATTTTTCTCAATATAATAAGGCAGAACATTCCGAATATTCTGTCTAAACCTGCTGTCAAATTTTCCTTTGATTCTTCATGTCTTAAATATGTATATTTGTGAGCTCTTGCACTCAGGTGAGCGAAATAGGGCCAACAAGGTCCTCCTGTTTTCAAATTGGCAGTTTCATAATATTTACTATTTTCGATATGATCTTTCAACTTCTTTCACATTTTCCCTACTTCTCGAACCTTCCTGCAGCTATATGAAATGACATAGATATTTGTAAAATCATTTTCCTTATCTAAAACTAACTAGACTATCTTTTATTATCAATAAATTAAGTTTTTCTACACCATTATTTTTAATTCCAAAGTTTATATTTGTAAGACGTAGCTTGGCTTAGCGTCAATTCGGAATTTACACTGTTGTGCATTTATTTCAACTTTTCCATGGCCAGAAAACACTTACTCATAATCGCTTGATAATTAAAAAATACTACGCCACCTTGATCTGAGACAGAAATAATGATTCGAAGGTCGAATATCGACCAAACGGTAAAAATAAACCGTTTTCAGTATTGTCAAGACAACATAAAAAACAACATAGAAATAAGAAATCAAAGAAATTCTTTTCTAAAGCTTCGTGTTCTTATAAGTTATTCAAAAGACCAAAATGATCATGATGTCACTCACCAGATTTAAAAGAACTCATAATTACTTTTAAATGTTCTTTATCTATACCTATTAGGAAAACACACAGCACTCGCCTCATTGCGGCCATGTTTATCAAAGGATCGCAATAACTTGATCACTATTGGTAGAGAGACAAGTGTGCCAAATTATTTTCAAATCCGGCCTGTTCTTTAAGACAAGAATATTCTTAAAGATTTCACTATATATTCATATTAGGAAAACAAGCTCCGTCCCCTGGCGGCCATGTTATTCAACGAATCGGATTCGTGTTAAACACAATCTCGGGAGAGCGGGGGTCACGAAAGGAACGTTTGTGTCAAATTGTCTTCAAATCGAGCTAATACTTTGGGACAAAAAGGTTTTTAAAGTATTGACATTTTCTCTTATTTTGGATGCCAGCAACCGACATTCTACATATTATTTAATTATTTGAACAATTATTTAAGAGAACCACACTAGGACCTTTAATGTGAAGTAATTTGAAAATTGGCACATTAATTCACGAGGAGAAATTGTGAACGGACGGACAAACAGATGACGACGCCGGATTGTGCTCAATTAAAATAGCTCACCCCGCACTACGTGCTTAGATGAGTTATTAAACGAAAAGGCGTACGTAAAAACCAAACTATATTTTGCGTGAGTTAATGTTAACCCTTTCCACAATACAAATGCGCTTTCTAACGCACCTACTACAGACGAATTTTGAAAACATCGTGACAAAATGAGAAATTGGTCATAATAACAATTTATTTTTTTGCCACAAAGTTTTCAATTGTATTCAATAATTAAACTCTTATTCATAGATTGATTGATTGGGGTTTAACGCCGTTTTTAACAATTTCTCAGTTATATCACGGCGGCCAGTTCACCTACTCATGCATTTCCTGGTGTTCTCACACCAGTACTCCACACAACAATCTTCCCAAGCAACTGGCTGCTTTTCCACATAGACTTAGCCCATTGGTGGAAGACGAATGACGCATGTCGCATTGACTTTTGTCAATCGTCGGAAAGGAAGTTGGCCGAGTCTGGATTCTAACTCACAACCCCTGGATTTACAGCCCGCGTCGCTACCGACTGAGTTACCGGGACTCGGCTTCTTATTCATAAAGAGTTTTCAAATTGTATCTTATGCTTTCTAATCTGTTAACAAGTAAATTAGTTGAAATGAGATATCCCACCAAACTAATGTAAAAAAATATCATTAGACCACTTTGTTCTACAAATAACTTAAATTAGCATTTGAAAACTATTTACACACCTGATGTGCACCTTGTAAACGATAAAAGGGTATAACCGATCCAAATAACATGAATGTGTTACAAATGACATGAAATACACTTTCAGTTTTTGGTGGAGCTTTTCAGATAGGAGAAAATTGTATAAAAAATTTCAACATTAATTTTAGGAGATTATCAAAAATTCAGACAGACAGAAACAGGCACATTGTAAAAGAGGGTGAGAGAGTTTAGTACACATTAGAAAATGGAATAATCCTACTAACGTTCTAAATTCAATTGGAGGAAGATCGCATGAAAGTCTGAACGCAAACTTCTGAGCGTTTACCAAAGAACGCAAGTACCACTCTTAAAACGCACTTTTACGGTGTTCACAATAATTGCGTTGACAGTGGAAAAATTACGTGAGTAGAATGGCACCGATTTTAGGACCCGGGTGAACGATCACGCATGGTATATGACGATGTGAAGACTGTAAGACATTTGAACACCGTTAAAGAATATACTTTTCTACAGTTTGACCTCATAACTCAGTTTGAACGATGGCAGGAAGTTAGTGTAGATGACAATTTAAAATAATGATAAACTTTTATGGAAAGATGTTGCCGGTATTATCGGTGTCAACTTTATTCTTATTTCAACTATTATTTAAAATTTAAAATTATCAAAAAAATCCGATCTTGGATTGCGATTTTTTTTACTGCTCTTTTTTAACTATGTAGAGAGACACCAACGCACACTTACATGAACATTAAAGAATACAATGCAACTAAGTCAAGTTCATTGAATGAGCATAACTGTGGTGTTTCTGAGGGCAATCACAGTAAAACTGGCCGTGTGTTATTTCCTTACGACGGTTAA
Source organism: Serripes groenlandicus (assembly GCA_031761405.1). Taxonomy (NCBI): domain Eukaryota; kingdom Metazoa; phylum Mollusca; class Bivalvia; order Cardiida; family Cardiidae; genus Serripes; species Serripes groenlandicus. The sequence goes on from JASEVX010000361.1 coordinate 60,052, forward strand.
CATTTCATAAAGTTGTACTCAGATCCCTCCAATCATTCCTAATATATGGCTACGAAATGACGGACAGACAACGCCAAACAAATTTCCCATCTACGAATGGAGATAACTATAAATTCGTAATACTTACTTGACATGTGTCAGTGAAATGCGCTCGTCATTCTTTCTAGAGGTCCATCAAAAGTCATTATTTGTAAGTAGTTTTTTTAAACTCTTGTACCATGTGTTTTGGCTCGAGTAAGTCCTTGGGTAAGGCACATTTTCTAGCCTAGTACTGGTTTGTTTACCCAGGGATCATGAATAATTAAATTTAATTGCGCGCTAAATGACCTTAGCTGTCGATGCGCCATAAAACAATATACGTTCATTCATTCATTTGGCTCGAGTAATAGTAAAAGTTTATATTATGGAAATAATAACTGTTTATATATGACAATTGTAACATCTTACACGAAACCAATCTATTAGTATTATTTGTTTAGACCAGCGAAGATCAGAACATGTCTGAGTGCATGATCAGAATGATCATTGTTTGTCAACTAGAATACAGCCCATCTTGGAAACCTTTGATTAACAGGTTATGCACAAGAACCAATTATACACTAATGCTTATCCATCGTAACTTCCAATGATTTCATAACAACAGAAGGTCGGTTTTCGTGTGAACTGGACAAAGTTTAACACTTAAATAACGTCTATATATAATTCAATACAAATATTTGTTGCATTAACCAATTGATATGCTTAAAGCAACAAGCGACGTTTAGCGAGTTGTGGTCTAAATGCATATACCTACAATGAAGATCCAAGCGAGCATCAACAATAGTGGAAACACAACTTATTTATCGATTAAATACCAAAAATATCCCATCAGTTTTGTAGAATATTTAACACGGTTAAAAATGTTACGTGTTATCTTACCTCATGTATAACGTCCTCCTTCACTTTGAAGGTTTTATCTTGAAATAAATAAACATATACACATATTGACACAAGTACATGGGTTAATGTAAAAGCGAATGATTGTCCAAAAAAGCGGTTCTGAAAGCCTTTGTGAACAATAACATTGAAAATAACTGATAAGAGGAGCTGAAGACTGATATATTCAGAAATTTAACTACAGTTTAACCTACACATGATCACGGTATTCAATCCACAACGGTAAAAGGGGGCGGGGTGTATAAATGCTAAACATGAACATTACATGTAGAAGGTAGGCCGATTTGTAGCAAACAAATAGTACGCAGAAAGCTGTTTGCCAAACCGTCGCCTACCTACACCATTATAACAATGCATGAACATGTGTAACGGTCATCTTGAACGTTTCCAAACCTCCGTCTACAGTTATAGATTGAATACTGTGGTTATTTATTGCGCCATCTACCTGTCATCTATTTTAAGTAACATTCAATAAGAAACAAAACTAAAAATAATAATTACGCTTATGTATTTGTTTTGATTTTTTGCTCACCTTCTTAATCATGGTTAATTGTGCATGTTGAACATAAGGGTCGGTAGTTTATCATAACGTTCCATTGATACAAATATCTTACACTGCTCTCCATCGGTATGCAAATATACTCCACTAATCCGCTGTTTCAGAGCGACGAATTCTCTATAAATGCAACGATTCATCAGACAATGTTTGTGAGATCCGAAACTGTTGTAGATAAAGAGAATTGGGTTACTTTCATAAAAGTGTGTGTGTACATACTCGGTATGATGTAATCCAATGAAATTAAAAAATCAATGTTGTGATAATAAACTCATAATATTCAACTTTAACCAGGCTGTAGTTATACTTGCAGTATGGTGAGTCTTAAGAAAAAAAAATATGCATATTCATTAAACCGTACAATGTCTACGCGTGGCAATGAATATTCGCTAATAGCACTACAGTACATGTATAAATGATATATTTAGTGCAGTGCTCTCTGCACTTATGGTGCAATATCTACACGGTTTACTTTGATCTCATTTTTGTGATTTAGATCAAAACAACACTTCTTCATAATCTGAAAGAAGCATTTACTGCAACGGGAGGAAACACTAATGCAGTGGGTTTACTAATCAAGAATCTCGCGTCGAAAGCATAAATCAAGGTTTGGACGTCAAGCGACTTTGTTAACGTGTATCTGATCTGGAGTAATCGTAATCTGCTGTAATTATAATTCATTTGTTCCAGTATTCAGTAATCAGATGTTATGATAAATTCGATGTAAATTCGATTACAATTACTGTTATGTAATCATTATTATTGAAAATCGAACCTGTTCTTGTCTTTCTGATGACATTATGATAACATGTATTTTTTAACGTTGTATGAACTCCAATATGGAAAACCTAATATGTATAATGTTACTTGCAGCACACTCAATCTTTTAGTAAACATCAATAACACGTGCACATTATAGGTTATTGACCCTGTACTGTGAAATCATCGTTGGACCGAGGTCCAACGATGATTTCACAGTACAGGGTCAATAACCTTTTTTATTGCATACGTATAAGTCCACCACTGTGCCTGCTCGTTTGCCGTGAGCTGCAACCCGTGTCGCCTGATGATGGGATCCTGGTAGTTGAGTAGGGTCGGAGTATGGCAATTTTAAACTCCGATTCTGCAATACACTGCTTTAGCCTTGAGTTGGGTTAAACGGGAGGTCAGGAAGGCCCGCCCTGATCAATCGGCTGGTCATGTTTAGCCCTGATGCCCTTTATTTAGTTACATTTTCTTTTTCGTTATATTAACTTTTTACGAAATATGTTATTTCATAAATATTTGTACCCGTTTACATTTGAGACAAGGTGTATTAGAAGGCAGTGGCTTCAGGGTCAATCGGTTAAAATAGATGTTTGATTGACGATCGTTCACTTTCTTATGGTAGTCCATGCTTGGTCGGATACCACATTAAATATCAGTTGCTCAATTTAGTCTGTGCTAGACGAGTATGCCGGTGATGTAACTTTGGCGTAGGCCGAGATGGATATCCCCGGAATACGTCCCCTTGTTGGGCTCCGTGGCGGGTGAAGGACACCACCGATGAAACTATCAAAACTTAACATGGCCAACCAAAGAAACGCCAAGCGTTACCGATCTGATGATTCAGATTCCGGTGATGAAAATCACCGGTTAAGTTCTACTTTTACTCGATTCGTATTAATCAAATCGACAGATGAAAACAAAATTAAAACAAAGCTATCTCCTTTCGTAATTGAGAAGCAACTTTCAAGTTTTATTGGTACACCTACATAAGTAAAAAGTTTAAAAGACGGTTCTCTTCTTGTTGAAATATCCACTAAACTTAATCTATTGAAACAAGACGTATTTGTTAAGGTCCCTGTCAAAATATATGCACATCCTTTTCTGAATTCATCAAAGGGTGTCATAAGATGCAGGGATCTTGAAAATTGCAAAACTGATGAAATCATTGAAAATTTAAAAAGTCAAGGTGTTACAGATGTCAAAAGAATGACATTTTACAGAGATGGTGTTGACACATTTTCCAACACTTATATTTTAACTTTTCACCAACCAATTGTGCCAAAAGAGATAAAAATTGGTTACCAAATAGCCAAGGTTGATTGCTACGTACCCAATCCCTTGCGCTGTTATCGTTGTCAAAAGTTTGGACATCATGAAGATAAATGTAACGGCATTCCAGTATGTGGTAAATGTTCTCTTGTTGGTGTCGATCATCAAATCTCTGCCTGTACCGGTTCGATCAAATGTGCAAATTGTGGCCTTAAACACGCTACAAGTTCAAAGGAATGATCATTTAGGCTTACACAGAAAGAAATTCTTAGTGTAAAGTATAAGCAGAATGTTAGTTTTAAAGAGGCAAAAAGGATTGTTGCCCAGCAACAAAACACTCAAGTGAGCTTTCAAGGAGACAACAGTTTTGCCAATAAAACAAGACCAACTGTTGTCACTCCTGTTAACAGACCACCGCCACAGTCAAAGGAATGTACGACATGCCAACTCCTTTTGAAGGTTTTATCTGAAAAATTTCCTGACATCAGTCTACAATTAAAAGCAATTATGTCAGATGAACTCTACTTCTTCCCTTTCATCGTTACCATCAATCAAAAAGGCCACCTCTTCTTCAAAACAAAATGAAACTTCTTTAAAACAAAATGAAACTTCTTCAAAACAAAATTTATCTTCTTCAAAACCTTCAAAACAAAATGAACCTTCTTCAAAACAAACTGAAACTTCTTCATAACAAATGAACCTTCTTCAAAACAAAATGAAACTTCTTCAAAACAAAATGTAACTTCCAATAAATAAATCTTCTACCGTTAAAGACATTTCAAAACATACAAGTAAATCACCTGATACCAATAAAACTTCAATTATTTCACTTAAACCAAACCAACAAAACAAACCTAGGTCGAAATCAATCTCAAAACCCGATACTGAAGGCTTTGAGAAACAAAGATCTAGAAAAATTAAAGTTCAATTAGATAATACTAGTGACTTTACAACTAAAATTAAAAACCGTTATGAGAAATTGGATGACATGGAGACACAGGAAACTGAGTCTCCTAGTCCATGGTCGGATCTGAAAGATGACTGGAATCATAATATTGATTCCTGGCAGACTTCGGTAGCTGAAATCAAAATATGTAAACCTGTATTCCAAGGACTTCCGAAATGAATTCCATAATCCAGTGGAACTGTCGTAGATTTAAAGCCATTTTTGAGGAATTGTCTCTTCTAGTTAATGAAAAGAAACCAGTAGCTATATGCTTACAAGAACCATTTTTCAAAGATAATGATAGTCTTTCTCTTAAATATCATTCATGTTATCATAAAACATCTGATGCAAGTGCTCGAGCTTGTGGTGGGGTAGCAATAGTTGTTAACAACTCTGTTCCCCATAGCTTAGTCTCACTTACTACAACTCTGCAGGCAACTGCGGTAAGAATTTCATTGAGCAAAACAATTACCTTATGCTCTTTGTATCTTCCGCCAAGTCAGCCACTTGATACAGACAAGCTCGTTGAACTTGTCAATCAGCTTCCAACACCTTTTATGATAATTGGTGACTTCAATTCCCACAATACGTTGTGGGGATGCAGAGACACCAATAAAAAAGGCCAACTATTAGAAGATTTTATTTTTAAACATGACCTTTGTATTTTGAATAATAAATCGCACACATATCTGCATCCTGCTACTGGTTCTTACTTATCTCTTGATCTTTCTATTTGTAGTCCTGATATATTTGTTGACTTTAAGTGGAAGGTGGAAGACGACCTTCATGGAAGTGATCATTTCCCTATAATTATCACTGAAACTGGGCCATCTGTCCTGGGGCGTCCGAGACGATGGAAGCTCCACAAAGCGAACTGGAATTTATTCCAGATGCGATGTGAACATTCCATTAATCCGGATGCTTTCTTGGAATGTGATGATCCTACACAAATATTTACTTCTTTAATGTATCAGGCTGCTAAAGAGGCAATTCCCCAAACTTCGACAAATCCAAAGCACCCTCGCAAACCTTGGTTTGATGAGGATTGCAAAAAGGCTATAGGAATACGCAAATCGGCTCTAAGGCAGTTTAACCTGAGGCCAACCCATCAAAATCATGTATACTTTAAAATAGCTAGAGCAAAAGCTCGTAAAACAATTAAGCACAGTAAACGTGCGTCTTGGAGACAGTATGTATCTAGATTAAATTCTAGATCATCTGTCAAAAAGACATGGGACATGATAAGGAAAATAAAAGGAAAGAGCAGTTCGCTTAGTGTGAATCATCTGAGCACCTCATACCCTATCACCACCTCAAAGAAGGTTATTGCCAACACGTTGGCAGATTCCTTTGCACAAAAGCCGTCCTCTTCAAACTATTCTCCAAAGTTTCAAAAATTTCAAAAGCAAAAGGAGAAACGGAAAATTAACTTTAAATCGAAAAATGAAGAGGCCTACAATAAAGCTTTTACGTTAAAAGAATTAAAATCGGCTCTCAAGAAGTGCCATGATACCGCTGCGGGTTCAGATGATATACACTATCAACTGATTAAACATTTACCTTTCCAGTCCCTTTATTGTTTACTCGACGTCTATAATCAGGTTTGGCGAACGGGAAATCTCCCTAGATCTTGGAAAGAGGCCATCGTTATTCCAATTCCCAAGCCTGGTAAAGATACAACTAATCCTGGGAATTATCGTCCTATAGCCTTAACTAGCTGTATATGTAAAACCATGGAAAGAATGGTGAACGACAGACTTGTTTGGTTTCTCGAAAAGAACAAACTTATTACTACTTTCCAGTCTGGTTTTCGTAAACATAGAAGCACAGTGGATCATTTGATCCGTTTTGAAACTTTTATCAGAGAAGCATTCATTAAAAAGGAGCACGTTGTCTCCGTCTTCTTTGACTTAGAAAGTGCATATGACACTACCAGGAAATATGGTATTATGAACGACCTGTATGATTTTGGCATAAGAGGTCGCCTTGCTTATTTCATTTCTGCTTTTTAAAATGAACGTCAGTTCATAGTTCGTGTTGGTGATACTTTGTCTGATCCACATGAACAGGAAATGGGTGATCCCCAGGGATGCATTCTTTCTGTTACACTTTTTAGTGTGAAGATTAATAACATTATCAAATATGTTAACCCTGGAGTTGAATGTTTTTCTATATGTTGATGATTTCTGTATTTGCTACAGATCAAAACATATGCATACAATTGAAAGACAATTGCAATAAGTTTTGAATAATTTGCAAAAATGGTCAAACGAAAATGGCTTTAAGTTCTCTAAAAGCAAGACCAAATGTATGCACTTTTGTCAACTTCGTAAACACCACCTAAATCCAGATTTAACACTAGATGGCACTCGTATTGAAGTTGTGCCTGAATTTAAATTCCTTGGTCTATTGTTTGACCCAAAACTGACTTTTGTTCTTCATATTAAATATCTTAGAAATAAATGCCAGAAAGCATTAAATCTTTTACGCGTTGTATCCCACATGGATTGGGGCGCTGACCGTAAAGTCCTCTTGAGACTTTACAGGTCATTAATACGATCTAAATTAGACTACGCATGTATTGTTTATGGCTCAGCACGAAAGTCGTACATTGCAACACTTCATACCATTCACCATCAGGGTTTTTATTCTAGCCTTGGGCGCTTTTCGAACCTCGCCCGTCAAAAGTCTCTACGTAGAAACCAATGAACCATCGTTAAATTTACGCCGAAAAAAACTAGCTATGCAGTATTCCTTAAAACTTAAGTCTAATCCTTCAAATCCCACTCATAGAGTTGTTTTCAACCCTTTATACCAGGAATTATTTTTAAAGAAGGAACGGGTAATACCGCCTTTTGGTATCCGTTACGGTCCAGAAGGCGCAAAGCTTGATATTGATCTTGACGACATCGCGAAGCAAGAGATTTCAGATGCCCCACCTTGGACTCTAAGTAGTCCATCATTCATTTATGATCTTGCGACCGATAAAAAGGCCTGCACAGTTCCTATTGTTTTTAAATCCAAGTATATAGAAATTAAGAATACATATTATAACTTTGAGCGTATTTATACGGATGGTTCTAAGGATTGCAAAAGGGCAGCTGCTGCCGCAGTTCCTGATGGCGATGTAATAACATTTCGACTACCAGATAATTCTTCTATTTTTTCCGCCGAGTTAAAGGCAATAGATTTAGCTTTGGACTTTATTAAATCAGAAGGTTATTGGCGGTACATTATATTTACCGATTCATTGTCTGCTATGCAGGCACTTCAGAATGAGAAAATTAAAAATCCTCTTGTTGTTAATCTTCTGTCTAAACTATCATATATATGTGCTACATCAAATGTAGTATTTTACTGGATCCCCAGTCATATGGGCATTCGCGGTAATGAACAAGCTGACTTGGCAGCAAAATCTGCTCTTTCACAAGATATCTTGCCATTTAAAATACCTCATTTTGATTTTAAACCTTTAATAAACGTTTTACTATACGATGATTGGCGACGTGATTGGAATGAGCAAGTGAATAATAAACTCCACTCAATCAAGCCAGTACTTGGTGAGTGGCTGCAAGCTTTACGATCCTTTCGCCGAGAAGAAATTGTTCTTGCTCGTTTACGCATTGGACACACATGGTTAACTCATGCATACTTACTGAAAGGTGAGGAAGCACCGCAATGTATTCCATGTTATACACAACTTTCAGTACAACACATTCTTCTGGAATGTGCTGATTTCGCCCCAATACGTGATAGATTTTTCGAGGCTCAAAGTATGCGTCAGCTCTTTGAGTCTGTCAAACCGGAACTGTTATTTGATTTCCTTAGGGAAATTAATATTTTTAATAAGATATGATTATTTCTTAAATCGTGCTTTTGCACATGCATTACTTTTACAGATCATGTTCCACATTTCCTTAGATATTATTTATCTTCATGTTAAGTTTTACATAGTAATGTTGGGCTTGTTTGCCTATATTTTATTTTACATTGGCTTACATGTTATTTTATATATAGTTTAGGTATCGCATACATCATGATTGATTATTTCATTAAGTAAATTAATATATCTATAGGTGCTACCTATTTACGAAAAAACGCAAGATAATTATAAACAAAAATTAAAGAGCATACTTTGGCCATAAAAAAAGGATTTATAAGTAATTGACTAGACAATAATAATGTTAATGTCATGTTTCTTACATTATCAAAACATATTTGGAATTCGTATTGCTGTCGTCTATTATTACGAACAGAAAATAATAAAGTAAAGACTTTCAGAAAATCAAAGAATACATTTATTATGAACGAGGTTAAAACATGAGAGCCAAGATGATCCTTAATCGATCACCTACATTATGGTAAAGAAGCAAATAGATCAGCCCTTTTCTGATGCCACCTGGCGACTGCCTTTTTCAACCAGTCAATATGACTGGAACAAATTATGTAAGGGGTCACATTTCTGCTAAACCCTTTCCCTATTAGAGACGGTTTCTGAGGCCTGTGCAACGGACGATTTAGGAAAAGATTGTCACCAAAAGAACAATTGCTCCTTATGAGAAAGTTGTCCTTTTGCCACAATGTTTGATAAATAATTATACTTTGAATGAGTGAGTCAATAGCTCATGTATAGGAATTTGGGGTCTTTCATGTTGAAACCACTTTTTTTGCGGGAAACGACGTCGCTCCATTGACGTTACGCCAATATGAAGTGTAACGGAAATGACGTCACGTCCTTCTTTGGCTACGATACAGTCAAAATTTAGGTTCGGGCGTAAGGCTAATGCTGTCGGTTTTTTTGACGAACGGGAAAACATATTTCTTACAGATTTCCATTTATTTTTAACTTTTCGTACAAATGTTTATTCCCACATAATGATCTTAAATATCTATTTAATAAAATGATTAAAAAGACGACAATAATTTTTAATCCGTGTTTTTCTGCACATTTTATACATACCCAAAATATCGATTTAAAAAAAAATGATTAAAAAGACGACAATAATTTTCAATCTGTGTTTTACGTCTGCTTTTTATACATATCCAAAATGGCGGCCCCCATGGATTTTTCCAGTTTCATTTCAGAAAGCTTCATGGGTTATTGAAAAAAAAAAAAAAAAAAAAAATCTCACACCTGTTAACTATAAGCGAAAAAACCCATTCAAGGGTTTTTTTCGTATTAAGCGCCCAAAATGACCTTAGTTGTCGACGGGCCTTAAAACACCATTCATTCATTCATTCATTTATTGCATACTTTCAGTTTGTAAACTACATGTATTTGATTTACACTGTGGATAGTTTTTTAATTCTAGATTTGATAAATCTGCTTCTGAAATCGAAACAAACTGTTTGTTTATATAAGTTTTCATTTTGTTGCAAATGCCGTTTGAAAAGTTGAATTATAACGGTGACGTTATTGTTTTAGATGAAGTCATGCACGTGCATGAACAACATTTTAGACGCGCGTCCCATTCAACAGTATACTGTTATCCGGTTAAAAATGAACTGTTAGCATGAGATTAATACATTATCCAGGATCAGTACATGAGAATTTAACATTACAAAGTAAAGTGAGGTATAATACGGGTAAATAAATCGACGGCAAAGCCGGTGATTTTTTTCCCGTCAATAGATAATGTGTATAAACTTTGCTTTACCGTTTGCTATACCGTCTATCCAAAAAGTGTGTCCAGAGTGGATTTTTCGATGCAGTCACGATACTCGTTCGTTTTGGTTGGATGAAAAGAAAATGTCGAAACAAAAAAATCTTCTATAATAAATAATTAAATATGATAATACATACTCGATAAAGGAACGAGTACAATTCATTTTATGTGTGATAATTAACACTCGTAGTCTATTTTTAAAACGAGTTCAAATAACAACTGATAAGGGTTTTCTGACTTTCCGGAAGTTACACATCCAAATTACTGTAATATGACGTAATTCTATTATCGTAACGTAAATGACGAATACATAACCAAAAGGAAAACGACATAAATGATAAGAAAGGATAGTTTGACTCGTCACAAATGAAGTTCCGTAAATTATAGAATCATTTCATTAGTAGTACTTTATGAAGGACAAGTATATTATTTGTTGTACCTGTCAACATTATGTCATGGATTTAATATCAAATGAGCGTTTTTAGTTTATTTGCTTAGGACGGTAGAACTCGTAAATAACTTATGATCAAATGACTGATAGTGCTGCAAGCAAGGGGATAACTGCAGATCACGGAGAATGGTTTTAACGATTACAAAAGTTAACAAGAAGAATTTTGATGCAAAGCATTTAAATAACCTGTGCAACCAGACAGGATGTAAATATTTCGAACAAGAAGACCAAATGTCCCTTTATTTCAAACAAGAAGACCATATTATATATTGCTACCATAGCCTATATAAAAAGGTTACCAAGAGCAGAAAGGGTCTAGTTATAAGTTAAGTGTGACACAGGCTTAGGAAGGAGAGGTGGAAGACTATTCTCCTTCCAGTTTAGCAGAAGTATGATAGCAAAAACGGGAGTATATAAACAAGAAATACGAAGTAATTAAAAAAGATATGTATGATCAAGATTGAGCATTATGAAAATTCACATGTTTAGTCAACATATAGCAAAAATTATTAAGTCTGTTTTGTTTGTTTGTAATGTCACTTTAATCGTTTTGAACATGCCAGTGGAAAACTGAAAAATAACTAAAAGAAAATGGTCAAGTCAGTTACCCAAGAGCAAAGAGCGAAAACCAGTTGGTACGAATCGTTCATTTCGAACGAAACATGAAAATCCGGGTACAAATCCAATGAATTTAAAATCGGATAAAATTGTGATAACAGCGAAATATTAATAGCGGAAGGAAGCAGAGACAACTTAATTACTCTATGGGAACCGATGACATCTTGTCGTCTATTAAAGGGACTGAACACCAAAATGGTCCAAAATCGTTATATTTTATACTTATTCTAATTAATCCAAAATACTTCTATATATATGTAACGGAATGTTGTAGAAGGTCGTACAAGTCTTGTTTATCATTATTTCATAGGAAATAAGCAGTTAAAAAACGTCCGCTCCGTGTTTTCCCGTTTAAAAATACCGTGGAATTTCTTCTTGCTCATTTGAATTTGTGGATTCAATTCGGCACTTGCTCATTTGAATTTGTGGATTCAATTCGGCATTCTCTAACACTATCGACTCATTGCATTCATGTATGCGTAAGTGTAAGGAACAACAACTCTGGGAAGGAGATTGTCAATTCGGTTGTAGTGATAACGTGATAAATATACAGCGATATTTTTAGATTTACAGGGTTACTAACCCAGTATCTACTGAGTTAGTAACCCAGTAAATCTAAAATTATGGTGTTCAGTCCCTTTAAAGTATAATTATTAAATGTGGTTAAAAACATTGTAACAAAAGTCGTCTGCTGCAGAGACAATACAAAGTGTCTATATAAAGGAAATGGTTAACGCCACATTTTGGCTTTCTTAATGTATAAATGAGGTCCTGGATCACTGATCAATACTTACAGGACAATCAATTATTCTGTTCACTGAAACTTGAAGCTTTCCAAATGTAAAGTGAATCGGCATAATAATCGCAAATTCTTAATACCTAGGGATTGGCAGCCATATTTTAAGACCAATCGAATGTCTTAGTGGAATCTGATAGAGTCACCCAAGGAACATTTCTACTAAATTATTTGAAAATCGGTCGGAGGAGAAGATTTTCTAAGTTTTCGCTATAGCCATATAAGGCAAAATAGCCCCGCCCTCTGTTTTCGACCAATCAACATGGGTTGAAGGAATCTGATAGAGGGTCATCCAAGGAACATTTCTTAAAAATTATTATGAAAATCGTCCAACCAGTAGGAGGAGAAGAATTTTAAAGTTTTTTCTTTTGGTTGCCATGGAATCCAGAATTTTGCATTCATCCCAATTGGCCAAGTGGTTAGGGAGGAGAAGTCATTTGACGCAAAAAGTAGACGCACACATGCACAGACAGACAATTCGCCATGACATAAACTTGACTGGCCTTTAGCCAGTGGAGCTAAAGAATGATCAAAACGAGCAATTTATCTTTTCACCTTAATGTTTTATAGATATTTTCCATGTTTTGCCTAGATGTTTTCCAAAGTCATTTGCTGCAGATTAATTGTATGTGTAAAAGGGTTTATAACCACAAAGAGAAGAAATCTTTCAATAAAAGAAGAGGGCCATGAGGCCCTGGAATCGCTCACCTGATAATGGGCTATTTAAGACATAACTCTTTCAGCGCCAATGGCAATATCATCAAGACAAACTTTCTGACAAAACTTCAAGCTGCTCAAGTCAAAAAGGCTATCTGTATAGTGTTAACTAGATTGTTCTACAATTTGGCCTAGTGACTTAGTTGTTGACCTGACCTGACCCATATTTAAACTTACGCTAGATATCATCAATACAAATATTCTGACAAAAGTTTCAACATGCTCAAGCCAAACATGTGGCTTCCAGAGTGTTAACAAGATTTCCCTAGTGACCTAGTTTTTGATATGACATGACCCATATTCGAACTTGGCCTAGATATCACCAGGACAAACTTTCTGATAAAGTTTCAACATGTTCAAGCCAAAAATATGGCTTCCAGAGTGTTAACAAGATTTTACTTAAATTTGGCCTTGTGACCTAGTTTTTGACCCGACATGACCCATATTCAAACTTGGCCTAGATATCTTTAGGACAAATTTTCTGATAAGGTTTCAACATGTTCAAGTCAAAAATGTGGCTTCCAGAGTGTTAACAATATTGTTTTTTAATTTGGCCTAGTTACCTTGAGTGTTAACAAGATTTCCCTAGTGACCTAGTTTTTGATATGACATGACCCATATTCGAACTTGGCCTAGATATCACCAGGACAAACTTTCTGATAAAGTTTCAACATGTTCAAGCTAAAAATGTGGCTTCCAGAGTGTTAACAAGATTTTCCTTTAATTTGGCCTAGTGACCTAGTTTTTGACTCGACATGACCTATATTTCAACTTGGCCTAGATATCACTTATACAAACATTCTGACAAAGTTTCAACATGCTCAAGACAATCATTCTTTCGATTTATAACCATTTAAGATTTCAGATAAGTCTGTGAATCACATAGTCTGATCAGGTTCTACGCTTAAGTCGATGGACTATCAACTCGATCAAAACACTGACCAGACTGTGGGAATGTGCATGTTGATCTTACAACTTTGCCACATATAGACACTTTCTGACGCATCTGCAGTAGACAACATTTGAAACATAATGACAAAAGGTTAAATTGCTCAAAACGAACAATTTCTCCTTTTGCCACAAAGTTTTCATCTTATTTCAATAATTATATCTTTATTTATAGAGATTTTCTATGTTTTTGACTTCATGTCTTCAACGGAGAGCATTTTTGAAAAATTGAAATTGTTAATAAATGATTTCTTTCTCCTTTTGCCACCATGGTTTCAACTCGATTCAATTATTACAATTTCATTTATATATTTTATTCATTTTTATCAGAAGCGTTGGCTTCGGAATTGTTATCTTTGGAGAAAGATTTAAATTGCAGATATCAAAAGAGTATAATTATTGAATTCAGTTGAAAGCACTGTGGTAAATGGAGAAATAGCTCATGACCAAAATATTCTCCTTTTATCCCAATGTTTTCAAGTCGTTTGTGCAGAGGCATCAAACTGTGCCAGTATGTACATGTTCGAAAGGGTTAAAGACATATGTGACTTGTCAGTTCCCAGCTGGCATTATAATACAAGGTTGTCAGTTTGAAACAAATGTCCCAAAGTTGTTTATTTTCGTAGTCCCAGTTGCGCATGAATCATCAAAACCATGCTGGTCCCATTGGCTAGAAAACTTCGTATCGAGCCTGGCAATATACCACGATATAGGGCATGGAATCAATCCCTTTTCACGAATGATCAGGTCCATTCTTTTATATACGGGCATATCTTTTCTGAAATGAGAGCATAAGTATTCAAAGATGTGTTGCCTGCCAATAGGTAATAAGCTTAACCCTTTACCACATACAACAAATCTGCAGCAGACGACTTTGAAAACATAGTGACAAAAACCTGAAAAATCTCCATAAAAGATAGCTTAATTGTTAAAAAAAAATTGAAAACATTGTGGCCAAAGGAGAAATTGCTCATCATGAGCAATTTCACCTTTGGCCACAATGTTTTTTAAAAGTCGTCTGCAGCTATTGTGTCAAAATGCGTCTATAGGTGGGAAAGGGTTAAGTCTGATAGACAGTCCGTGACCTTATGGAGAATAGATCTCTGACAATTCAGGTGACACAAACGGACGATTGTAATTTTTGTGTGTGTATGATGTTCATTTACAATTGAACTGTAACAAACACAAGAGAGTCATAATGGTCTGAGATTGCTCCTCTGAGTTATGCCAACCATAGAGTCAATCACAATAACTCTTTATGTACAGGTATAAAGCTAAAACTAGAGTGTTAACAAGATCTTCAATAATAATTAATCAATTTGGCCTAGTGACCTTGATTTTGACAGAACATAACTGCTAGTCAATTATACTGACAAAGTTTCAACATCAGGCTCCAGATTGTTAACAAGATTTTCTTTCAATTTGACCATGTGACCTAGTTTTTGACCTCATATAACTCAATGTCATACATGTATTTAGCCGAAATTTGATGGAGATGACTGTATGCTCTGATGAACTTTCATGAAGATTGGGTCTGGGTGCAAAATGTTGTCTGTAGAGTGTTTACAAGGCAATTGTTGATGGCGCACCACAGGCAACTTTGTGCTAAGATGAGCCTAAAAAGATACACAACAAATGACAGATCTGCAGCAGATAACTTTGAAAATATCTAGGCAAACTTATGGAAATATCTCTATAAATGAAATTAAATTAAATGAACACATTTGAAAAGATTGTCACAAAAGGACAAATTGCTCATCATGAGCACTTTCTCCTTATTTCAAGATGTTTTCAAAAGTTGTCTGCTGTAGATGTCTCTGCATATGGGACAGTGCTAAATAATTTCAAGTAGTGTGTTAATTTGACTTAGTCATTAGTCCTTACCCAATATATCCACTCTGTACTTGGGATTTCAAGTATAACTTGACTTAGTCCTTAGTCCTTATCCAATATATCCACTCTATAAGGTGACTTATTACTGACATTAATAATGAACTGCCTTTAAGTTTTTATAATATAGCCTTTTCTGTTGAAAAACAGACCACTGATTCTAGTCTTACTTTCATATTTTGACAAAGACTAGGTCATAAACATGTTTATGCTTTCCCTGCTAAACTGTACAATGTAAAACAAATATGTAACTGTATTCTATACAATTGGAGAAAAGGCGGTACCTATTTCGGGTTAACATTTATTGACGTCAGTATGGGATAGGTTTTAATTTTGTACCATGGGGTGACGTAATCTAAAATGGAGCAACCAACATTATTATTGTTAAGGAAAACTCTGTTATATGTTTGAAAAAAAAAACCTTTATGAATAAATAAATAGAATAAAAAGATTTAAGAAACAGCAAGATACAAAATACGTATGTCTTCTACCGTTATTACAACACTTTAGACACATGTAATGGGTATTTAATAACTTTCCCCTAACTTCCTAGGCTACGCCCTTTTTATAGTTTGGTTTACGACCCGATTCGTCAAAGCTCCGAAAAAAGTTTCTGACGATGTTTTTGCCTATTTACGATATTGAGATTTTAAAATACATGGGTAATCTTTAAAAAATCAATGATGATTCATTTTAATTACTACATATTACAGTACAAGACGAATGTTTGACGCAAAGCGTCAAAGAGAAGCCGCAATATTTCGTTGTACATGTAGAAATAAGAAAACAGAACGTTTAAATGCACAAACATTAATACAATTTAAACTACAGTCAGTTATGTTGATATCAATATTTCATTATTTAAAGATATAAATTGTATGTATGTATATTTAACCTGGCTGATCTGTGTTGTAAGTGAAAGAAATAATTTAGAGTGAAAAGTTACAAATTAAGACGAATACTTAAACATAATTGGACATGAGGTCATGATGAATTTAAATGTGTACCAAAGATAATCAACTATATGTATTGAACATAATTACTGATATGATATTGTTGTGTCAATTAATGCAGACACACAGGAAATCTGTTTTTGTTTTGTTTGGGCAAGTCATGAAAGTGGGTAAGGGTTAAACCACTTCCCACATAAACAAATCTGCAGCAGACGACTTTGAAATTATCAAGTAAAAATTAAAATATCTATCACATGATAGTACAAGAGAAAGTTGATGCAAGGCTTCAATGTCGCCGGAAAAGACTGCATTGATTTATTTATGTATTCTTGACTTTCCTTAGTCTATTCAAACATTAGGAACGTTGAAATGAAAATATTTGCTTATAAAGTTTATATTCATACCTATACATTAGGGTATCTATAAAAAATTAACGAAATGTGTATCTGGCTTAAATTTAATTTTGCTGTTGTTACTTATTTAAATAATAGTATTCATTCATATAATTTCAATGTTTGTCAATCTTATTCGAATCACAAGGTAAATATCCTGGTATTGCTTTAAAGGGAGGTAATTTGAAGAAAACACACAAACGTCTTCAAAAGGAGAAATATATCAGCATTACCGTCTACAGTTTAAATTGTTCTATTGTTTGTGGATTTAAAAATGTTCTTTTTTTCTTATTTCTACATGTACAACGAAATATTGCGGCTTCTCTTTGACGCTTTGCGTCAAACATTCGTCTTGTACTTGTCTAAAATAAAATAATATCACTCGCTTTTTCATATCGAAATGCGCATGCGCGAAAATCGATGTTAAAGGTCACGAAACTACACAACAGAATAGGGTCTATATTTAGCTTAGAAACAGTTCCTACTTTAGATATTCATGGATTAACATTATTAAATGAATTCTACACAAATCAAGACATCTCTTTGAACATGAAAACAACATTTAGTAAGTTAAAATTGCTATTAAAAGGAGAATCCGAAATTGACCTCAATGATGACACATAGAGTCTGCATTAGGGGGTGTTGGTTCACGTCTTGAAGGGACCACTTTTGTCTTCGTAAATAAGACAAAAAACTTAAATGCGAGTGAAATAAAAAAAAATGCAAACATTAAAAAATCGGAATATTTATTTCATTTTAGATGTGTCATTTATTAGTGTTCGTAAACAACCACAATTGTAATATGTTCAAATCATCTAGATTTGTTTCTTTCTAATAATAAGCCGCCCTCCCATGTGATTTCCGAAAAGCTATTAAAAATAGAAGTCGCGGGCTTCTGCCCGGCGACTAATAATAATTCAAATGTATTCAAAATGATTGTGGTAAATGCATATCATGATTGTTCTTAATAAGCAAAATCTCCTTTTGCCACAATGATTTCAATGATGTTTAACCTGACATGCTTTGAAATAATCAAGCACAATTATAGATAATCTCTATAAAAGATAGTAAGATAATTGAAATTTGTTGTGGCAAATGGAGCAATTGCTCATTTTAAGAAATTTCACCCTTTGCCATAAATATTTCAAAAGTCACTTGCTTCAGAGGCTCAGAAATGGTATAAACCGTAAATGGAGAAAATTCAGCTCATTAAGACTAATTTCCCCTTTTGCCACAACACTATCAACAGTTGTCTGTTGCAGAGGCTCATAGGGTTTATACTGTATGTGGTAAATGTTTAAACCCATAAATGGAGAAAATTAAGCTTAAAAGTTGTCTGCTGCAGAGGCTCATAAAGAGTATATACTGTCTGTGGAAAGGGTTAACACCGTAAATGGAGCAAACTAACCTAATTGTTTAGCTTTTTAACCTTTTGCCTCAATTATTTCTAAAGACCTCTGCTGCAGAAAGGGTTCAAACTCCTTTTTAGGACAGGGTTATAACGGTAAATGGAGAAAAACAGCTTATTTTGAGCAATTATACCTTTTGCCACAATTATTTCAAAAAACGCTTGCTTCAGAGGCTCAGAAATAGTATATACATGTATGGTAGAAATGGTTAAAATCGTAAATGGAGAAAATTAAGCTCATTATGGCTAATTTCCCCTTTTGCCACAACACTATCAAAAGTTGTCTGTTGCAGAGGCTCATATGGTTTATACTGTATGGGGTAAAGGGTTAAAACCATAAATGGAGAAAATTAAGCTAACTATGATTAATTTCACCATTTGCCACAATTATTTCAAAAGTTGTCTGCTGCAGAGGCTCACAAAGCGTTTTAATGCTGTATGTGAGAAAGGGTGAACACCGTAAATGGAGAAAATTAACCTATTTTTTTTATTTTTTTACCTTTTGTCTCAATGATTTCTAAAGTCGTCTGCTTCAGATAGTGTTCAAAAACTCCTATATAGGACAGGGTTATAACCGTAAATGGAGAAAAAACAGCTTATTTTGAGCAATTATACCTATTGCTACAATGATTTAAAAAGTCGCTTGCTTCAGAGGTTCAGAAATGGTATATACATGTATGGTGGAAATGGTTAAAACTATAAATGGAGAAAATTAAGCTCATTATGACTAATTTCCCCTTTTGCCACAACACTATCAAAAGTTGTCTGTTGCAGAGGCTCATAGGGTGTATACTGTATGTGGTAAAGGGTTATAAAAAACCATAAATGGAGAAAATTAAGCTAATTATGACTAATTTCACCATTTGCCACAATTATTTCAAAAGTTGTCTGATGCAGAGGCTCATTAAGATTCAAGATTCAAGATTTATTTATTCAGTAACGTAAACTTTACAAAGTTTCTAGTTACACACATATGATGATATACTATATAATACAAAGTTCAAGTCAAGACAACTATGCGCACAATGCTGATTCTGTACAAATATATCCTATCAATATACAAATGAGGTTGAACATATCTGAAGAAATATATGTGAATATTTATAAAGACCTATGTATCTAATGTATACTAACACGTACATACAAATCATAAGAAACATGTTGAATTTTCATGGCATATCGCATGTTAGATCTAGATCTTCAGGTGATATTGACTAAGCTTATCCTTTGTGCAAAAGCTTCACGTAAATATTTGGCCAAGTTCAGTAACGTAACCGTTTTATCCGTTTTTAATAAATCTATAAATTTATTTACAGATGGCTTAACTCTGTAATAAGGTTTAATGAATTTCGTTCGAATTTTCGAGTATACAGGACATATTAAGACAAAGTGGTATTCATCTTCAATATCTTTCTCATGACAGAAATTACAATATCTTTGTTCATACTCAATCCTTTGTGAAGTATATCGACCAGATTCTACTCTCAAATTATGAGACGATAGGCGTAGTCTGGCAAGATGCATGAATAGATTACTGGGTAAAACATTCAAATATTGTTCACAGTCAAACGTATTTTTAAGTAATTTATATGTTCTCAGTGAACAGCTACTATTTAAAGTAGATGACCACCCTTGTGTGAAAATATCAATTAACCTCTGTTTAGCGATTCCAGGAAATGTTTTATAGTTAATAATAGATTGGTTTTCCCAAGCATAAGATAACCCAGCTGTGTCTAAGATATTCTTAATATTTTTTGCCCAATTGTTACAACCTTTTAAACAATCTGTAAGCATTATTTGGTATAATCGACTAATGATCACATTATCTGTTGTAATAATTTTGCACCAATATTTTATTATTCTATGTATAATGGATATCTTCCAATCTCCCCATATATACCCATAGAGCTGGTTGATTGTTTAACATGTAAAATTTGTTTTAAACATTTAAGATGGACTCGCTCTATTTGCTTGGACTTTGAAAAGCCTGTTGTTTCACATTCATAATTTAATGTGGCACCAACGAAGGAGTCAAAAAGCTGACATAACGTATTTACTTTCATATTGTATTTCCTTACATTTACCATAAGAGTATTAAGTGCTTTGATTCCTTTACCTACAATAAAATCATTGTGTAACAGACAAGAGCCGGTGTAGGTAAAAACACACCCCAGATAGTTAAAATCATTCACTAATTCAATATCTTGCCCCTTAAAAGTCCATGATTCGTTAGCCCTTACCCCACCTCTTTTCCTAAATACCATAACTTTTAACTTATCTACATTTACTGACAAGGCCTAATTATCACAATAACTTCCCAACAAGTTTAGGCTATTTTGGAGATCTTCAGGACTGTTACTAAGGGTTACCATATTATCTGCAACAACATCAAAATGAAAGTAATGTCGTCAATAGTAATTCCAGAGTTAGCACGGTCATTCAGGACAAGTTCTAAGTCTTTAAGAAAAAGGGAAAACATTATTGGCGAAATTACCTCCCCTTGTTTCAATCCTACATCACATTAAAAAAAATCTGAATAATCACTACAAGATCGCAGTAGTTTCCCTTGGACCCCAACTTTGTATAGCTTATACCGTAAGCCTTTATGATAAATGCTATCAAAAGCCTTCTTTAGATCAACAAAAGCGCAATACAACCTGCCTTTATTAGCTAAAACATGTTGGATAATGGAATTTAAAACTAAGAGTATATACTGTATGTGGGAAAGGGTTAACACCGTAAATGGAGAAAATTAACCTAATATTTGAGCGTTTTAACCTTTTGCCTCAATTATTTTTAAAGACGTCTGCTGCAGAAAGGGTTCAAACTCCTATATAGGACAGGAATATAACCGTAAATGGAGATAAACAGCTTATTTTGAGCAATTATACCTTTTGCTACAATGATTTCAAAAGTCGCTTGCTTCAGAGGTTCAGAAATGGTATATACATGTATGGTGGAAATGGTTAAAACTGTAAATGGAGAAAATTAAGCTCATTATGACTAATTTCCCCTTTTGCCACAACACTATCAAAAGTTGTCTGTTGCAAAGGCTCATAGGGTTTATACTGTATATATGTGGTAAAGGGTTATATAAAACCATAAATGGAGAAAATTGAACTAATTATGACTAATTTCACCATTTTCCAAATTTATTTCTCAAGTTGTCTTCTGCAGAGGCTCATAAAGAATTATAGACTGTATGTGGGAAAGAGTAAAAACCGTAAATGGAGAAAATTAACCTAATTTTTGAGCTTTTTAACCTTTTGCCTCAATGATTTCTAAAGACTCTGCTGCAGAAAGGGTTCCAACTCCTATATAGGACAGGGTTATAACCGTAAATGGAGACAAAACAGCTTATTTTGAGCAATTATACCTTTTACCACAATTATTTCAAAAGTCGCTTGCTTCAGAGGCTCAGAAATGATATAGACATGTATGGTGGAAATGGTTAAAACCGTAAATGAAGGAAATTAAGCTCATTATGACTAATTTCCTCTTTTGCCACAGCACTATCGAGAGTTGTCTGTTGTAGAAGCTCGTATGGTTTATACTGTATGTGGTAAAGGGTTAAAACCATAAATGGAGAAAATTAAGCTAATTATGAGTAATTTCACCATTTGCCTCAATGATTTCATAAGTTGTCTGCTGCAGAGGCGAATACAGAGTATATACTGTAAGTTGGAAGGGTTCAAACCATAAATGGAGAAAATTAAGCTAATTATGACTAAGTTCACCATTTGCCACAATTATTTCAAAAGTTATCTGCTGCAGAGGCTCATAAAAAGTATATACTGTATGAGGGAAAGGGTTAAAACCGTAAATGGAGAAAATTAACCTAATTTTGGAGCAATCTAACCTTTTGCCTCAATGATTTCTTAAGAAAGAGTACAAAACCTTTATTAAAAATATGTTCAAAGTCGTCTGCTGTAGAATTGTCTTATGAGGTAAAGGGTTAAACAGACTACTGGTACTCCCTTTGATTTTAGCTAGTTGCTTTATTGGGGAACCATATGATTGGTTCCTACTGGTTCCACTGTTTAGACTAGATACAGTAAGAATTTCACTTAAATGAAAATGTACCTACAGTCAATTAATATACAGGCATTTGTCTTCTTTTTTAATTTGTAAAACTTACACATGTATGTAGATTATGAAAGGGATGTTTTGAAAGTTATGTACCAGAAATTAATATACTTAGTAAGATTAAAGTGTAAATCCCAATATGTGGTACACTGGCAGGTCTAGATTTTCACCATGTGCTAATTTTCAAAGCATTCCTACAGGAAGCCGCCTCCGGGCGGCTTCCAATAATTCTAGAAACTGTAAAAACAACGTAAACCCAACTATGCAATACGCATGGCCGTAACGTGACCCGTTCTATTATTTGTAAATGCAGCATGTCATCGCTTGACGATTTTGGTAATTCTTATACATAGAATTTTTATATTTTTCATATATATGAATTCAAAGTTGTCTGTCGCAGATTTTTTGTATGTGGGAAAGGGTAAACAGTAAGATAAATCCAAGAGTTTTCCAGAATCTGAACTATATAGAGCAAAAATTAACTGTGAGGCATTCACAACCAGTGTTGATCCAAATCAGTAAGAATGTCAATGTACTCTGATCTGGCTCTACACTGTTCAACAATAAGTCGAAGAGAGTTTTAAGAAACATCTTAAAAACATTCGGATTCTATAGCATGATCTATATCTGTACTTGTATTAATAATGCTTAGGTTGAGATATGCAAAAGCCAGCTCATTTACTGGAGACACAACCCTCAATGAGAAACATTTATGATTTTGGAAACAGACAATATTGTTTGTGTATTAACTGAATACTGATTTTCATGTGCTATGGTAATGCTATGGTAATAGTTAGATAGCTGGTCCTACAGTGATACTTGATGTTGCAATAGATAGACGATATTAGTATTGAATGATAACTCTTTCCCACATATGACAAATCTGCAGCAGACGAATTTGGTAACAATATGAAAGTGTGCTAAGAATCAAATTTATTATATTGAATTAAAGTAAAAAAAAAATGTTGCATTTTCTCAATATGTCACAATCTTTTAAAAGTTGTCTGCTGTTGATGCATCAAAATGCGTCTGTATCAGAGAAAGGGTTCAATATAAATAATACTCGATAAAATTCAAATGATGTTTTTTTTTATTTTAGAAGAGGTTTGATTATCTGTTATTGTAGAGTATTTATTGATAATGATTTACTACTTTTTCAACATTTTTTAAGATATAATTTGCTAAATTATTCTCTAATGTGTTTGAAAACTTTGCAAATTTATTTGCTCAGGAAATACTTGTCCGAATTGAAATACTTTTGACATAGGGGTCTCTTCTTTGTTATTTGTTATTTGTTGGTAACCCATTTTCATATTTGGTATACAGATATTTGTATATAACAATAAAACTAAATAATAATACATTGTTTTAATAAGCCATTTCTTTCTGACTAGCTCACATATATAAGCTTATGAAGAAATGTTAGGATTGTCAGAAATACGCGGGACTTTGTCTGTCATCTGTCATCAATTTCTTTATATGGCATCTCCTCCTTAACCAATAGGCCTATTTCAATCAAACACAAATGTTTAGAGACCATAGGAGATGCCCTTTCATAAAAGCTAAATTAATTGAATCCATGCTAAATTCTGGTTTACATGTCAACAGAAAGAAAAGACTATAAACAATATTCTTGTCTAAAAGGACTGACCTGATTCGAAAATAATTTGACACACATTTTCAATAGCTTTCTCCAAAAGTACTGGCCCAATAAGAAACATTAGTGCAAATGTTTCTTTGGTGACATTCTAGGAAGATTTCACACAATATTTTGTGTTGTTGGAATACAGGTCTGCCAGGAGTCAGAGCATGTTTTCCTTATATATATATTTCAAATTATCAAATATAATTGAAAATAATTATGCACAGATATTCCGTAGGTGATATTCTACCTAGATTGTTCAAATATTTCCAACCTGTTGACCAAATTACCACCTGACGATCGGGCATGCTTTCCTGATATGTACATGTGTGTCGTAAAAAACATTTGTCGAAAAACTAAACTTTTAAAACTTCATTATCTGTGAATGAAGCAACAACTAGTGGAACTAGATCAGCATTGTTCAACATTTGTCATTGGCGTCAAAAGTAGCCCCGACCTGCTAAGTACAGTACTTAATAATATTTATATATAGAAGTATGTGACTTCTGTTGAAATTCTGTTTATCCTTTCTCACCAGGGACTTCTAATACGTATTGGTAGTCCCTGTTCTCACATTTGACAAATCTGCAACAGACTACTTTGAAAACATCTGGTTGAAATATGGTTAACCTCTATAAATGAAAGATTATCCATAACATTATGAGCAATTTCCCATTTTGGTACAATATTTTTAAAAATGGTATACTGCAGAGGCATCAGAAGGTTCTGTATGTGGAAAAGGTTTAAATCAAGGGACCATCAACATCCTTTTGTTGTTACATGCCAAATGAAGGAGTCCAGGTAAAGTTCATTTCTTAATCTCACATTATGCCAAACACTTGAAACAAAGGGGTCATAGCTTTCCCAATTGGTTATTTATCAAACCCTTTCCCATTTGCAGATGAATTTTGAAAACATTGTTTCAAAATGATATACTTTTCTATACAATAATTATACTCTCATTTATAGAAAACTTCTACATTTATATATATATATGTCTAAAAGTTGTGGGGTATGGTTTAACCATGACTTTCGACATTGTTTGTGTTGGTCCGGGAATAGCATTGTTTACTTTGTAATCGCAAATTTTGCTCAAATGTATAATTGGTTAGAAGCAAAAAAAAAAATCTTTAAATTGACTCAAGTGGGAGCATAGAGCTCATTTCTGAGTACATAGTTTTATAGTTTCCGGGCCCGGTCGTATAAATAACCCTTTGACGTATATAATGAATTATACTGTTGCATGTTAAACATCAATCAACTCTTTCCCTCACACAGACGCATGTTTACACCTCTGCAGCGGACGACTTTTGTCATAGTGTTTTCAACTTCATTCAATTATCATAGTTTCATTTGCAGATTTTTTTATAATATTTTGGCCAACATGTTTAAAGGTCTGCTGCAGATTTGTTGTATGTGGGTTAAACAAAGTTATGGGTGACATTTTCTTAAACTCTCCTTTAACCTAAGAAACATAATGCAACACACGTATTATAGATATATTGAAGTTTATTGAATTATCTAAGTTTAATGAAGGGTAAATATAATGCAATTTAAAAAAAAAAAGTCATATCACGGCCGCCAGTTCACCTTCCTTGTGTAACCTGGATTTCTCACGACATTCTTTCCAAGCTACTGTCACTTTTTCCACATTAGTGGAATACGAATGACATTTGTCACATTGAATTGTGTCCAATGTAAGAAAGATGTATGGTCAGTAATGTTTTCCAAAATGCTGTCAGCTGCAGATGTAAGTAAAGTTTTCTAATAATTTACCCTTTCCAACCGCAAAGACGCAATAGCAGCAGACAGCGTTTGAAAACATTGTGGCAAAAGGAGAAATTGCGCATAAACCGATACATCAGCGTCCCTGGCTACATCAGTGTCCTTGCCTACATCCGTGTCCCTGGCTACGTCAGTGTCCCTGGCTACATTTAGTACCCTGAGTACATTTAGTGTCACTGCCGTTTGTCCGTAACGGTATGCCTTATACGCAAGCTACACATGCGTTACTTTCAACCAGGAGTCTAGAACTACATTCCTGTTTCAACATTCCTGTAAGTGTTACTATGTATCACAACAATCAATAATATAACCACAGATCATCCTCACAAATTCCAAAGCCTTGTAATAATGATGCAATTGTCTGACTTATGAACTTCAATGATTTGTGTTATTCCACATCACCTAAGGTTTTTATCTGAAAAAAGATGAGAAGACAAAACTCAAGTAAACATAATGTTTTAGTATCCTGTGTTTTCTATTTCCGTACCTATCAACTATATCAGGAATAAATATTATTAAACTGGGCTGGCTTAAATGAATCTATGTTATTCCCAAATTACGGTCATGCCCGGTCAACAACAAGATCACTATGTTAAATCTGAGAAAAATCTTGATAACACACTAGAGTTATTTTTAGTCAAGCAGCATATGTGTAGCCTTTATACTAGTTTTAAGTGGATAATTCATCCAACAAAGGCCACGTTTATAAATGCTAATCAAATGACCGAACGAAACCCACCAACGAAACGCAAATTGTTCGAATCCTATTGTCAGTGGGGTCAACGTATTGGGAATTTCCAACACTGTTAAGCCGCGGTCACATCTTACGGTCACGCGCGTAGTTGAACGTAGTGGGGAACGTAATTAGACGTAGGTAACTGTAGTTCAACGTATTTATAAACGTAGTTTGAACTTCAAGAAACCCATGAATTATGTCAACATTTTCAAAATATCTCTACGGTTCACCTTGACCCTAGTTGACCGTATTTGACCCTACTTGACCGTAGTTTACCGTAGTTGTACGTACTTCGAACGTAGTTCAACTTAGTTGTCCGTAGCTAAACGTAGTGATACCCTAGTTAATCTACTTCACCCTACTTCTACCTAGTTGACCGTTGTGGCACTACGGTGAACTACGTTCAAATGAAGTACGGTCAACTACGTGCGTGACCGTAAGATGTAACCGCGGCTTTAGTTCGAGAGTGCATGTAATTTATGGCCCCAATACGCTTACATCGAAAGGCATTATTGTAAGAAGAAATTAATTCACAATTGTTGACAACAAATTACTTCATTTGGTACATTTTATTCATATCAAGGCAAATACTATGCATGTGAAAACAACAGGTTCCAACAATAATGAAACAGTCAAGTATAACCAATTAAAACAAGCATTTCAGATAATAATAATATAAAACATTAGGTACATGCAGTCGTATGACTACACTTGAAATAATCTATGATATAAGGAATGTTGAGTATTCGGAGAATGTTTAATTAATTATTTAAATTGTGATAAGATGGTTTTACAAATAAAAGCTAATGTGAAAAGTTTCTTTTTGTTTTTACAGTTCATTAGATCATTAAGCTTATGCGAGTTAGGATGGTTATAATTCAACTTATACTAGTACTTTTTAAAAGATATCATTCTTACTTCATTGAAAAGATCACACTTAAACAAATAATGAAATTCATCACCAATACTATTCTTATTACAGAGAGTACATCATCTTTGGTTACGAACAATTCCAAGATGACGGCCTTTTTCTATTCAATACCCAAGAAACACGGAACTGTATCCGCGAAACGTTTGTTGTTGAAATTAAAATGTTTAATTTTCTATATGTTTACTCATAAAAGTGTGGGATGCTACCTCTGTAATATCCAATGTGGCAGAATCTTTGGCTAGGTTAGCTGGTTTTACTCTGACTGCTGGTGTCACTCTCACTAAGCTGGTCTGTATATGAAATAGGACAATACTCATTAAACACAATATTTGAGGTCTAGCAATTTGCGGTCATAATGCATCTGCGTACCGTGAAGACACTGTGTATCCATCCACACAGTATCATCATTGGGCCTTAACTGTGCATCTGCATGTTATCTTCACAGTCCGCATGAATATGTTGTGCAGACCAACATGTATCTTCTAATAATCCCTACTAGTTGTTTGTCAATACACTTTTAAATAATCCAAAACTAGTGTCAGTAATACCCCACATTCCTAAACGCGGCAAAAGAAGAAACCAGATAGGTGTCGAAGAGGGCAAGTATCTCTCAACTGTCATTAGGCAAACATGTTTTTTTACTAATTATCATGACTTGGAGGAATGGAAGATTTTTAAGAAATTAATTTAAACTCGACCTTAAAGTTTCGGTAGAGAAGATTTTTCTCTCAAGCCAACAAATGTTTAACATCCCAGCTCCCTGTTTTAGCCATGTTTTTAGACAAATCAATATGGCTTGAGGGAATCTGATAGAGGGTCACCCAAGGAACATTTTACAAAGATATTTGAAAATTGGCCGGACAATTTTGTCGGGTAAGCAAAACAGACGATTTTCGTATCGCATGAGGTTTGTGTTATGAGGCCAATCAAACGGCTGCATTTCACATCCTAAATTATGATAGTACGAGATTTTTACAGCCAATTTGCCCAGGTATCATATATTTTATGAATAGCCTGGGTTCCGAGGATGCCCGCCCTCATCTTAAAGGAATCCCGTAGAGGGTCACCAAGGAACGTTTCTACAGTATTATTAGAAAATCGATCCTATCCTATTGGAGGAGAGGAATTTTAATGTTTTTATTAAAAAGGCAAAACAGCCCCGCCCCTGGTGGTCATATTTTTCAACCAATTAAAATGACTTTTAGACATCTGATAGAGGCTCACCCAAGTCACAATTCTCAAACATTTTACGAAGCCATTTAATGCAAAACTTCACCAGCACCTGGCGGCCATGATTTCATCCAATCAACATAGCTTGAAAGAATTTGATAGAGGATCCACCAAGAAACAGTTTCAAATTTACTTGAAGATCGGCAAACCAGTTTCGGAGGAGACGAATTTAGGTTTTTTTCAAGAAAACATGAATGTTGCATGGATTAAAAAATGTTGATGGCATTTCGGAGGGGGGGGGGGACATTAAAATGATGCTATATGCGAAGTAACATTCCAATTGACCGAGTGGTTTTAGAGATGAAGTCGTTTGAAGCAATATGATGTCCCAAAATTCGATCATCTCAGTAATGGTATAGTCGCAAATATGTATCTGCTAATATCGGGGGAAAAATGAATAAGGTGAATATCACATAACATCTTTACTGATTTGACCTAAACTGCCTGGACATTAACTCTCTATCTATACGTTGTCTTCCATTGTAAGGTATTAATTTTGTTTTATACACATTTCGCCATCAACAATGTATAGTTTCTGTATTATTCGCAAGTAAATCATTGAATTGATTCTGAGTATTAAAGCATTTGAAACGAAACTGCAAGAAGTGGACATTGTAAATAAAATACCTTGTCAGTATAGGCCATTTGTAATGAGGTATTGGATCTTCAAACAATTGGAAAGGGGACTACAAAAGGAACATTTCTGTTTGGTTGATATTAGTCCAGTGGTTTCGCAAGAGATGTCGTTTGAAACTAAAAGTTAATTTTACCTCCTTGTTCATGTCACCTGCCAGCCATGTTTACAACCAATCAAAATTGCATGAACCAATCAAAAGAATGACTTGATCGAATTGTTATGACCATCTATATAACTCTATATTAGTATTTTGAAAAAGCTGTAGTAGTATAATTTACTTAACCTAACTTAATTACATATTGAATCCAATAATACCAAAAAGCATGACTGCCGATTGATATATTGAATAAATCAATACTGAATAGAAGTACATTTATATTTTAAAGTGTGATCTAGTCTAGTATTCCAACTTTTGAGGACGATGGTCTACGTTTTCATTTTGCTTGCTTTAAAGAAACTACATTACCTTCCAAATACATCTTGTATTTAGTGTTACATTCCATCAAGACCAAAATGCTTGCTGACACACTTTTAAAATCTCTTTGTCCGATCTGTACTAGTATCTGAAATGTCGTTTTATTTCGCTTTTCACTCATTTCGTAGTCTGCACCAGTTTTAATAAGAAATGATATCATTTCTGTGTCGTTTCTTTCTGCAGCAACGTGAAGCGGTGTTTTTCCGTTTTTATCCGTTGCATTGACCTCTGCTCCAGCAACGCAAAGCTCCCTGGCAATTTCGCTATGACCTTTGTGCACTGCAGCATGCAGTGGAGTAAAGCCACTTATCTGCCTTGTTGACATCCGAAATTGGCAACAATTGTTGAACTAACTCAGCGAAACCATCAAAAACGGCACAGTATAGGACCGTGCGTCCATAATGATCCGTATAGTTGAATTCATTCAGCAATTTTTTGATAATAGGAATAAGACTTTGAATGAAATGCTTTTGCTTTTTCCAGAGAGAGATGTGCATGAACGTCATCCCCTTTACACGAGAAGTATGTACATGGATCGTTAATTTCAACCCGGCACTATATGGATCGTGACGGAGTAAAAGTCCCGCAATTTGAACGTGTCCTTGAAAAGCTGCACAGTGGATGGGACATTTGCCTGAGCGGTCTTTGATGTCAACGCGTGCATTATGCTTTAACAGCAAAACAATATTTCTCTTGAATTCATATTCAATTGCAATGTGAAGCAAGGTTTGTTGGCGTCCACCATAATTGTAGTCTAAATTCGACCCATTTCCTATGAGTTCCTGAAACACGATTTCGGCATCTGCTATGTTCTGTTGCATAAAAGCATAATACAGTGCAGTATTTCCATGGTCATCTCTGTAAGACAAATCCACAAATGGGGCAATCCGCCTTACTAATTTGTCTGCTCCACACAGAACGGCCCTGCACATTAAATTATTGCCTCTTTCAAAAGTGCATTTGTTAATCAGCTGCTTTGTGATGTGTGTTGCCATTTTCTCTAACAAAGTGGGATTTGTTTGAAAAGCGATGAACAGTGCTTCCTCGCTTATGTCACATCCGGTATCTATCAGACAGTAAACTATATCAGTATTGTGATTTGTAACAGCATAAAGCAACGACAGATACATCTCATCGGCTAACTTGTTTCCCATACATCTCTTTAAGAGCCCTTGTTGAACCAAATCTTAAAACACTAATGTTCGATTGGATTTAGCACAGTTTGCTGCTACATGAACGGGCATTTCCTTCAGGATCATACCTCGCAAGGCACATACATTTTCATTTATACCTACTGGTTCAGTGAAAAGATGCTCAGTGCATGTGTCGTTCAAAAGTCCAACAAAGGTTTCTACAAATGGTTTACATCGAAAGGCGTCATATATAGCCAAGGATATACAGGAATGTGTTGGCGAGTGTTTCCTTTTCCTGTTGGTTCAATATCTGTATTAATTTACAAGCCAGCATGCTGTATTTATAAGGGGGCACATAGACATGTTGTCGACTATCCTTGAGGGAGTCCCGTACAGTAATGTATTGCATAAGGAATTCCTTTGTAGAATAATCTAAGCAAGCATTCATATTGGATTTTCCGGCCACGATTCCGACACCATCGCTTATCACAATGTGGTTAAAGGTAACTATACCAGACGTTTCATCTAGTTGTGTAAATCCGTTGTCATCCTGGCAGAAAATATATCTCATTTTTGTCACAATTTCAGGTTTATGCTCTAATCCAAAAAAAAACTTCCTTAGCTTTGCTGTCCTCGATTAGCTCATCAACTTTTTTCTGAGCTCCAAAGTTTGTCCACAGAAGCACCAAAGCTAGGCAATCATTTTGATCCATATTATGCACACAATTAAGTAAAAATTGATTGGCTTAGCGAAAAATGCAGAACCTTTCTCAAACAGTTCGTCGATGGCAGCAAACATTTCTGCACATTTGGAAACCCAAAAGCAAAACCAGAACCTTTGTTTGTTGAAGAAGGAGATGCCTTTACACATTGATCTATCAAGTCACTTGAAACATCTCTACCGTTGTGATTCAAATGGGATAACAGTATATCTCGTTTCTCTGCTAATTTTGAATCTAGTTTGACAACATTGATCCTTTGAAAAACTAACTTTCTGTGCAGATCGTAAACTTTAATAAGTGTATGTAGAAACTTTTTTCGTGTAGTCAAAACCACGTTTAATTTTCCATTCTTCGCCAATATTTCTATCTCTGGCAAGAAGCGCGACCACTTTTCATTCAATTGTAATTTG
This sequence comes from Serripes groenlandicus, assembly GCA_031761405.1. Classification (NCBI taxonomy): domain Eukaryota; kingdom Metazoa; phylum Mollusca; class Bivalvia; order Cardiida; family Cardiidae; genus Serripes; species Serripes groenlandicus. The sequence continues at coordinate 92,153 of JASEVX010000361.1, forward strand.
ATTGAATTCATCTGAACTCCAAAAATATTATCGATGACTATTGCATCAACAAACTCAGGGTTAACTTCTGGCCAATCTGATGGCTGTGAAAATATCAAGCTTCTGTCAGGATCAGAACATTCTACAAGAAGTTGTTTTGCCATCATGGTTTTTCCCTCACCTGGGTGGCCACTTACAACAACGATATGATTTTTGTTTAGTCTCTTCTTCGCAGTTTCATATTGCTCTGTTTTAACAAAGATGTCATCAGCGCGAAATTCTGCAATTTGTTGTTTAGTACACACTGTGAAATAACATATATTGATTACCATTACACAAATGTTTGTCAAATATGAAGTAGTTGTTATCTAGCTGTTAAAGTGTTGATACATTTTAATGCAGTTAGAATCGACTGTTTATCTCCTCGCAAACTGCCGACTCTCGTGCTTGCATTAAATGTGTATGTTAGTCAATGGTACATTACGGCAGTAAGCAATCCAGATGAAATAATATATTATATTAAGATTGATTTTTAACTGATAGCATCAAGTTATTTCACACAAACACATGAACTGCCGATAGCATTTATAATCTACATTTGAAAAGCTCTAGTAAACAAAATGATGAATGCAGTAAACGCCAATGGTATTCGTTGATATAGTTCATTAACTTGTTGAATTGCATGCAAATATATAACTGATGTTATTCATACACTTTGTCCGAGGCACGTTCATGAACTGATGTTTGGAAGTCACACAATAATGTATAACTATGTATAACTATGTATAACTATGCGAAATCCTTTCATGCTGAAACGTTCAAAACCGATATTGTAATCAACAGTTTCACTACCGTTCAAAGTAGAAAGCAAACTTATAAAACATATTTCTAAAACAATTGCCAAGACGTATTCAACAAGACAGCGATATTTACTTCAACCTTCGTCTTTGCAGAAAATGTACACCAAGCCCATGCAATTATGCGATAAAAATAGGGCAATATCAACTTCATTGGCATCTCAGATTAAGGAAATTAAAGCAGAACATTTTAATTTTAAAAAGATTAAGTAAACAAACTTACTTCGAAGAGTTTCAAATCTTGGTGTTCATGTAAAATGGAATGATATCCGAAATATATACTAGTAATACAACAGATTCGTCGTTAAAGGCTACATGTTGTTTGTAGATTAGTTGATAAAAGGTATAAAATGTATTGAATGAAAGAGATGATCACACTAACTAAACTTAAACTGAGTTATAGCTAGTGTGATCCCCGACCTGGCAAAACATGTATATACATTCCGATGATTGACTAAATGCATTCATGTCGTATGGTCGCCAGTTACCTTGGAAGAATGTTGTGAAGACTACAGGTGCGAGAAAGCAATAACTCATGATTATGTGAACTGACTGCCGGGTTATTACTGAAAACGCCGTTAAACTCTTGAATCAATCAATCGACCTGATTAACCTTACAGACACAATGTTGTGAGATCGTTATGAGATGCAAATAGTTTATCGTTAAAATATCAGATTTCTACACCTTTGACATAAAGGTTACTTAATATCAATAATAATAATAATAATAATAACTTAACCAAATGCTGATATGTCTTTCAGATTCGACTCGGAGTCATTGTCTTAACTTGAGACTGAATTGTTACTAAATACCTTTTGACAGCTGATTACCGAGTTTGTGTTGGCCTATTTCTATATCTTTCATTTGTGTTGTTAATACTTTGACTTATGAACTAATCCAAGATTTGTATTTTCTCTTAAGGTTTGCTTCTATATCAGGATCAATCGAAGCCATTTTCAAGTTTGCAATATCTGCTTTTAAATTTGGAATTGAAGGCCCAAGTCTACAAAGAACCTGTGAATATATATTCCATGCATACTATTTAAGGTATTTCACAAAGTGTATTATATACAAAAATTGACATTTCAAGTTAACTTTATGGAATAAACCTATCAGCAACTCCAATCATGTTCATTATTTCTTGTCATCATCGTGCATAACAGAATCGTACCTTCTGTTCTGTTAAATATGTATTAGTTCAGCACATCAAAATAGAGGTTGTTTTCAACATATAAATACTTCTTAACATAGATACGATATTGTTGAGCCTGTTCCTAGCAGGATATGTCTGGCAAATAAGCTCACCTGATCAACGCCCTTCCACTTGGTTTCAAATTCTTGCTTGGACAAACAAGCATTTTCTTTATGTGCAAACTGCAAGACAAACATTAAAATAAATTGAATGTAAAGATTCCATCAACTCTTTGATTCTTTTTTAAAAATATATAAAATTTAATTTATGTTCAAAGGAAATGTGATAGACAGATAGACAGAATGTTGGATAGACGGTCGGGCAGACGACGGATACGTAATCCCTACGCGCCTCCCTGCAACAGAATGCGATACCAAGATGAAAATAGAGTTGTAAATGTCAAATATTTCTGGTTTAATCCGTCTGTGGAAAGTCCTGTAAAACTAGCGCCCATTCTCGATGTGGATTATTTAATCCTGTCATTGGGATTATATTCGACAAGAGTGTCACCAAAGGTTATGTCAGTTAGTCAAGTTGATGAAGACAGACGACGGAGAAATGATACATATGAATCCCCCTCGCCAAGGCAGGCGAAACAAAAGGGAAAATGACATCGCGAACGAAGAATAGCTCCCACAATAGTAGACGGGGTTATTCTCTCACTAGAATATTCATACAGCTAGTATGAATACCAATTCCTCTTCAGCCGTTCACGCCAATATTTGGTAGATGTTTAATACGATTGATTACACTAATTAAATATATCAGAATAGGTGGACATAATCTAAAAATAAGCTGAAATACTTACTAAAATAGTAAATTTCTGTAATTTGCTACTGCAATTTGTTTTTAAATTGATATGGCTAATATCATAATGACAAAACGTTAACGTTACAAAAGATATCTTCCATATTATAAAGCCAGCATAGTCCGTGTAAATTGAATATTTGCATGATGGATACACGACAAGCTCAGTTGACTTACTAGGCTAAGCCTACTGACCATGTTATATATTCATCGTGCGACAGTTCAATTGTCATGGACTATACAATGGAATAACTAGAGGATATTTGTTTGTTTTGAGTGGATATGGAATATATCTCATCGAGATGAGATATATTCCACATCCACTCAAAATAAACACATTTTCTTTTTATTTGATGCTAATTGATGACGAAAGAAAGGAACTATTTAGTGTCTTCGTATCTGTTCAAACGCGGACGAATCTGTGTGAATGTCTTATTCAAACACAGTTTGTCCGCCATATTGAAAAGTTGTAACGAGAGAAAAATGGAACACATCTATTGTATATATTTGTTTACTACACAATGTCAGACAATGACAATAAGTCTGATTTGTTAAATTTACGGAATACGGAATTACACATTTGTCAAGGTTTGTAAAAAGTAGTGCCGGTGTAACGTTGTAAACTGACCCCCATAGAATAATGACCCCCGGTCATTATTTTATATAGAATAATGACCCCTTTCTATAAAGTACTGACACCCCTTATAAAATAATGACCCCCCCCCGATTTTATCTATAAAATATTGACCCCCGCCTAACCTATTACTAACATACTCTATATCAATTCAAGTCACTGTCGTGTTTCTATTGCTGATATTTGTTGTTGTTGTTGTTGTTGTTGTTGTTGTTGTTGTTGTTACTGCTGCTGCTGCGTCTACAGCTGACACAACAGCAGTATAACTTAGAGGCCCCGCTAAGAAATAAGCGTACATTTATTGAAAATGAAATTTAAAATGGTTTTCATTTGAATTATCATTATTGTACTTAAAGAGAAGTATTACAATAATAGAAGATATACCTAAGTCGTTTTAAGGTTACTATAGAAATAGAGAGAACCGATATTTAGGCTTGAGGATAATTTGGTTTTGTTTACAAACAGTGTATTATCATCTCTTATTAGTCATCGGAAATGATTCTGGTCATGTTTTCTTGATAGAAATTGAGATCATCCTTTAGAAATAAAGCGTTTACGAAAATAGAAACATTTGGAAATATATTTTATATGCTGGTTCGTCATCGATTTTGGGCCTTTATATAGCCTATTTTACGGAGAAGATTTGTTTCTTTGCTTCTCCAGATATGGCACTTGATAACCACTGAAACCCGAAGAAAACCAGACTAGAAAGATTCACATAATGTGCTATCAGCGATCTGACGCCAACCATTGTTGCTGGTCACTCATTCTAATTGTTTATTCGATTTCTGTCGTTACAAACATTATTGCATATCAGCTAAAATATTTGTTGATAAAGTTTCATTCTTCTGGTTTTGTTTTCAACTTAAAAGGCAACATTTTTCTACTGAGTGACGTCAGATAACCTTTGTTCATACCGCGGTGGCATTGTTCAAAGTCACCGCTTAAATCAAAGAAAGCCAGGCCTTTGGGTAGCTCTTTAATCAAGGTTTAGGGTTAGGGTTAGGCTAACCCTAGGCTTAAGTTTTATTTTCCCAAGATTTTTCCCAGATTCGTTGAGATAGTACCTTTAACAGCCTCGTAACTTTGTGACATCGCATTATGTTACGCATACATGTATATAATTATTAATTTACCTTCTGTACAATTTAGTGTAAGTATTCTGGCGATTTTAGAAGAAACATCATTTTGTTAATGCATCCTACATGTTGCACTAATTTCGTAATAGCATGGGCTCGCGGGCTCTTTACGAAAAAATGCTATTGACGGTAAAATAGTTCATTTTCTGTAGTGCAAGATTGTAAAAAAAGCAATTCATACGTGGAAAAGCACAATGTTTTATGCCACCCCTGTAAGTGATGTCAAATACCCTTAACCTTCTTTATGTCACCTATATGTCACTCATATATACCTCCAAAAATAGGCGAAACGGGTGTGGTGTAGCCCAGTGGTTTTATTACCTGTGACGCTCCTCGTCGTTAGAAATTATTCAAATTTCAGTATATTGTTGAAGAGACATCCTTCTTTGGATTTGGGGTATTTGTGTTACTTTTCAGGCGTTTTTAAGTAGAAAAAGTAAACAAATATATCAATATAAGGCATAAAATATGCAAATCGGTTGTGGGGAAGTCCCATGTTTTATGACCTGCGACGCCCATGACAATAAGATGTTGTTCGAATTTAAGGGCCATAACTCCCGAACAGGTGGAGCAAATCCAATTTTTTTTTCTGCATAACTAGGCATCGGTAGTAGTAATCCCTGAAAGTTTGAATTAATTCCGTCCAATAATGAATGAAGAGTTGCGGTCACAAAAAAATGTTGCACATACGCACGGACGCACGCACGGACGGGTGCCATTAGCATATTCTCCTCCGATGCCTATCGGTGTGGATAATTATGTTGTAAGTGTGCCTTAGATGGGTTAGGGTTAGGGTTTGGGTTAGGTGGTCGTTATTCTATAGGGGTCACAATTCTATGTGAGGGTCATTTTTCTACGTGTGGGGGAGTCATAATATTATGACCCCCCCCCCCCGGTCATAATATTATGACCGGGGAGTCACTATTCTATATAAAATAATGACCGGGGGGTCATTATTCTATGGGGGTCAGTTTACAACGTTACACCGGCATTCCTATATCACTCACAGTGTGGGTGATATGGATTACTGATAGAACACAGTATCTCATCATTTAGCATAAAATAAAAATGAATAATTACTTCGTTTCTGTAATTCCCAATCTCACAACGTCTGCTTCGGGAAATAGGTCGGTGGAGACTGGTGAACCAGTTGTGAAGGCAGCAGCATTTCCATTCAAACAAAATGTTCTCCGCAAACATTTCAACAATGATAAATCGTAAGTTTCTGACAGTGAAACACCGCTTGATGGATACAACATCCCCCATTGGGCTTGTGCTATACATCTTCTTCGCTTTAGCATTGTACGGTCCGCGTGTTTGTTTGTAAGGAAAGTTTTAAATGTATGAGGTGGATAGTTCGAGTCAAACATCGATCGTAAAACAGTTGTACCGAATTGGAAGATTAAACATTGGAAACGTGAAAAGTGTGCACTGTCTTCCGAAGCCATTAAGTTACCTGACATTGCCATGGTTCCCTTTTATCAACTTGATTTATCTGAAATACAACACAGAGTGTCATTTATGTAGTGAAAGTACTACTTGGATGTATTCAGAGTTATAGCTAGTGTGATCCGCGGCTCGGCCATATATTCATTACGATGATTGACTAAATTCATTCATGTCGTATGATCGCCAGTTACCTTGGACGAATGTTGTGAAGAGTACAGGTGCGAGAAAGCCATAACTCATGGTTATGTGAACTGACTGCCGGGTTATTACTGAAAACGCCGTTAAACTCTTGAATCAATCAATCAATCTGATTAACATTACAGACAAAATGTTGTGAGATCGATATGAGATGTTACGAACCCACCATAAATTACAGCGTTTAACTAGCAATCGTCTATCCGTCCGTCCGTCCGTCAGTCTGTCTGTATGTCTTTTACCTTGTGTATTGACTCGAGTTATAAATTATGTTAGCGAGCAATGACTGTGTATAAGTATGATAAAAAGAACAGGTCAAACGAAACCCGACATTTGTTGAGTTTGAGACCAGCGACGATCAGTACTTGTCTGACGGCCTGATCATAACATGCATTGTTTGTCTACTAGAGTACCTTTCATTAACGGTCATGCAGAATAACCGATAATAGAATAATGTAAATCGATCGTTACTTCCGATGATTTGGAAACCTCAGAAGGTCGGGTTTCGTTTAACTTGGCCTATGTTAAAAATAGCTTTGCCTGTCGTAACTCTAATTATGTCAACTAAAAATGAGTAGTTTACATATAATTAGAAAAGGTTTTAACAATACAACACTCATCCAACGAAACGCTTACTCACGTATTATAAAGGCTATCAGTATGGTTTAAGTACGATGCTCATCTCGGTCCTCTCCGTGTATGAATAACACTTAAAGAAAAAAATGTAAGACTTTCTGTTAAGTTGAAGTAATAACGTTCAACACTCTTAATGGAAATAATGATGATTTATTTACATTAAAACTGATCTTAACTGGTAATTAATCGACCAATGCCAAAAAAAAAGAAATATAGAAATCGATATAGTTGAATGTATTCTACAGTACGTCTTATCTTACCCCATGTACAACTTACTCTTTCACTTTGAACGATTACATTTGAAATAAATAAACATATACATAGATAAACACAATTGCATGTGTCCATGTAGAACTGTATAGTGTGTTAAGTATCCAAAAGAGCTGTACCGGCACTGTTTGTAAACAATGAAACTTAGAAAAATCGATTCAGGTGATAACTAGACCTTGAGAAAACTAATTGTTTAGCCTACCCATGATCAGTATTCACTGTATTGAATCCAGCTGTACACGACTGACCTTTCAAGCTTATGTTACTTAGAAAATGTTACTTAATAAAACTATTATAACTTAAAAGAAAACAAATTTAAATGTTACTCTAATGCAAAAGGTACTGACGTATATATATGTCCGCTCTAGTAATAAAACCTACTGCTTCCGTAAATTACCGGAGAATGCCAGAAAGTATGATCATCCACAATGAAAATGCACCACATATAAAGCTAAAACTATTGCATATAATCAAAACAGCACCTTATGTATCTACACACTGACTGCATATAATGTTGTTTGTATTGCATATGACGCTCTTTGCATATCATATAATGGTTATTCTACTGTATCTACACACTTTTACACTGCATATTATTAAATAACCACCATATATACCAGAATAGGCACTGCATATCATGCACAATGTATCATGTCAAATGAAACATGTACCTCGTATATATGAAAATATTCTGCGTATCATACAATACAACATACTAAGACATTAAAGGCGTTCCATACAAAATACCATTGTTGATCGAGTTTCTAAGGCACTGGAATATTTATATATACAGTTCAACCTGTGTCTGAAGACCACCCATAGGAGGAGAACAATATGGTCTTTGATCACATGTGGTCATTTATTTAGAAAATGAGTAGCTGTGAAACCAAAAGTGTTGTTGCTTTAGACAGGGAATTGCTTAACAAAGGTGTTCTTTATAGCACAGGTTTGACTGTATATATATAATTATCAGTACATAACAGAAAACAAAATTCGTTGAAGTCATCTCCGATATTCAGCAATGAATCTCTGCATACATCACTAGAAATTAGTATATGAACTGCACAATTACAACTCTGCATTTAATGCAGTGCGAGAAATCCTCCATGGCCGAGTGGTTAGCGTCAGGGACTCGGAATGGTGGATTGCCCATGGGCAAGGCATATTTCCTAGCAAAATACTGGTTTGTTTACCCAGGGATCATGAATAAAGTGATCTGTCGCCGTGATATAACTGAACTAATGTTGAAACTGCGTAAAACTCCAATCAAACAAACAAAATTTAATACAGTGCGATATATTGGCTTACTTTGATCTCGCTTTTGTGATTTTAATAATAAAGTTTCTTCTTGAGGATAAGGAGGCATTAATTTCACTAGGAAGGTGAAAACTGGATATGGTCGCAGACTTGAGCGCAAAAAGACTATTTGAATGAAATCATATCTGCGATAGTTTGCGATCACTGGCAGGGCTGTTCAGAATCATAAGTCATGATAGTTGATTTTACACATGTAAAAGGAAATAATAATTTAGGTTGGCGAGTTGTCTCATAGCTTTGAGTGAGAGGTCTTTGTCGCCATTTTTTCAGTTTGAACATTGCAATCTTTGTTTACGCTTACATATGGCGACGTTCAGATTATATCTAGAAGTAAAGGGATAGGAATGCAGAGGATTCAGCTTCTAGTAAATTATGTATGAATCAAAATTTAAGAGAGATTCCAATTGATTTGGTAGAACAATAAAGTTACGGATGTCTCCTTCTATACTCTCCTTTAGTGTGTGCGATTCTAGCTTTACGATTTCTTGTCAAAACGTGCCAATAGGTTAACATAATGTCTCCTGCGTAGGTGACACGAACGGCATAACATATATACCTGAGTAATTATGTCACAATATTACTTGCCCGTATAAGAGTAAAGTATCTAGAGAAAGAATTATTGTGAATTTTAGAGTGGGCTGTGTGTCGAGGTACTTTAGTAGGAGGTGGACAGACCTGTACGATGTAGCGTACATATATAATGGAGGAGAGAGAGAGAAGTGGGGGATGCTGTTTTAATGGTAGTAGTATTTATACATGTTCCTTTCTGTTTCAAAATCGAATTACTCGCTGGAATGGGCTGTCTCAAAGGTTAAACAATGTTTTGGGTTTCTTTGCTATTAACAAACAATAAAGATAAAACAAAAACCTCGTGTGTATCGTTTTTGTACTGAAATAGTGCATGCATGGTGCTTGATACACAATGAATTATAGTTGAAGAACTGAAAGCAATTGCTGATTATTATAATATAACGGAGGGTGTATTATCTTATAATCGTCTATGTTCAAAATCAATATATCAAATGCAAGACATACGTACTATGATTCAATTTTATTCAACAAGTAAAAAATTGCTGCTTCGGCAGCAAAAGTACACGGCATTCAGAAGGACCCTTTATACCAAGTATTCTATTAAATCTTTCAACTCTTGTTTGGTTTCTTTGGATATGTTTCTTATGGCCCTTATAATATTTACATGGTGTACTTCAGTTAGTTGCGACTGCTCCTATACATTATATTCCAGGATCCACGTGTAACAACCTCGGATATTTGACATGACGCTTGTATATATTTTCGAATGTTTATTATATGGCAAGAATAATAAATCAGCTTTGTGCACCCCCGTTTTGTTAAACACATCAAGTCTTGGCCTGAGTATTTGCTTTGGTGTATTGTAATGCTTAAATATAAGTTGAACACCTCTCGTAGTAGACTCGTATGTAAATCTAGATTCCAGAAATATTTCAGTTGACTTGTTAAAACAATGGCGCGTGTCCCGATATAGTCGACGCATTACTCGTTTTGATAAATTTATTATTTTGCCTTAATGTCTTCAAAGGTCATCTGCAGCAGAGGTGTTTGTGATTGCAACTACTATCCGGATACCATATGTTGGCTGGTCGATTGTTGATAAACAATTTATTTGTAGAGTCAATCAATTATTTAAAAATACGTTACTTATAACTGCATTTGTTTAATGCTAAGCACCACGGCATATATACTGCTGTGTGTTTTATTGTTGTTGAAACAAGTAAGGTTAATCTGGTGAATTCTTTATGCTAACATGCATATTTTGAATAAGTAGTACTCGGTATCAGATTATAATTCTGCAAAAGAGAGAGCCATAATAGCCTTCAACCAATCAACTGAGTATTGAAATAGTTACCTAGTTTTTATTAATTATAATGTTCTAATATAGCATGAAGATTGGAGGATTTGGCATCTATAAAGTTCGGTAAGGTGTTGTTTTTGTAATCTGACACGTGACCCAGTTTTAAACTTCACCAACTTTAATATAGAGTTACGTTCTGGTGAAGATAACGATGCATTGCCTCTAGAGGGTGGTTCACAAGATAATTGTTGACAATGTACAACACAGAGACAACGGACAAAGCGTGATACTTTCAGGTGAGCTAAAGTAAAAAAAAAGGTAAATATCAATGAACAACTGCAAAATCCTTGGCAAGACAATGAGGAGTGTTAGTCCGTATTCATTCAGTCAGTATGGACTTAAGCTTCTATGGGTCAAGTTTTTGTAAATTGGAAAATTTTGCATGACTATGCATTATTTTTAAAAAATGCATTTATGAGAAATGTCCACACTCAGATGCATTTGACGCATATTCAGAACACGTTTTAAACATTGTTTTGGGATGCCCGGTTACACTTCTGCCGACTATTCATTCGGCCATATCTGATTCATCTAATTGGTACAGGGTTTAATATAATAACCTTGGTTCATGTGAAATTGTCTTAGTTGTAAAAGATGAAGTTGAGACACAACATTGTAGCAGAAAAGGGCAAAACAAATATTTCATCAAAAGAATATCATATAATAACTTTTGCAAAATTACTTCAACTAATCCAAAACAATTCCCCCACTTACATCAAACCTGCAGCAGCCTACAGTGTGGTATAAATTATATCCAATCACTGTAAATGAAAATCTAATTATTGAATTCAGTTGAATACATTGTGGCAAAATGAGAAATTGTTCATTACCAGCAATTTCATCTTTTGCCGGTATGTTTTCGAAAGTCGTCTGCAAAGAAGAATAAGACAAATATGCAGGAAACAGATGTGTCTTTTGAAATCAAGTAGAAAATATGAGAAATTGTTCATCATGAGAAATTTCTTGTAATGAGTAGTACATCTTTGATTGACAATATTTTCTACCAAATCTTTCACTTGAAATGTCATACATCCAACCGTTCTATTTTCTGTTTCACATATTGTTTCTTTAAACAGGAAAATCTTAATTCATTTTTACTACTGATTCCATCTGCATTCAGATTTATAGAAGGATTCAGATTTAAGCTGTTCAGGAAGAAAACAAACAGTTTTAATCAGTGTAAACAACGATCAATGTATACGTTCATATTGAACCCCCAATATATGATCTTAAGTAATATAGTTAAATACAATGTGACAAAAGGAGCAATTGCTTATTAAGAAAAGAAAATCTCCTTTTGACACAATCTTTTCAAAAGTCGTCAGCTGTAAATGCCTCAAAATATGTTCCTCATGCGGGAAAGGATTAAAACATCAAAAGACAAATAAGACAAATATAAAGGAAACAGATGTGTCTTTTAAAATCGAGTAGAAAATATGAGAAATTATTCATCATGAGAAATTTCTTGTAATGAGTAAAAACATCTATGTTTCAAAATATGTTCTACCAAGTCGTTCACTTGAAATGTCATGTGCATCCATTCGTTCTATTTTCTGTTTCATATATTGTTTCTTTAAACAGGAAAATCTTAATTCATTTTTACTACTTATTCCTTTCTATTTTCTGTTTCACATATTGTTTCTTTCTGTACGAAAACAAACAATTTTAATAAGGGCAGAAAACGATCAAGGTGCACGTTCATACTATGCCCCAAATCTATGATATTAAGCAATATAGTTGAATACAAGGTGGAAAAAGGAGAAATTGCTCATTAAGATATTTTTTCTCCTTTTGATACAATTGTTTCAAAAGTCGTCAGCTGCAAAGGCCTAAAGATATGTCTGCATGTGGTAAAATATTAAAACACCTAATCAGCATTCCGCTTTAAAGAACACTTAAATGTGTTAGCTGGTCTGTACGAAGATGAACCATTTTTGATAAGTGTAGAAGACGATCAATTTGCACTGTAGCAACTAGGCTAAATTGAAGAGAAATTTTGTTAACACTCTGGAGGCTGCATTTTTTAACTTGAGCATGTTGAAACTTTATCAGAATGTTTGTCTTTATGATATGTAGGACAAGTTCGAATATTGGTCATGTCTGTTTAAAGAATAGGTCAATAGGCCAAATTGAAGAAATATCTTGTTAACACTGTGGATTCCGCAATGTTTGCTTCAATAGCCAGAACTTTTGTGAAAATTTGTGTCTGAATGATATATATGGTTAAGTTCGAATAAGGGTCATACTGGGTTAGAAACTAGTAACAATATTTTCCTTTATTTTTCTTTTACCTGATATGACCCATATTCGAATATGGACTACATATCATCAAGACAAACATTCTGACATTCTTTTTCAAAGTGAAAATGAGGCCGCCGGGGATTTAAGGATGTACTGAACTGAGAAGCTGAAATTTAAAAAAAAAAAAAAAAGTTACATTGTTATTAAATATTCTGATTTTGTTGACAATTAAAACCTTTTTAGTCATTATACCTTTTTATAATGCTTAAAAAATTAAAACAAAGTGGTTTAAATTTGTTTTAAGAAATATAACTGGGTAAAAAGAACATATTAAAATCCATATATATCAAATTTAATCTAGAACATGTATAGTATCATATTGTTTTGAAATAAAATAATCAAAAACTTTTATGACATTTGAAGATATGTTTGAAGAATAAATAAATATTTATTCAGATTTTAATTTTTTTTAGCCATTCAGACAAGAAAAACTGAAAATTTTGCCCAATGACATATACTTTTCTTTTTAAATTTTGATAAATGATAGTTATTGCAATAACCTGAAGAAGTTTCAGAAAAAGTTAAATATTAAAAATATGTTTTTCATTTATTTCAAAGTTTTAAAATTGTCTATTCTTACACCTGACAAATATGGGTTCTCATTACGGAAAAAAAGTGTCTATTTTTTAGGTTTAATTACAACGTATCACATGAATTTCCAAAGATATGGATAAAATAACTTTAGAATGAGATTTAAACCACAAGAAGACAAACAATTAGCATGTCATCTTTCAAATATTGGCAATTTGCGTGAAAACTTTTTTTGTTTCATGTGCTGAAATAGCAAAGAAATGCATATCATAAGGCTTTCATTAATTGATCTAGCAAAAAATAAAGCCCACTACCCTACCTTTTTTTTGTGTTTTTTTTTATTTAACATACATCAATCTTTCAAAAAGTTAAATATTATGAAAAATCCACTTTTCAGTTCAGTACATCCTTAACACTATTTTCCTTTAATTTGACCTTGTGACCCAGTTTTTAAACTATTATAAAGTTTAAATGTAAAGATAAAGTTTCAACATGCTCAAGTTAAAAATGCATCATCCAGAGTGTTAACAATATTTCCCTTCAATCTAAGCATAGTGACCTAGTTTCTGACCCTATACGACCCATATTTGAATTTGGCCTAGATATTATTAAGACAAACATTCCGACAAAATTTCAAACCACTGAAGCAAAAACTGCGGACTCTGGAGTGTTAACAATAGTTTCCTTCAATTTGACCTAGTGACCTATTTGTTGACCTAACATGACCCATATTCGAACTTGACCTACATATCATCAAGACAAACATTTTGATAACATTAAAAATGCGGCCTTCAAAGTGTTTAAATGTTAAGATAAAGTTTCAACATGCTCAAGTTAAATATGCATCATCCAGAATGTTAACACTATTTCCATTAAATTTTAGCCTAGTGACCTAGATTATAATCCTATATAACCTATATTTTGATTTGGCCTAGAAATCATTATGACAAACATTGCGACAAAATTTCAAAACGCTGAAGCAAAAACTGCGGCCTCTAGAGTGTTAACAATATTTTCCTTCAATTTGACCTAGTGACCTACTTTTTGACCTGAAATGACCCATATTCGAACTTGGCCTACATATCATCAAAAACAATCATTTTGATAAAGTTAAAAATGCGGCCTTCAAAGTGATTAAATGTAAAGATAAAGTTTCAACATGCTCAATCAATCCAGGGGGTGTGAGTTCGAATCTCGGCTCGGCCAACTTTCTTTCCGAGGTTTGACAAAATTCAATGCGACATGCGACATTCGTCTTCCACCAATGGGCTAAGTCTATGTGGAAAAGCAGCCAGTTGCTTGGGAAGATTATTGTGTGGAGTACTGGTGTGAAAAAAAACAGGAAATACATGAGTAGGTGAACTGGCCGCCGTGATATGACTGAGAAAATGTTAAAAACGGCGTTAAACCCAAATCAATCAATCAATCAATTCAACATGCTCAAGTTAAAAATGCATCATCCAGAGTGTTAAGAAGCTTTTCCTTCAATTTGGCCTAGTTACCTAGTTTTAAACCCGGCATGTCCAATATTCAAATATGGACTAGATATCTTCGAGATAAACATTCTGACCAAATGTTAAGCTACTGAAGCAAAATATGCGACAGTGATAACAATATTTACCATCAATTTGGCCTGGTGACCTAGTTTTTTACCCAATGTGAACTTGACCTAGATATCATTTAATAAACAAATCTGACCAAATTTCAAACTGCTAAAGCAAATATTGCGGCCTGAAGAGTGTTAACAAGATTTTCCTTCAATTTGAGCTAGTAACCTTTTTTTTCATCCGACATGACCCATGTTCGAACTTGACCTACGTACTACCAAGACAAACATTACAATAAAGTTTCAACATGCTCAAGTTGAAAAAATGACCTCCAGAGTGTTAACAAAATTTCTCTTCAATTTGAACTTGTGACCTAGTTTTTGACATCATATGGCCCAGTTTCGAACTTGTCCAAGATTTTATGGCGATAAATGTTCTGATAAACATTCATGATTTAATGCAAAATCGGATGCAATATGTAGCCTGCAGAATTAACAATGCAATTGTTGACGACGCACGATTCACGACGGACGACGGACGGACGCCGGACGGACGCCGGACGGACGCCGGACGGACGCCGGACGGACGCCGGACAAAATGTGATAACAATAGCTCACCTTGAGCACTTCGTGCACAGGTGAACTAAAAAAGGAGAGTCATGATGGCCCTATATCGCTCACCTGTATTAATAGAACTTCAAACGTGTTTCCAAAAAAAGGAAAACAACCTCTGTCACCTTATGGGACGTTTTTCAACAAATCGGAACAGTTTGTGCAATCTGAAAGGCACATGGAACGTTTTTTCCAAATAATTTTCAAATCAGGCCAGAACATTTAGACAAGAAGAATTTTGTCATGTTTACCTCTTTCTGAATCCATGGTATCCACAATTCTACATGGATTTTTTTTTAAAACATTTGAAAGAGGACCATCTAAGAAAATGTCCTGTGATATTATTTTGGAATTAGTCAAATGGTTTAGGAGGATAAGTTGTTTGTAGGAAAATATAAATGGACAGAACATAAGGATGCTGATTACGACGCCAGACGATAGGTGTTCTCAAAAGATAAGCCTGCCCTTCGTGATCAGCCGAACTAAAATGTTGACGGATGATGTCCCACAGACATACAATGATCATAAATCTGTGTAGAGGACTACTAGACAATGCTAAAAACCAAATATCTAAGCTCTAGGTCTTTTTGTTTCAGACATGATTTTTAATGCCTCAAAAATGTATACAAGGTTTTTTCAAAGTTCAAAAATGAACTAAATTTTATAGAAATTAATGGTATTATAAACGTTCATGAATAGTGGGTAAACAAACTAAACATGTTGCCTCTAGAATGTTCACAAGGTTTTTCTAATGCTTAATCAAGTGACCTGGTGTCTGACCCAATTCGAGATTTGTTAGAGATGAATTTATTGATGATTTTTTATGATGAAACAAGAGGACAGATATGACCCTAAACCGATCACCTTATTGAAAACATAGTAGCAAATATTGTACACTGTTAATGAAATAGCTTATCAGTAATAAGGCATTACATATTTGAACAATTAATAGAGGACCACCAGAGAAACATTCCTGTGAAGTTTGTTGATATCGGTCCAATGGTTTAGAAGAAGATGTCATTAGATTCTCACAAGTTCATTTATCCCCTTTCTGATGCCACCTAACCGCTATATCTTAACCGAACACAGCATGTAAAGGGTCACCAAATTAGAACATTTCTGCTGAATTATCTTTGAAATTTGACAATAACTTTTTCATATTTTATTTAAATGTTTATATATTTTAAATATTTCTTCCAAAAACACTTTGCTTATTGTATATTTGAACGGTGACACGTCATGTAAATATATGTTAAATTGTGCTTTACGACTATAAACTGTTTTAGCTTTATGTCAATAAAAATGTGTCTTATCTATTAAGATGTGTCATTATTCCATTTTCTTATGCTGCCTTGCTGTACTGTTTTTCAACTTACCGATTAGGCTTGAAAAGGGTTTTTTAGAGGATCACTCAAGAAACATTTCTACTAAATTACCTTGGAATATGACAAGCGGATTATGGGATTATGGAGGAGAAGAATGATAAAGTTTGGGATTGTTCTTACTCTGTGATCCCGCATTTACCAAAGTTCTACACAGAATGTATGTGCTTGACCACATTTCAAAGAGGAAAAACAAAGGAACATTCCTGTAAAGTTTAGTTAAAATTGATCCAGTGGAATTGAAGCTGTTGTCATTTGAACCTAAAAGTTAATTTAACCACTTTTGTGATGACGCCTGGTTGCTATAAGTTTGAATCAAATCAATATGGCTTGAACACATTAAGTAGAGGATCACTGTAGTAAGGTTTCTATGTAAAGATCTTAAAATCAGACAAAAACTTTAAAGAATAATGGAATTTCAAAAAAAAAAATTGTTTAGCATTTTTGTTATGGCCCTGACTGCCATAATTCTCAACCAATCTTTATGACTTGAACAGTAATATTTTATTGGAATCGGACAAGCAGAATCAGAGAAGAAGAATTTTAAAGATTGGCCATTTTCCCCACTTTCTGATGTCGCAGCAACCAAAGTTCTGCATATAATTTTTAATCTATGAACAATTTTGAAAGATGATCACCAAATAAACATTCCTCTGAAGAAAGATTAAAATTGGTCCAGTGGTTTAGGAGATGTTGTTTAAAGCTAAACGTTAACGACCGACGAACGACGGACGGACAAAGAGTGATCAGAATAGACAACATTGTGCCTTCGGCTCGGGTGATCTTAAAATGTCCTCTATTAAAATTTAGTAATAGTAACCCTAGTTTTTGACCAAACCTTACTAAGCTTTTAGCTTGACTGGGGTTTTGTGGAAATGAATGTTCTGATAAACCCTTATGATAATTTGATGTAAATATGTTGCCTCTAGAGTGTTCACAGTGTATTTGCAAAATTTGACCTAGTGCCTTTCAGATTTTGACCCCATGTGACACAGTTAACTGATGTCGCTGAAGTATGTTGAGGTCTCCTGACCCTATTAGCTTATATGCTTCCCCTGCTCTGAGGTCACTGGAACACTTGAGCACATCTATCCCTTACTCAAGGGCCAATCAATGACTCATTAATTTATCATGTGGGTATTGTACCGTTCTCCGAGTTCGCAAACGCTTCTATGAAATGGCTTCAAATAAACTCAATACGGAACTGATAGGGAACAACGAACCAAGGTATTTACAGGACCTTCACCAAGAAGCTCAATCGCTTCCGTGAAGTCACCCGATCTCAGCCTCACAGATATACTTTTGGAGCCGTCTAATGCTTCACAAAGGTCTGTGTAACCAAGTATGCAACTGAGGCCCAATTGCGTCAATAAAGTCCATCGCAATACATCGATATGTATAATAACTTGCAAAATTGGCTCCACCTGGCGGAATCCCGATTACTGCCGCCCTTTCACGGACATGGACGATGTACGTACTCTATGTTGTAATGAGCGTCTTGTGAATGCACTTTGATTATTAAACAAGGCTTTAGATATGAACAAAACAAGAGAAAGTTGATGCAAGGCATCAATGTCGCCGGAAAAGACTGCATTGATTTATTTTTTAACACACATGTATTCTTGACTTTCATTAGTCTAAACATACACATAATGTTTTCATAAGGACTAATTCCAGGATTTTTGAAATTCCACATAGATCTACAAATTTCAGGATTTCTTTTGTTCAGGATTTTGGATGTTTTGTATTTGTCAAAAAAAAAAAAAAAAATACATTTTGGGATTTAAATCTACATGCAATAAAAAGCTATTAAACCCTTTCTATGTCTGAAGCAACAATGAAAACCTTTAAACGCTTAAAACATTGAGAAAACGGTTAAATTGCTGAAGACATGAACTTCCTCCTTTTTAATACTAATTATTTCACAAGTAGACCGACCACACTTGTAACAATATATAAGCTAAATTGTTTATCTAAATCGTTGATGCATACAATATATGTGGCAAGTATGAAATTAATTGGGTGCGAAAGAGCAGATTTTCTTTATTTCTAAATCTATTGTTTATCAGTTAGTTCTTCTCTTAATTTGTTTCAACATTTAATATCACATATATTTAATCATTTAAGTTTGTAATATTAGCTATCTATCTGTAATAAGGTGTTTGAGCATTCTTTCGAAATGTTTACCCTTGTGTCAGGCTTCATCGAGTCGTAGTGTCACACATCGAAGAAAGTGAATAAAAAATCAGGCAAAGCTTTAGTGCATGTTTTATTCCACTGCATTCGAGAGAAAAAAGCATTTCTATATTATCTTTCTTTCTCCTACATTCGACCCATGCTCTCGTTTCGTGACGTTTAAGAAAAATCAATTTGTCGTGCGACATTTTTTGTCTGCATAACCAAGTCATTTTTCTAAGTTTACATTTTACTTCCGGTTACTTCGCTTTGTTTACATTTTGGCAATATGAAACTAGGTCACGAACTGAAAAAAAGGCGTTTCGACGTTCACGACCGATAAACAGGCTTATATTTGAGACATATTTTCACAAATTATTTCTTATTTTTGTTTCTGTTACCAGTTTATGTTGATACTTATCTATTAAAAGGAGAATTCGACGTGATTTTTCATATCGATATCGCAAGCAGGTGCGCGTATGTAAACAAATTATAGACTGTGCGACGTAAAGGTTTGTAGTTATCGCCTTTTGATTACATAGTTTATGAAAATAAAGTATCGCAGTCTAGCTAATAGGGACTGTTTTGTCTTCGTAAATAAAACACAAAAACGTTAATGCCAGTCAAAATAAAGAAACTGCACATACTTAAAACATCGGAATATTTATTTCATTTTAGATGTGTCATAACTTAGTGTTTTTAAACAAACGCAATTGTAATATGTTCAAGACATTTAAAAAAAGAATATCTAATAATAACCCCTCCTCCCATGTGATTTCCGAAAACCTATTAAAAATAGAAGTCGCGGGCTTCTGCCCGGCGACTAATAAACGACAGGCTTGGTATGCAGCGTGCTTATTGACGATACATGCTTGCTCTTGGAATATTTAAAGGCTTAGCAGGACATTTAAACCAGTACTTAATAGATTTGAAGTTGCCTATTTCTATAAATGGATCCTATTAAACAAAAGAACGTAACTTTGTTAAACTACAATAAGTCGGCTTCGCTACAATGCCTATTCGTTACAGTAATGATTCCGAAGTAAACCTGCATGAGACAAACATTTTGATATGTGAACAGTGAAGATCTGACCATCTGGTAGGTCAGAATCGACAGAAGTCATCAACACGCGTATTTAATTTAAATGTATACGGTGTAGATATTGATCAGACATAATATAAGTGCAGACATATATTGATCTACTCTGTTAACACAAAAGCTAGTACATTTTCCCATGGTCTTAGATCACATCCAAAAAATGTTACATGCAGACAGACAGTCAAATATTGTGAGATTGTGCAAATGCACTGGTCCGTCCTAGTCTTCAGTATGTGCGTGGCAGTAAGACCTGTTTGCGTCACGAAGCACATATGCAAGTTATTTATATATCATATATTATAATAGTATGTGTAGGTAATTTACCCAGTAAATATCAAGATGACTTAATAGTGACGTGCGAAGGTTAACAAACCACAACAACAAATGAAAGTAATTAATTTAGACAAAGTATTCGAATCCCAGTGTGAGAGGTGCCAACTTATTGGAATTTTCCAACACGTTTTGTGCAAGTACATGTAATGTCTCCATGATGCTGGCATCGAAAGTCATTATTTGTAAGAAGTAATACAATTTATTAACAGATTATGTGAATTAATTACAAAAGCCTAGAAACACCGAAATGTATACGAGTTTATAAGAAATGTCACTAGTTCATATTTTTAAAAATTATTTTACCATGTGTATAAGCTCGAATAAATGTAATAGAGTTATATTCTGCTATTCGAAAATAATAACTGTCTAAACATGACAATGGGAACATCTTACACGAAACCACTCTTTTTGAGCGGTTGTTTTAGAGCAGCGAATATCAGTACGGCATGCTCAGAAGGTTCATTGCTTGCCATCTAGAAGACAATCCATCTTGGAAACCTTTGAAAAACGGCCAGATACAAAAGCAAGAAACGAGAATGCTAATCAATCGTAACTTCCGATGATTTCATAACCTAAGAAGGTTCGTGTGACATGGTCCATTTTTAATAAGTAATAAACGTTTAAATATTGTATTGCGTTTGACAATCAATATGCTTATAGCAACACACAGCGTCTAGCGTGTTGTGGGTCTTCATACATCTACTTACAATGAAGGACCAGGCGAGCATGTATGCATCAATAATAGGGGAAACACCTAACTTATGTATCGATTTATACCGAAAATAAACAAAAAACATCCTTTTAATTTTGTTGAATAGTACATGGTTTAAAATGTTTCGTCTTATCTTACCCCATGTTTAAAGTCCTCTTTCACTTTGATGGTTTTATCTTGAAATAAATAAACATGTAAACATATTATTACAAATACATGGGTTAATATAAAAACGTGTAATGCATGATAATGATTATCCTCAAAAGTGGTTCTGTCAGCCTTTATAAACAAATGAAATATAGAATAAGCAGTAAAGGTGATACGATAACTGAAGATTGATCTATTTGTTTAACCTAGCCATTATCACTGTATTCAATCTACAAATGTAGACGAAGGTTTGGCAATGCTCAACATGAACATAACACAGTAAAATTCTAAACTATTACGTAAAACACACGGTTTCGAAATCCCCGACGCTAACCATTCAACCACAGCGGATTCCTATATCATATTTCAAGGGAAACTATGATAAAATAAATAACATTTTATCAAATATGGATTTAGATTCTAAGCTGGCTACTGGTGATAATATATCGAATGCGACAAATGACTACATACCACCGGTGAACAAGTATGTTCCCCCAGATTCTCGTTTACGCCATGGATGGACAGAGACATCCTCCTGGCGGTTATGAAAAAAAAAACGTAAAATTATAAATACTGCAGAAACTCAAACAATATAGAAAGATATAACAAAGCTAAAATCAAGACAACCAATACGGTTAAAATGAAATATGACTCAAACTCTTTTGGAGATTTGTCCAATTTTAAACCAAAACAAAAGCAAATATTTCAGCTTAAAAGATAAACAAGGAAAGATTCTCACGAGAATGAAACAAAAAGCAGAACTTCTGAACACTTTTTTCAGAAGTGTCTTTACCAGCGAAAATGATATCAACAAATTACCAGTCCTGGGCAAATCAAAGCGCCAATGGCACTGTAGTGGCGATCTTATAGAAAATCCTGCAAAGTAACAAGCAGTATCTCGGGTTAGGCCTTGCGATTTTCAATAATAGTGCACTCATGTGCGGGTAAATTTGAGAAAGGCTGCATCTTTTGACAGTAAAATAATGTTAGTTTGCCAGAATGTTGTCTTGGTTTTAAGTTACGTTCTAAAATTAGTCATAATGTGTTCATCACTAGGTCGCTAGGCCATATTAAGATAAAATATTTTGTACACTTTAGTAATGACTAAATCATCAAAGAAAGGAGAGAAAACAGTATCCATTAGTTTGGTGTTTGTTTCAATGATGTCCGATATTGAACAGGTCTGTTTAATTTAGTTCCTTCACATTGAGGGTTTTCTTCCTAGAAAAGTTAAACTGCTTTGAAATTGTTTAGAGCAAAAACAAACACAAAAATGTTCATAAAGCACAATTTCTCTATTTGCCAAACTGTTCAGTTGAGACAAATATAGGCATATATGATAATGCTCGATCTCCAACTAAATTAGGCTACACTTTCAGCATTGATTGCTAATTGACTCTAGAAAGTACAGAGAGGGGTGCACTCGAACGTGTATAAATTGTGTACACACTGGCATTGTGTCATTTAAACCTTTGGAAACAAGTCTTATCATCTAGACGCTTTCGTATATTGCAACAACAACAAATTAATGCGTTTATAATGTTGAGATTTAAGAACAATCGATTATCAGTCTCGCGAGCTATTTATAGAACCTTTTGGAAAAACCTTAGTATCAATCCGGTACCAAAGTAGAACTGACATGATTATTATTAATCGTGTCTCTGTATCACTGATGGAACTATATACTTGGCGGTTTAACGGATGTAGGTTAATTGGTTTGCAGTAAGGACTAAAAAGTCAACGGGCTGTTCAAAACTGACTATGTAAATTGTTTCGTTGTTGTTGTTTCTGTTAGCATTGTGGCGATTGTCAAACCAATCGCCACAAAACAACATGCAAATTGGAATCCGTAACGTTAAATGATTTATATGGCTCTGCCAGGCCCCATCTTGTATATTCTTGCACAGTCCGAACCGTAGCAAACAAAAAAGAACGGATAGCAACTGAACATTTTCAAAGACGGGCAACCAAATAATTACTGTCTTTATAGCAACTTAATCATAATGAACGATTTAAAAGCTAGAACTGCCTAAACTACAATACAGAAGAATAAGAACAGACATGGTCTAGATAATTAACAACATTGATAAATAAAGTACAGAGGTAACAAACAAGAGTTCATAACTTAAAACATTATAAAAAGTACTAACGTCCGAATATCAGGCAATTCCACTTATCACAACAAGTAGTTTTAATATGGAACAATCTCAAACAGAGAATGTTATCACTGCTTGCAGTGTAAATAGTTTACATGTGTAAGAACAACATTTTTTTTTAAGAAATGTCGGAAATTGCTGAGTGTAAATACAGTACACCTGTTTGGGCGCTGTTTAATTATAAGCTTAATACGTTTATTGAAATCGATTAGAGTCGTCGAAAAGCGTTTACATTGAAATCGATTAGAGTCGTCAGAAAGCGTTTATATCCGGTAAATATCGATGCGTTCACGATTTACACTGTCAGCATAATGAAAACCTGCATTGAATTCCTCATTAGCACGTCACTTCCGGTATATTTTACGGAAATGATCTATCTTTTTTTCGTTTATCACGACCTAGCTTATTTTGAGCCGGGATTTTAGATGCTTATTAAAGTTACTTTTTTTATATTTTTCACATTAGGTTTATATGACCTTTCCCTACATATTTATCGCGTATTTGAATGTCTCTTGGTTCCCTTTAAGCAAAATTATGATAGAGCGGAAGCAGACAATTTCAAAAAGTTAGAGACGGATCTATGAGGTAGTTGTCTAACGTTGACTTCTACACCAAGGTAAACCAAGATAAATGATAAATAGTAATTTGGGTTGTGTGGTCCGCGTTGGTGAGTAGTCTCTTTATTTTGAACAGATCAATCATTTTATATGCTTGAATATACCAACGTTCAGATATTTTTCTGGAAGTACAGTAACAGGGCTTCGGAGAATGCAGCTTCTAATACACGGGCATGTCGATCTAGATTCAAGAAAGATTTTAGTTGAAATGGTTGAACAATGGCATGTGTCACAATATATACGTCGCTTCTCCTTAGAACTACATTGCTGCTTTAATATGTGTGGTTCGAGCTTTACCATTACATGTTCAAAACGTGTCAACAGGGTCACAATGCCTAGTATAAGAAGCACAATATATTTCATTCCAGGGGCACAAATATTTGTTTGAACTTATGCTAATGTTCAAACTCTTTTCCAGATAAAACAGGATTTTTAACGCATCTGCAGCAGAAGATTCTTAAAAACATTGTTACAAAGGAAGAATTGCTCATTATCAGCATTTTCTCCTTGTACAAAACTATTGTTGTCTAGCCCGCTTGCGTCGAGCTCGACATAGCTGTCACAATGGCGGTTCGGTGTATGTACGTGCGTGCGTCCGACCGTCTGTCCGAACCTTGTTCAGCTCGCATCTTAACCATGCATCATAGGATTTCCAAGAAACTGTGCACAAACGTTCACCATGATGAGACGGCGTGTCGCGCATAAGACCCATGTCTGTATCCCATATGTCAAAGTCACACTTGGAGGACAAAGGTCAACATGAGTACCGTTGATAGGACTGTACCTTGTTCGACCGTCATCTCAACCATGCATGATTTGATTCCCAAGTTACTGGGCACACATGTTCTCCATGATGTGGTGGCGTGTCGCACACAAGACCCATGTCTGTACCTTAAATGACAAGGTCACACTGAGGTCAAAGGTCAAAATAAGAAACCATGCATCATAGGATTCCCAAGTCACTGGGCACACATGTTCACCATGATGACGTTAGGATTGCAACATTGAAAACAAATTTTGCCAAAAAAGGAGACTGTTCTCTTTTAACCCTTTCCCACTTGTAGACGTGATTTGACGCATAAATAACTAGGCCCTACATTAACTGCTATCAGCTCACCTCTTTGTCAGTCTGTGTTGCAATTGCATGGAAGAGCACTATGTCTGTGACAAAACCTTTGGAGCGGGCTCGACATGTTGCCTGTAGGCATTTAGTTTAATATTTTCAATTGACATACTGTACTTTTCTTTGTAGTTACTTTCAATCTGTTATGGCTTTGTAGTTTTGTTCACACCTAAGAATGTTTTTTACACAAAGGTGTTTATACACACAGACATAAATGTGTATTTCCGAAGAATAAAATCTTCTTACTTTTTCATATTCTATTTTCCAAAAATGTTCACATCACAAGAAATAATAAACAAGTGTAAAATGTATGTAGCAAATGAGCACTGCCAAGTTCAACGATTTTCCACATGTATACAACAAGTCTGCAGCAGTTTAATCATTGAATAATTTTGAAACATTGTAGCAAAAGGAAAAAGTACTGATTTTGAGCAATTTCGTCTTTGCCACAATGTCTTCAAATGTCATCTGCAGCAGAGGCGTTTGTGATTGCAATTACTACCTGGATACCATATGTTAGCTGTTCGATTGTTGATAAACAAATGTTTTGTTTAGGTTATCATTGATTTAAAAAGCTTTAATTTTTGACTTCATTTGTATACCGCTTAGCAACAAGGTATGTTTACCGGGTTTTGTAGTTAAAACAAAAAGGATTAATCTGATACATTTGTTATGCTAACATCAACTAGTACTAAATGTCAAGTTATAATTATTCGAACAAAAGAGTCATGATGGCCTTGAACAACTCACCTGGGTATTGAAATAGTGACCTAGTCTTTTTATTCGGATTAATATTCTGATAAACTTTCATTAATATTGTATAATGTGGCATCTAGAGTGTTCACAACGTCAAGGTTTTACAAATTTTCAAATTTACAAAAGCCTTGTGACCCAGTTTCAAACTTGACCAACTTTGATAGAGAAGTACGTTCTGATGAACTCTCATTAAGATTTGGATACATTGTCTCTAGAGGGAGTGTCGCAAGGTAATTGTTGACAATGTACAACACACAGACAATGGAAAAAGGGTGATCACAGAAGCTCACCTTTAGCCCTTTATAAATAAAAAAGGCATATCATTATTACCGGTACCTTACCACAAATATTTGATAATGATCAGGGACCGTGTATTACATATAGTCCCTGTAATGATGGAGCTTTTTTGACCAACAATATTAATGATCAACTGTAAAAACCTTTGAAACACAGTGTTGCTTTTGGTCCATATGTATTCAGTCACAACAAACTTAAGCCTTTACTATGCACTTTTTAAAAAAATGCATTTCTTTTCCACACTCAAATGCACGTGACACATATTTAGCACACGTTTTAAAACATTTTATGGCAATCAGGGACATAAGTCATATGAGAAATAGTGTTAGCATACATAACTTAGGCAAGTAGAGATTTAAACACGGGATAATCCCGGTTGCAAATCTGCCCACTTTTCATTTGGCCTTAGCTGATTCATCTAATGGGTACAGGGTTTAATATAATATGCTTGATTAATTTAAAATGATCTCAATGGTTAGAGATGAAGTTGAGATAAATGTAAATAAGAACAAATCAGCATTGTCAATCAGAGGCTGTTTTTGTAACAGAAAAGAGCAAAGCAAATATTTCATTAATGAAAGATCGCATAATTTGCCAAATTTCTTCAACTTTCTTGTGTCACATATTATTGCTTCAAACAGGAAATTCTTGAATAATATTTTCTACTCATTCCACCGGCATAACGATTTGTAAAGAAAACTCTAGATGTATGCTGTTCTAGAACAAAACAATCCTTTTTTGATAAGTGTAGACAACAAACAATGAGCACTTACACCTTGTGATTTGAAGGAATATAGTTGAACCCATTGTGGCAAAAGGAGAAATTCCTCATTATGAATTTGTTTTTCTTTAGACATAATGTTTTCAAAAGTCGTCAGCTGCAAATGCATCAAAGTATGTGTCTGCATTTGGGATTAAAGGATTAAAATATCCAAAGAAGAATAAGGCAAACATTTCGGAAGCAGATGAGTTTTTTGAAATCGTGTAGAAAATATGAGAAATTGTTCATGAGAAATTACTTGTAATGAGTAATACATCTATGTTTCACGTTTCATGCATCGAACAACATTTTTTCCAGTAACCATTTCCCACTTGTAGACACATTATGAAGCATTTGAAGCAGACGACTTTTGAAAACATCGGGATAAAAGGAGAAATTGCTCAAAACGAGCAATTAAACCTTTTGCCACAAAGCATAATATTTTCTAGATGTTTTCAAAGTCATCTGCTGCAGATTTTCTGTATGTGGGAAAAGGTTAAACAGAAAAATCTTGAATAATATTCTTCAATCAGATGTAAAGAATAATTCAGATTTAAGCTGTTCTGTACGTAAACAAACCTTTTTTGACAGAAAACGATAAATGTGCACATCCATACTATACCATGTGACCTAAGGGAATACTGTGGAGCTTCTTTAAACCTTTCCCATATTTACACGCTTACTGACGCTTCTGCAGCATATGACTTTTGAAAACGAGCAAATTCTCCTTTGGCCACCACGTTTTCAACTATTTTCAATTATTTTACCTCCATTTTCAGAGATTTTCAATATTTGTTTCTATATGTTTTCAAAGTCGTCTGCTGCATATATGTAAAGGATTACAACTATATTGCGATATACGCAACAAGTGCAGATCAAGGTCAGATTATACAGACACACACTCAGAGATGTTTAAAGCTTTGGTATGTTTCCCTCTTTCCGATGCCGCCGCATCCCGATGAACACATTTCTGAGAAACTATCTTTTGAAATTGGTATGTTGTGAACGGACAGACTGCCGGATAATGAGTGCTCTTAATTACTCACATCCAACTTCGTGCTCAGGAAATGTTAAAACATTTCTTTGACATTTAAGGACGAAATGTGTGTGTGTGGGGGGGTGTGGGTGTGTGTGTGTGGGTGTGTGTCAGTAATACTGATATACAGGATATTTGAATACAATTAGGATGGCAGAAACATGCGCTCTGCACATCATCTCAATGTGGTGATCCTATGCGGCAAGTTATTTCAAAATCCTTCAAGCAGTACAAGAGATATGGAGTTGACATGAAATAAAGTCATATGACCTTTGACCCCTAGTATGACAATGAACTTCAACTGAGCAGGCAGAAACATGTAATCTGATTATTGTCTCAATATTGTGAATATTTGTTGTGGGGAGTTGTCTTTAAAGATTTGAAATGTACAAGAAATATGATCACGACCTTTAACGAACAATATATGGGGAATATTTGTAGTAAAATCCTACAAGGGGTTCAAGAGATATGCAGGGGACACGAACTAGACATACAACCATTGACCCCTAATAGTGATATTGACCTTTAACGAAGCTGATTGTAACACGCGCTCAGCGTATCGTCTAATGTGTGGTCAGTAATATATTACAAGAGAGTCCTGATTGGCAGGTGTGATTGCATCAACATCGAGAGCAATTATAGAAACACCTTTAGAGTTTGCCAAACTATTTTCTTTTTATAACCATTTCAAAGCTATTTTATAAAATAGACATGTCCAGCTTTGCATTTGGAAGAGTCCATAGCATATTCTTTACATATGAAGAAAGACAATTATTAAGTTCAGCAGCCAACAATAGAGCATGGTCAGACGTCGCTGAAATGCTTTACACAATCAGTTTCCGCATTCAAAGTAATTGTGGAGGTCTTGTTGAAGTCGGTGCGTTTTGCATGATCTAAAATATATTTGTTTAGCCTCCAAATAATTGTCTTCACAACATCAGGTCTTGTTAGATAATAAATATAACGATTTTAGGTTATAACAACACCCTAATGCAACTTATTTGGTTTCCTGAAATTAATTCTTTTTTAAAGTTTTTAAGGGAGTCCGCCTTTATGTGACAGGATAAATTATGCAGATAATACTGTTATCAATGGTTATAAACTCAAATCAAACAAACAAATTCATCTCATTTTTTTAAAAAATGAAATGTTATTACATCTATACATACCATATTAAACAACACATGTATAAGACTGAAAAGGGTAATTTTATTGTGACAAAAGGAGAAATTGCTCATCATGAGCAATTTCCCTTTTTGCCAAAATGTTTTTACAAATGGTATACTGTAGATGCATCAAAATACACCTGAAAGATGAAAAGGGTTTTAAAGCGTTTTCTAATTTACAGATCCGAAGACAAACTCTGCAAACGTGGGAACTCAGAAAAGTGTATACGGTGAGATATAAATAGTATAATAATAATAATAATAATAATAATAATAATAATATACTTTATTAAAAGAGGTTAACACATTTAGAAACACTAATCTGTATTGTGGCCCTCAGTATTAGTCTGTCTAAACCCTTTTCTCACATACAACAAATATAATGCAGACGACTTGGAAAACATCTGGGGACAAATATTTAAAATCTCAAAATTAAAGTATAATGTGTTTGTTCGTTATGATAAATTTTCCTTTGTCAATAATTTCAAAGTCGTCTGCTGCAGATGGATCAAATGTGTTTGCATGTAGGAAAGAATTACAGTGCGACCCAACAGAGCACCTTTGCAATTTCTTCTTTTATAACAATGGTTTCAACTCTATTTAATAGTTAACCGAGCCCCGGTAGCTCAGTCGGTAGCGACGCGGGCTGTCAATCCAGGGGTTGTGAGTTCTAATCCCAGCTCGGTCAATATTCTTTTCGACGTTTAACAAAAGTCATTGTGACATTCGTCTTCCACCAATGGGCTAACAGTCTATGCGGAAAAGCAGCCAGTTGCTTTGAAAGATTGTTGTGTTGGATACTGGTGTGAGAAAGCCGGGAATTACATAAAAACGTGAACTGGCCGCCGTGATATGACTGAAATGTTTTGAAAACGGCGTTAGACACCAATCAATCAATCATTCTATTTAATAATAAACTTTCATTATAATAAAAGTTTTTGCTTAGATGTTTTCAAATGTATTTGCTGCAGAGTTTTTGTATGAGAGAAAGTGTTAAGAGGTTTTTGTTCCTCAGAGAAACTATAGACTGTTTTTAAAGGTTATGCTATTACAGAATGAATCACAAGAGAACACCGACATTTAGCTCATTTGATCACAAGGCGGAAAAACTAGAAAGATTGTTTAACCTTACCATTTTTTCAAAAATATTGAGTTTAACTCAACATTAAAGTTTCGGATGTTTTACTTTGTTTTCAAAAGTACAAGTGCTAGAGGTTAAAAACTGAACTAAGTAAATATATATCACCCGTGTTCATTGTATATTGTAGACGATGATTCCTATTTGTGGGTTTAAATACACACATTTTGAGAATTTGACATTTTTTTCATGTTAGATTGACTTCAATTTTTGCACACTATTTTGTCTTTGTCTTTAAACACTTGAATTGGTAGTCAAAGTAGGGGACGGGGACCATATAATTGTGCGTAATTCTTGTTAGTACTCTATGTCAAAATGTTGATATTTTGGATATATTTCATGTTTTAATTTGTAAAACGGCAAACATAGTCTTTATCATTTGAACAATATCAAACGCATGTGAAGGTCCGTTAATAAACTAAAACTGTTACTTAACTTAACTTAACCCATTCCCACATGTTGACACTTTCTGACGCCTCGGCAAAAGGTGACTTTTGAAAACATTGTGACTAACGGAGAAATTGATCAAAACGAGCAAATAATGTGTTTGGAAACTTTGCAAATTTATTTGCTCAGGAAATACTTGTCTGATTTGAAATACTTTTGACATATATATTTCTTTGGTGAAATCTTTCCTTAAGTTATATTGATTTAGCAAAAATCGAAGGCAACGGAGGTCAGGCATAGATGTTTACCTTTTCACCGTTATGCCGTTGCAGAGATTCATGCCCATCTAGGGTCTCTTGTCTGTTACTAACCAATTTCGATATTTGGTATACAGAGATTTGAATATAACAATAAATTAAATAATAATAAATATTTTTATAAGCCATTTCTTTCTGACTAGCTAACATAAATAAGCATTTTTTTCTCTGTCCGCCAAGAATGCTCTTTTTATTATTGACTAAGTGGGTCAGTTTCTGACCCACAAGAGTTCTTTGACATTTATTAATTTCTTTATTGTCCTTTTCACACAGCCATATTTGTAATTCACTTCTCCCTTCTTCGAAACACACCCCACCCCCCTTGGCCAATACGATCTACTGCAAAACATAAATAAGCACAAAGCGCTCATGATGAAATTTTAAGATTGGTTGGAAATACGTGGGACTTTGTCTGTTATCTGGCACCACTTTCTTTATTCGGCATCTCCTCCTAAACCAATGGGCCTATTTAAATCAAACACGAATGTTAAATAGGCCATAGGAGATGCCCTTTCAGAATTGCGAAAGTAATTGAATCCATGCTAAATTCTGGTGTCCATGCCAACAGAACGGAAAGACTATAAAAAGGGAAATTCTAAAAGACCTGGCCTGATTTGAAAATAATTTGACGCATACTTTCAATATCTTTCTCCGAAAGTACTGGCCCAATACGAAACATTAATGTAAATGTTTCTCAGGTGACGTTCTATGAAGATTTCGCATATTATTTTGATGTGTTGGAAAACAGGGCTGTCAGGAGTCAGAGCATCTTTTCCTGATATATATTTTTCAAATTATCAAATCGAATTGAAAATAATTATACACAGATATTCCTTAGGTGATATTCTACCTACATTGTTCTAATATTTCCAGTTTGTTGAAACATTGCCACCTTGAGATCGGGCATGTTTTCCTGATATGTACATGTGTGTCGTGTCGTTAAAAAACATTTGTCGAACAATTTAACTTTTAGAGCTTCATTATCTGTGAATGTAGGTAACAAGGATATAAGTGCACATAATTGGTAAAGATGAATGAACAAAATAAAATATATCATCTGGATAAGTCAAGTAAATCAAATAAGAGGAGGATTGAATGGGAGGTGGTGGTGGTTGACAGCTTCGATTTAGCGTGTAAGTTTTCCACAAATATAAACGAAGATGGTGATTTAAGCACGTGACCCGATACTATGATATAATTGGATAATTTTAAATCTGATGGACCTCCCAGATGATATAGTTTTGAGTACGGCTCCCTTAGCTTAGCTGAGATCCTAAACGAGTCCATAAAATATTTTATGTAAGCATAAAATAACCTTTATGTCTAGTTCAGGAAAATATGAAGTTTCAAGGATATAATGGACCGAAGGGCAGGAGGACTAGTATGTCATGAATAAAACACAAGATTGAGATAGACTAAAAAAGGGCATTTAATAATGCCAGAAATATTTACATGAAAACATATGAGTATATAAAATAAGCTTAAGCTTATATCATGACATATCTGGGGGACATAACCGACATACGCGAAGCCCGCCCAGAGACAGCCTGCCCGATGGGAGATTGTGCCTAACAAATAAGTAAACGGGAATTGACATACCATCTACAAAGCATTACAGCAATAAATACATGTAAAAGTTAGATGCTAGGCTGAGTTGATCACCCTCAGTTGTTGAGGTAGATAGGCCAGATATGTTCTAAGACTCTGAGTATTGGCCCAGCTTTCAGCATTTTGACAGCGGACGCTAGGCTGATCAGGCGATCCCAAGGCCTAAAATTGAATTAATAATTTTATGAACGAAAGGACCTGAAGGTCTTGTCTTTTGGAATATAATGAATGAAGAAGAAATGTATAGCTTCAAGTACGTTAAGTATCGTTTCCCTTCCTGAAATAACGTACATTGAGACGAAATATTATGAGAAAAACCTGCATATATAATACATGTATTTACATCGCGTAATAAGTCATACACAGAATATAAAGCATGGTATTAATGAACCATGATTGGAATGGACATACGATAAAAGAAAACATTGAAGAAATCGAGTCTGCCTAAAAAGGCTCTTTATGACCACTTTGTACATGATAAATCTAGTCTAGTTAGAGTCTGCCTAAAAAGTCCCGAGACTCAACTTGAACACTATAGGAGAAATCAAGAAACAAATAAGTTATATAGTCTGCCTATAACAGTACTGAACCCTCAATTGATCTCGTTCCAAGCTCAACTAGCCAGTATAGTAAAACCTGTGGTACTCCCGTGATAGTATCTCTATATCCGAGCAATGAATACCATTTTTCCCAGACATAAGGTGAATTCTCTTCAGCCTAAAACCAGTTTGAAGCTTTACACCTCCTTGGCATGGATTGGTATTGCTGATGGCTAATCATATTTTAGATATGCCGAAGATTCAGTGGCCCAACTTTATGTATTGTTCTGGAAGGCATTTTTTAAAGATTGTGCGTAGTTGCCCCGTCTATGCGGAAATAGTGCCCTGTATAAAGGCTTTGGTCTAGTTTGGCTGCGGTAACCGTTGACCGAAGGACGGTACTGAAGCGGGATGCAGTATAAGCTTTACCAATAGATGTACTGGAATAAAGCACCATGTATGTGAGGTACATTATGATGTACCGTAACAAAGCGTGAACTGGGCATAGGTATTTACACGATTGACGTTGCAAGGGAACCTGTATACTCTTTGGACCTGTGAATGTTTGTAATGTAGAAGAGTTTATGAGAATCTCCTTGACTTATCCTTTTACCAGGTTCGGAATGTCATGGTTTGGTACGAGACTCAATATTATTTGGGGCTTGGGGGAATAGGAATATCTCCGACTCTATATGAAGCCTAAGAAGGCTGTTATAAAACATAGCTCTGAAGAGGATTAAGTTATACCCATCGGGAGTTTATGATGGAGATATTGTTAGAATTGTCGTCCTATAATTCTAAAGTGAAAGGGCGTCGTTTATCTGGGATTTTTTATACCGTCTAGTGCTTTGTAGCAGTTTATGTACAACAAAGTGTTTTGTGGGATTTGGTAGTCCCTGAATCTTATGGACATAAGCAAATGCTGATATGAAAGTAGAAATAGTTGAGGATTTCAAACCTCTGTGGTGACATACTGTTATGAATTGAGCAACATGCTAAACTGAGGCAGGAAGTATGCTTTCCCCAGAATAGTAATTGTGGTGGAAATTGGTGTAGTGTTTTAAAGCATTTTTGTAGGTGGCCGATGTGGACCTAGCAAGAGATGAATTTAGGAGGTCCAAAACTGCCTCGTTTAATACATTGTGAGCAGATGTTCTGGAACTGCTGTAGGGTTGGTGTCCATGTGTGGGGCCATGGATCGAAATAGGTCTACCTGTGAACGAGAAATGAGATCCGGTAAAATATTATATTTACCCGCGATATGTTCTGCCTTGATTAAAATATTGAATTCCATACAAGCCAGGACAAGGCGGCGAACTAAAGCCATTATAGAGGGCACTTTGCATTTTTGTCTATTAATGGTATGGACTACCGCGCCGTTATCTGTGTGTAGGAGTATGCACTGGTCGCACAGATCAGGTCCCCATATTTCTAGAGATAATACAATTGGAAGAAGCTCCTTAAATGTAATGTCTCTTTGGGACAGATGAGAAGGCCAAATGTCGTGAAACCAATGAGTGTTAAAAAGTGCCCCATACCCAATTGCCCCAGATGCATCAGTGTGCAGGTGAATGGTATCACTATTAACCCAGCGTTTGTTCAACAAGAGATTTCTACCATTGAAATGTTCAATAAATAGAAGCCAGGCCTGTACATCTTTCCGGTTTTCTTTATTAAGAGTTATTCTATGATGAGGCCGTGTCACTTTCTTGGTTAGATCAGTTAGGCGTCTGAGAAAACATCTACATGGGATTACTACTTGACAGCAGAAATTAAGCAAACCTAATAGTGTTGTTTTCAGGGCTTCACGGAGTTTCAATAATTTATCAGTTGGGAGTCGTGACTCTATCTCAATGGAATCTAGTTCTAAACCCATGAAAGTTGTAGTTGTTGTTGCATTTTCCGTTTTTTCCTTTTTTATAGGGACCCCGATGAAGTGGCAAAACCTGAGTAATTTTTCTAAATATGTTTGGCATAAAGTAGAGTTTGACGGACCTACAATGAGGAAGTCATCAAGGATATGTACCATGTGAGGGATATGTAATTTGTTGATAGCAATATGTTGTATAGCTGAACTAAAACGCTCAAATATAGCACATGCGGATGATATACCCATCGGCAAACAACGGTCGAAATAATACTGTCCCCTGAACTTAAATCCCAGTAAAGTATGGTCTTGGGGATGGATAGGGATAATTCGAAAAGCAGAGTCAATGTGCGTTTTACTAAACAGACAGCCCCTGCCCAGCTCTAACACCTTAGCAACTGCATCGTCGAAGGTGTTGTATTGAACTGTAGCCAAGTTTGGATATATGAAGTCATTTATTGATGACCCCCGTGGTTGACTAAGGTGTTGGATCAACCGAAATTGACCGGGTGTTCTTTGGGACTAGGCCGATAGGACTTAACTTAAGGTTAGAACAAGGAGGAGTTTTGAAGGGACCGGCTATCCGACCTGTAGAAAGCTCGGTGTTTAATTTTTCTTGAACTAGGTTGGGTTGTTTGGTGAATAATTTTAGATTTGTGCATGAGGATGCTGTTTTAAGACCTGTATATCCGACCCGAAAACCCTTGCGAACACCTGTTATCAAGTAATCAGCAAGCGGGTGTTTTTCCAAAAATGGCAAAAGGCGATCAATGTTTACTGGTGTGGTGAGAAATGTATCACTTGGAGGCTTTATGGTTGGGGGGGTTGTTTGTAACTTTAGTTCGAGACTCTATTTGTCTGCTGCTTTGATGAAAAGGAGCATGCAAATGCGGCATGTGGGCCTTTGCAGAAACCACAGATGTGTGGGTGTGAACATTTTGTGTATGAACATTGACGGATGTTGAATCGCCAACAGGTGTTGTCGAGAAAGCGTTTAGGTTTGGATGATGATGAACGAAAGGACTGCTGTGTTGTGCTAGAGGCATGTTGTTGGAAAGAGGTGCAGGCCATAAGCCAGTATTCTGTATGGACCCTATCCCACGGAAGACGCACAGCCTGACGAAGCAACCTGAATTGGGTGTCGTAATATAGAAAACACAGCCCTGGTTTTCTATTTGCAATGTCCCGAAATATCTCGCTATACTTCATAAGCATCGGCGTCTCCAATGGGAACTTCATAGAGTACACCGCTACAAACCGGAGGAAGGCTGTGGTCCATTGTTCGACATAGTAAATTTTGCGTGTTCGAGAATGGGGGGAAATGCTGATGTTGGAATGTTGGTCCATTTGAAGTGTGAATTGGGGGGATTCTGTGGTAGCTAAATTTGGCAGACGAGTTGCCATATCAATGTAGTCATTTTTTACAAATCGCCTTTTTAATAGATATCTTAATCTGCAGATGTATCGGTGAGCCGATTGGCTCGTTAAATTGCACACCATTACCTTGTGAAATTGTTGCACAGTGATTTGACACAGTGTCAGAGAAAGATCTTACGAGTCTTGGATTGTCATTATCACTGTCTGAATCCTCAGAACTAGAGTTTTCGATTAGATATTGGCCCATCTCTGGTTGGGCTGTATAGGTGGATGCAGTCCTGTTATTCTGTTTGGTAACATGTGGTCGACTCATTGGTACCGGAATCCTTGAACGAGTTTGTCGAATTTGACGACTTGTACTAGTTGAAGTAGATGCCTTGGGTTTCCTCCCTCTCTTTGGGGGTGATGTGGCATTTAAAGTTTGGTCCTCTGGACAGCAAGGACATTGTGACAGTGATGCACTGGAGAAATTCCTCTTACGTGTGTTCATCTGAAAACTAACGAGTTATGGCAAGTTTAAGTGAGAACAAGGTCGGTAATGTCTAAAAGGCCAAACACAGCTGCCATTTATATGGAATCAACTGCAA
>JASEVX010000361.1:129288-165294 GCA_031761405.1 Serripes groenlandicus
TTCTTATACAGAAAAACTACAGTATCAAGTCACGCAGTTCTCTGCTAACCAGTGTGGGACTACGCTAAACGTAATCCGAATATTGCTACGTGCTTGTTTTTCTATCGCCCAAATAATTGCATACACGGCACGCACTGATTTCTCACCATTGCTCACGGTGTGGAGGAAATAGGTGATATTAAAACAAGTTTGTCGAGCATATTCTGATTAACTGTTTTTATGTATTCCTTTAACACATAACTTATGTCAAATTTGGTAGTAGTCTTTTCAATATGCTAGATTTTCTGGAATGGAAGGGAGTATGTTGATGCTCTACTTCTGTTAGAATCCGAAATTGAACAGCGTACTGCTTCTAAAAAGTATGATATGTTTACACAAACGTGGTACTATTTTTTCTACATAATCGTATGGAATAGTTTCAAGT
This sequence comes from Serripes groenlandicus, assembly GCA_031761405.1. NCBI lineage: Eukaryota > Metazoa > Mollusca > Bivalvia > Cardiida > Cardiidae > Serripes > Serripes groenlandicus. The sequence continues at coordinate 129,713 of JASEVX010000361.1, forward strand.
ACTGTGTACCGTGGGTTAATAAGACGGTCAGAATTTAGTGGATGTCATGGTTGTGTTTGTTTTTGTAATAGTGTAGAGATGTAATTGTTGAGATACATGTGTATGTTGAGTGGGTATATTTTGGCACGTGTTTTGCCACTCCTTCCCGATTGATCGCCCTTTCTGCTTCGTTTCGATCAAGCAGTTTCTTTGGTGGGGGGGGGAAGCTATTATATACAAATGCTTTAGTTAAGATTCAAGCTACGGTGCATCTCATATACTGACATCAAGTTTTTTTTTTGTATTGTCTGTCCTGTCTGTCTTGTCTGTCTGTGAGTCTGTCTGTCTCTGGACTCTCTGTGTGTCCTGTTCTGTCTCTGTCTCTCTGTATCTCTCTCTCCTCTCTCTTATCATTCTCTCTCTCTCTCTCTCTATCTCTTTCTCTCTCTCTCTCTCTAAGGTCTCTCTCTTGTCCCTTTCTTCGGCTCTCTCTTCCTCTCTCTCTCTCTCCCTCTCTCTCTAGCCCTCTCCTCCCCTCTCCTCCTCTGTCTCTCGGTCTGTCTGTATCGTCTTCGTCTGTCTGTCTTGTCTGTCTGTCGGGTCTTGTCTGGTCTGCGGCTGTCTGTCTGCTTCTGTCCTGTCCTGGGCCTAGTCTGTCTGTGGGGGCCTGTCTCCATTCCCTCTCTCGTGCCCCCCCTCCCCCAGCGCTCGCTCCTCTCTCATCTCGCCTCACTGTCTCTCTATGTGTGGTGTTCTCTCTCTGGTTCGGTATCGCTGTCTCCTGTTTCTGTCTCGCTGTCTGTATGTTCTCTGTCTCTCTCACTCCCCTCCGGCTGTCTGATCTGTCTCTTCCTCCTGTCTGTCTGTCCCCTGTCTGTCTGTCTCTCCCCCTCTCTCCACCCGCAGTCGTCCTCATCTCTCTGGCTCTCTGTCTCCTCACTGTCTCTATTCCCGCCCCCACTCTGCTGTCTTCCTGTTTGCTGTCTCTCCTTCTCCTGTCTCCCTATCTCCTCCTCTCTCTCCTCTCTCTCTCTTCTCTCTCTCTCTCCTCTCTCTCTCTTGTGATAAGTCCTGTCCTGTCTGTATGTCTGTCTGTCTGTCTTGTCTGTCCTTGTCTTGTCTCTCTCTATCTCACTCCTCTCCACTGTCTCTCTATGTGTTTTGTCTCCACCCCCCCTTCTCCCCCCCCTCCTCTTTTCTTCTTCCTGGTTTCTGTCTCTCCTCTCTTCTGTTTCTGTCTCTCTGGCAGTATGTCTCTCTGTCTCTCTCTGTCTGTGTCTCTGTCTGTCTGTCTGACTGTCTCTCCCTCTCTCATCTCTTCTCTCTCTCTCTCTCTCTGTGTCTCCCTCACTGTGTCTCTTATGTCTTGTCTGTCTGTCTTGTCTGTCTGTCCTGTTTGCTGCTTGTCTACGTCTCTGTCTCTTTGACTCTCCTCTCTGTCTCTCCCTCTGTCTCCCTCTCTCTCTCTCTCTCCTCTCGAGGTCTCTCTCTCTCTCTCTCGTCTCCTCTCTCCTCATCTCTCTCTCTCTCCTCTCTCTCTCTCTCTCTCCTCTCGTTCTCCTCTCCCCTTCCTCTCTCTCTCTTCTCTCCTCTCTATCTCTCCTCCTCTCTCTCATCTCTCTCCTCTTCTACTTCTCTCTCTCTCTCTCTCACTCTCTCTCTCTCTCTCCTCTCTCTCTCTCTCCTCTCTCTCACCTACCTCTCTCTCACTCACTCTCCTCTTCTCTCTCTCTCTCTCTTCTCTTCTCTCTCTCTCTCTCTCTCTCTCTCTCTCTCTCTCTCTCTCTCTCTCTCTTGTGAAAATCTTTTTAGTGAGCAATTCGTAGGCATTTTACAGTCTTTGAAGAAAATTTGTTTTTGCGTACAGTGAAGACGAATTGGTATTGTTTTCATTAGTGAACCCATTGTAATAAGGTTGACATATCAAATGTTGTTTATCTGCTAGTAAAGAGAACATGAAGGTCCGTCCTTTTGCTGTTACCAAGATGTATAAAAACGTGAAGTTTGGCAAAGAGAACCCCTCCATTTGAAGAAATATAAATTTCAACTTGTTACCACTACTTAAGAGTAATTTGGTTGCAATACAATCAGCAAGCAAAGTTACAAAGGGATGTTGCGGCATGAATTAAGCTCGCTGAGGTATATAGCTATTATGATAACTGGTCCTATTTATATTGTACTAACAATATAAAGAAAGGAGCACTCCAAATATAATAAACAAGGTATTGTCTCTACAGTTTCTACTAGATTCTTCATCACAAGAGTTAGTTTTAATCATAGGACTCAGAAAACAAAATCATATTTTTTTTCATCAATTCGTCAACAAAATTGACGAGTTGACGAATTGACGAATCTCTTCTGAATGACTGATGGCCATGACATTTGAAATAAAGTCTTATTTGCATGCAATACGTCCAGATACATTATCTAAAGGAAAGAAATAAAGTTTTCAGAAAAATATTTTTTTCGTCAATCAACAAAATAGACGAGTTGACGAATTGACGAACTTGAAGAAGCTCTTCTGAATGACTGATGGCCATGAATTTTAAAATAGGGCCTAATTTGCATTCAATACGTCCAGATACTTATCTAAAGGAAAGAAATAAAGTTTTTAGAAAAATATCTTATTCGTCAGTTTTGTCAACATTATTGACAAGTTGACGATTTGATGAAGCTCTTCTGATTGACTAATCGCCATGAAACATGAACAAGGGCCTATTTTGCATTCAATACGTCCAGATACTTATCTAAAGGAAAGAAATAAAGTTTTTAGAAAAATAATTTTTTCGTCAATTTCGTCAACTTTATTGACAAGTTGACGAATTGACGAACTTGAAGAAGCTCTTCTGATTGACTGATCGCCATGAAACATGAAATGGGGCCTAATTTGCATTCAATACGTCCAGATACTTATCTAAAGGAAAGAAATAAAGTTTTTAGAAAAATATTTTTTTCGTCAATTTTGTCAACATTATTGACAAGTTGACGAATTGACGAACTTGAAGAAGCTCTTCTGATTGACTGATCGCCATGAATCATGAAATAGGGCCTAATTTGCATTCAATACGTCCAGATACTTATCTAAAGGAAAGAAATAAAGTTTTTAGAAAAATATTTTATTCGTCAGTTTTGTCAACATTATTGACAAGTTGACGATTTGATGAAGCTCTTCTGATTGACTAATCGCCATGAAACATGAACAAGGGCCTATTTTGCATTCTACGTCCAGATACTTATCTAAAGGAAAGAAATAAAGTTTTTAGATTTATTTTTTTCCGTCAATTTCGTCAACTTTATTGACAAGTTGACGAATTGACGAACTTGAAGAAGCTCTTCTGATTGAATGACCGCCATGAAACATGAAATGGGGCCTAATTTGCATTCAATACGTCCAGATACTTATCTAAAGGAAAGAAATAAAGTTTTTAGAAAAATATTTTTTTCGTCAATTTCGTCAACTTTATTGACAAGTTGACGAAGTGACGAACTTGAAGAAGCTCTTCTGATTGACTGATCGCCATGAAACATGAAATAGGGTTTAATTTGCATTCAATACGTCCAGATACTTATCTAAAGGAAAGAAATAAAGTTTTTAGAAAAATATTTTTTTCGTCAATTTCGTCAACTTTATTGACAAGTTGACGAATTGACGAACTTGACGAAGCTCTTCTGAATGACTGATGGCCATGAAACATGAAAAAGGGCCTAATTTGCATCCAATACGTCCAGATACATTATCAAAGGAAAGCAATCAAGTTTTTAGAAAAAAAAAAAAATCCCGTTAATTTCGTCAACTTAATTGACGAGTTGACGAACTTGACGAATCTCTTCTGATTGACTGAGATCCATGAAACATGAAATGGGGCCTTATTTGCATTTAATACATCCAGATACATTATCTTAAAGAAAGAAATAAAGTCTTTAGAAAAAATGTCACAGTTCGTCACTCGTCAATTCGTCACTCGTCAACCTAACTTCACGGACCTAAAAAAATGACACAGTTCGTCACTCGTCAATTCGTCACTCGTCAACCTAACTTCACGGACCTCACATTAAATCAATATCGCCAGTAGCCAGCTTAGAGTCTCAATCCATACTTTATAAAATGTTATTTATTTCATCATAGTTTCTCTTGAAAAGCGGTAGCTTCTGATTGTTGTAGTCTTCTTTTCACTAGCAAAACAGAAGTTGAATTCAAGTACCTCATGTTCAATGTTCCATAATAGCGTGGAATGTTTTACATAAATAACATACCTTCCTCGTTTATGGGGATTAGGTCTAAATACACTTTGGTTGTCATTGCCCCTTTATCTTGTGGGTAAATATTTATGGTTTTGATTCAGTAGATAAACAAAGTTCGGTTATTTCAGTGAGATGGCTGGAGACACCCGAAGCACAAACATATAATCCTGCTCAGTATTGACGGAAGGATCCGATTTCAAGCCTTGTTTTCGCTTTCTCTCTTGGATAGATAAATATCCCGCAGTAAACAAAAATCAAATATGTTGGTTTATTTATGCAGGCACTCAATTCAGCGAAGTAAAGCGATATCGACTTTCTTCTATGCAAGGTTTTACGTCGTATGTAAACACAAACACATTATTGTGTAAAGTGCCGAGGTTAAGGTTAATCAGGGTTGATACTTTCAAGCCTTTTTATATTTCCTGATTTGTAATATGTTTATGCTTAAAACCCCAAACAAATTCAATATACATTTATACAAATTAAAAACTGTTTCTTTTTTTTTATGTTGTATGCAGTAAGTGTGTAAACGAAACAAAACGAACAGAAAATTAATTCTAACATTTTTCGTAACCCTTCACCATCCATGGTTTCTTTGTACTTTCAACATCTTTGCATTGTTACTTTGATTCTATAGCGACATCAAAAAAGAAGAAAGATAAACCTGTGTTAAACATGCAGGTATTGCACGATGTGTGCAGTGAATTTACAGATTTTTTACCTGCATATTAACAGTTTACATGCCTTCTTACAGTTATTATATTGTGAATCGTTGTCTATAAAGCATGTGCTTCGCTCTGAAACAACGTGTTTGTTGGGTTTATTTGCATATCGATGGAGAATAATGTTAGATCAGTGTATCAATGGCTTATATAACTTACCAACGACCCTTACATTTAACATGCAAAATTAACAATAATTAAAACGGTAGGTAAACACAACTAACAAATACAATAGCGTAATTATTATTCTTATTTTTGTTTCTTTTTAAATGTGACTTAAAATAGATGACAGGTAGATGGCACAATAAACACCACAGTATTCAATTTACAACGGTATACGGAGGTTTGGAAACGTCCAAGATGACCGTTAGACATGTTCGTGCATTGGTGTGGCGACGGGTTTGGAAACAGTTAGCGTAATAGTTTAGCATTTTACTCTAATCCGGCCTACCTACACCATAACAACGCACGAAAATGTGTTATGTTCATATTGAGCATTGGCAAACCTCCGTCTACATTTGTAGATTAAATACAGTGATAATAGCTAGGTTAAACAAATAGATCAATCTTCAGTTATCTTATCACCTTTACTGCTTATTCTATATTTCATTTGTTTATAAAGGCTGACAGAACCACTTTTGAGGATAATCATTATCATGCATTACACGTTTTTATATTAACCCATGCATTTGTGTTAATATGTTGACATGTTTATTTCGTTCGAGATAAAACCATCAAAGTGAAAGAGGACTTTAAACATGGGGTAAGATAAGACGAAACATTTTAAACCATGTACAATTCAACAAAATTGAAAGGATGTTTTTTGTTTATTTTCTGTATAAATCGATAAATAAGTTAGGCGTTTCCCCTATCATGCTCGCTTTCATTGTAAGTGTAAGACCCCAACTTTCTAGACGCTGCTTGTTGCTATTAGCTTATTGATTAGTTAACGCAATACAATATTTAAACGTTTATTACTTGTTAAAAATGGGCCATGTCACATGAACCTTCCTATGTTATGAAATCATCGGAAGTTACGATTGATTAGCATTTTTGTACTATCGGTTCTTGTACCTGACCGTTTTTCAAAGGTTTCCAAGATGGACTGTATTCTAGATGACAAGCAATGAATCTTGTGATCATGTCGTACTGATCTTCGCTGCTCTAAAACAACCGCTCAAAAAGAGTGGTTTCGTGTAAGATGTTCCCATTGTCGTGTTTAGACAGTTATCTTTTTCGAAAAGCAGAATATAATACTCTATTACATTTACTCGAGCTAATACACATGGAACAAGAGTTTAAAAAAAAAATCAACTAATAAAATTTCTTACAAACTCATATACATTTCGGTGTTTCTAGGCTAATGTAATTAATTCACAAAATCTGTAAATAAATGTTATTACTTCTTACACATAATGACTCTCGATGGCAGCCTCATTGAGACACTACCTGTACTTTGGAAAATTCCAATAAGTTGACACCTCTCATACTTTGTCTAAATTACGTTCATTTGTTGTTGTGGTTTGTTAACCTTCGCACGTGACTATTAAGTCATCTTGGCATTTACTGGGTAAGTTACCTACACATACTAGTACAAGCATACTGCGACGATGGTTCTCTCTTGTCTCTACTCTCACGACACCGCACGAATAATGAAACAAGCTATCGAGTTGTCGCGAGAACAGCGTCAAATTTACTTGAATATTTCTTCTCCTCGTGTAAAAGTACGGGAAACGGAAGTTGTAATGGCTATGTGAAGTGCTCTCTGGTTGGTCGATATTTGGTCGTGTCCGGATGTTTAGCCAATCAGCGATCAGGTAATAGGAAACCATTTCTTTTTGTGTCGATATATTTAGTTTTGACGTGTTTGTGTTTTCCGCGGAAATGGTACCCCTTACGGCAACTCAAATATTAAGAAAATGAAGAGACGGATCAAAAATCGAGACGATTGTTCGATGTAGCAACTGATGGGCTACACAACGCACACCGAGTGGTTTCTAAATTCGAAAAACTGTGGGAGGAGATAGTTTTCGCAGGAAAAGCGGTTTTCGCCCGTTTCCATAGCAACGGTAGTTTATATGGCGACCATACTACAAAAGGAACAACTAGAGCATAGACCCTTCATCCCTACCAAGTTTGGTCGAAATCCGTTGAATAGTGTTGGCGCTACGCTTGCCACAAACAAACGGACAGAAACGAAGACCGACTTTAAGAGAGAACCAATAGAAGAGAGAACCAATAACTTGCATATATGCTTTGTGACGCAAACAGGTCTTACTGCCACGCACATACTGAAGACTAGGACGAACCAGTGCATTTGCACAATCGCACACGATTTGACTGCCTGTGTGCATGTAATAACTCTTGGATGTTATCTCAGACCATGGGAAAAGGTACTAGCTGTTTGTGTGAACAGTGTATATCAATATCTGCCTGTACTTACACTCCGTCTGATCAATATCTACACCGTTCACATTTAAATTACATACGCTCGTTGATAACTTCTGTCGATTCTGATACGACTTACCAGATGGACAGATCTAAATTGTTCACATATCAAATTGTATGTGCCATGCAGGTTTGCTACGGAAGCAATACCCACTTGAGAATGAATCATCGATTGGCTCTTGAGTAAGTTATCGGTGTGCTCAAGCGTTCCAGTGACCTCTGAGCAGGGGGAAGCTTATAGGGTCATGATAACTCAACATACTTCAGCAACATCAGTTTCGAAGTCCAGGCAAGCAGTGAAGGAAGATGCTAATATTCTGGATACATTGTTTACCATCAAACTTTTGTCAAGCTCTTAACTGTGTCACATGGGGTCGATATCTTAAAGTCACTAGGTCAAACTTTACATCGTGAACACCCTAGAACATTCATTTCCACCAAACCCCAGTAAACAAGGGTTACTATGGCTTAATATTTAGAAGAAGAAAAATCCACAATATAGGGCATTTTTAGATCACCCGACCTGAAGGCACACGTTTTTCTATTCTGATCACTCTCTGTCCGTTCGTCGTCCGTCCGTCGTTAACGTTTATCTTTAAACACCATCTCCTCCTTAACCACTGGACCAATTTTAATCTTTCTTCACAGGAATGTTCATTTGGTGATCCTCTTTTAAAATTGTTTAAATTATATGCAGAACTTTGGTTGCTGCGGCATCAGAAAGTGGGGAAAAAGGCCAATCTTTAAAATTCTTCTTCTCTGATTCTGTTTGTCCGATTCCAATATAATCCGTTCAAGCCATAAAGATTGGTTGAGAATTATGGCAGTCAGGGGCACCAAAAAAATGCTTTTTTTTTTAAAATTTCATTATTCTTAAAGATCTTGTCTGATTTTAAGATCTTTGCATGAGAATCTTACTTCGGTGATCCTCTTCTTAATTTGTTCAAGCCACATTGATTTGATTCAAACTCATAGCAACCAGGCGTCATCACAAAAGGGGTAAAATTAACTTTTAGCTTCACATGACAACACCTAAACTGGATCAATTTCAACTATACTTTACAGGAATGTTCATTTGTTGTTCCTCTTTTAAATGTGTTCAAAGACATACATTCTGTGTAGAACTTTTGTTAATGCTGGATCTGAGAGTAGGAACAATTCCCAAACGTTATCATTCTCCTCCCCCATAATCCGCTTGTCATATTCCAAGATAATTTGGTAGAAATGTTTTTTGAGTGATCTTCTAAAATCCCCTTTCAAGCCAAATTGGTAAGTTGAAAAACAGGGCAGCAAGGCAGCATAAGAAAAGGTTATAATGACAAATATTAATAGACAATACACATTTTTATTGACTTAAGCTAATACAGCTTCCAGTCGACTCATAAAACACAATTTAACATATATTTACATGACATGTCACTATTCAAATAAACAATAAGCAAAGTGTTTTTGGAAGAAATATTTAAAATATAAACAATTAAATAAAAAATAAAAAATAAAGTTATTGTCAAATTTCATAGATAATCAGCAGAAATGTTCCTTTGGTGACCCTTTATATACTCTAGATAGCCGTTCGGTGGCATTAGAAAAGGGATAAATGAACTTGTGAGCATCAAATGACATCTTCTCCTAAACCATTGGACCGATATCAACAAACTTCACAGGAATGTTCCTTTGGTGGTCTTCTTTCAAATTGTTCAAATATTTAATGCCTTATTACAAATTGCCTTTACTATTAAGCTATTTCATTAACAGTGTACACTCATTTCAGTTTCGTTTGCACTCCTGATCAAATTTTCCCAGATATTTGCAGTAAAATATTTGCTACTATGCTATCACTCAGGTGATCGATTTAGGGTCATATCGACCCTCTTGTTTCATCAACTCAGCATCAAAAGTAATCAATGAATTCATCTCTAACAAATCTTCCATTGGGTCAGACACCAGGTCAGTTGATTACGCATTAGAAAGACATTGTGAACACTCTAGAGGCCACATCTTTACCCACTCTTCATGGACGTTTATCATACCATTACTTTCTATAAAATCTAGTTCATTTTTGAACTTTGGAAAAACCTTGTATACAATTTTGAGGCACCCGAAATAGTCCAAAGCATACCTTTGGAGATTTAACCAATTGACGTCTTGGCCTAGTTTATGATTCCACGTGTGTCAGTTTCAAGCCAAGATTTGAAGGATATAAATCTTCTGAAAAGAGTTAATGATATTTAGAAAACTTGCCTAAAAAGTGTTTAAAAAGTGAGCTATTTGATCCGTCATTGTCTGTGCATCGTCAACCACTGCCTTATAAACACTATACAGGCAATATTTCGCATTTAATCTTCGTGACATTTTATCAGAACATACATCTCCATTAAATCTTGGCCAAGATTTAAACCGGGTGATGTTAAGGCAAAAACTAGGTTACAATGTCAAACTGAAGAACAACCTTGTAAACACCCTGGAAGCCTCATTATTAACTTTAGCATTTTGATACTTTGTAAAGATGTTTGTCTTGATGATACGCCACATTTAAGATAACTCTTTTTAAAGGTGCTGAACTCCGGAAAATAGATATTATACTCAAAGATATAAAACTGTTAAAAAGTTGTCTTCAAATATAAGAATCATAATTTAACATTTCAACATCTCCATTTGGATTTCAGTACCTTTGACACTCTAGAGACCACGTATCTGACTTCAGCAACTTGAAACGTTGTTTAGATTGTTTGTTTTGGTTGTTGTAAGCCAAGTTCGAATCTTGGTAATGTTGGGTCAAAAATAAGGTCACTAGGCCAAATTAAAGAAACATATTGTTAAAACTCTTTAAGCAACGTTTTTAACTTGTTTGACATGCTGAAACTTTATCAAAATGATTGTTTGAAGTTCAATATGGGTCAAACTCTAGGTCACTTGGTCAAATTTGAGTACAATATTGTTAACATTCTAAGAATCGTCTTTTGTCACTTTACCAGAACGATTGTCTTGATGATATCTAAACCTCCGTGAAGTTCATTCCCTATTTCTTATTCCTTATTCAAATGTGAAGTTGATTACTTGTTCCTTGTTCCTTATTCCTTATTCGAATGTGAAGTTGGTTACTTGTTCCTTGTTCCTTATTCAAATCTAAAAGTGGTTTTATGTTCCTTGTTACTTTTTTGTTACTTAATCAGATTTGATCTAAGGTACTGCATATGTTGATGTTGCCAACAACACTGTTGATGATGTTGTTGTTGTTGTAGATGATGAGAGAGACCAATTCGTACATTTTAAATAACCTATTACTTATTCAAAATCTGGTTACTTATTCGGCCTTTTTTAAAGAAAAGATGCCTCTGCTATCCCAACTATCATTTCAATTGCATATGTTGATGTTGCAAACCACAATTGTGATATTGTTGTTGTTGTAGATGCTGACGGAGGCCCAATTAATACATTTCAAATTACCTGTTACCTATTAAAAAACCCTGTTACTTATTCAGAAAATAGATTCAAACTGCATGCGTTGATGATGCCAACAGCAAATGGAATGTTGTTGTTGTTGTTGTAGATGCTGACGGAGATCTATAAATACCTTTAAAATGACCTGTTACTTATTCAAAAACCCTGTTACTTATTTGGTCGTTTTCGTTAAAAGAAGCCTTTTCTATCCAAAACATAACTTAAACTGCACATGTGTTGATGTTGAAAATCACAATGTTGATGCTGTTGTTGCTGTAGATGACAACAGAAACTAATTGGTACATTTTATATCACCTGTTATTTATTCAAAAACCTGTTACTTATTCGACCGTGTTCAAGAAAAGAAGCCATTGCTGTCCCAAATATCTTTCAAAATGCATTTGTTTATGTTGCCAGCAACACTATTGAGGTTGTTGTTGTTGTAAATTATGAAAGTGAGCTATTGGTACATATTAAATCACCTGTTACTTATTAAAAAACCTGTTACTTATTCGGCCGTTCCCTGTTCCTTGTTCCTCATGCCTTATTCGAATGTGAAGTTAGTTACTCGTTCCTTGTTCCTTATTCAAATGTAAAGTTGGTCATATGTGCCTTGTTCCTGTTTTTTTGCTTAATCAGATTTGATCTTAGGTACTGCATATGATGATATCGCCAACAAAAGTGTTGATGATGTTGTTGTTGTTGTAGATGATGAGAGAGAACCATTTTTCAAGAAAAGATGCCTTGCTATCCCAAATATCCTTCCAATTGCATATGTTGATGTTGCAAACCACAATTGTGATATTGTTGTTGTTGTAGATGCTGCCGGAGACACATTAGTACATTTCTAATCACCTGTTACTTATTCAAAAAACCTGTTACTTATTCGTTACTTATTCAGAAAATAAATTCAAACTGCATACGTTGATGTTGCCAACAGCAAATGTGATGTTGTTGTTGTTGTAGATGCTGACGGAGATCTATATAACCTTTAAAATGACCTGTTACTTATTAAAAAACCCTGTTACTTATTTGGCCGTTTTCATTAAAAGAAGACTTTTCTATCCAAAACATTACTTAAACTGCATATGTTGATCTTGACAAGCACAATGTTAATTATGTTGTTTTTGTAGATGATAACAGAAACCTATTGGTACATTTTAAATCACTTGTAACTTATTCGAAAACCTGTTACTTATGCGACCGTGTTCAAGAAAAGCAGCCATTGCTGTCCCAAATATCTTTCAAAATGCATTTGTTTATGTTGCCAGCAACAATATTGAGGTTGTTGTTGTTGTAAATGATGAAAGTGAGCCATTGGTACATATTAAATCACCTGTTACTTATTCAAAATCTGGTTACTTATTCGACCTTTTTCAAGAAAAGATGTCTCTGCTATCCCAAATATCATTCCAATTGCATATGTTGATGTTGAACAATTGTGATATTGTTGTTGTTGTAGATGCTGACGGAGGCCCATTAGTACATTTCAAATCACCTGTTACTTATTCAAAAACTCTGTTACTTATTCGTTACTTATTCAGAAAATAAATTCAAACTGCATACGTTGATGTTGCCAACAGCAAATGTGATATTGTTGTTGTTGTAGATGCTGACGAAGATCTATAAGGACCTTTAAAATGACCTGTTACTTATTCAAAAACCCTGTTTCTTATTCGGCCGTTTCATTAAAAGAAGCCTTTTCTATCCAAAACATTACTTAAACTGCATATGTTGATGTTGAAAATCACAATGTTGATGATGTTGTTGCTGTAGATGATAACAGAAACCAATTGGTACATTTGAAATCACATGTTACTTATTCAAAAACCTGTTACTTATTCGACCGTGTTCAAGAAAAGAAACCATTGCTGTCCCAAATATCTTTCAAAATGCTTTTGTTTAGGTTGCCAGCAACAATATTGAGGTTGTTGTTGTAAATGATGAAAGTGAGCCATTGGTACATATTAAATCACCTGTTACTTATTCAAAAACCTGTTACTTATTCGGCCGTTCCCTGTTCCTTGTTCCTCAGTCCTTATTCGAATGTGAACTTGGTTACTTGTTCCTTGTTCCTTATTCAAATGTAAAGTTGGTTATATGTTCCTTGTTCCTTTTTTGTTGCTTAATCAGATTTGATCTAAGGTACTGCATATGTTGATATTGCCAACAACACTGTTGATGATGTTGTTGTTGTTGTTGTTGTAGATAATGAGAGAGACTCATGCGTACATTTTAAATAACCTGTTACTTATTCAAAATCTTGTTACTTATTCGGCCTTTTCTAAAAAAGATGCTTCGGCTATCACAAATATCATTCCAATTGCATATGTTGATGTTGCAAACCACAATTGTGATATGTTGTTGTTGTTGTAGATGCTGACGGAGACCCATTAGTACATTTCAAATCACCTGTTACTTATTCAAAAAAACGAAATTTTAAGAAACATAACAACGTACGAATTTTAATAGTGCCAATATTATTTTGTTTCTAAAAATTAAATTCTTTATGATTGAAACATGTAAAAAATTGGTATATATTCATACATTGTTTATGAATATATTAATTCAAACTTCAACGCAAAATTGTAAACGTTATACTTCAACCACTAATGCTGCCTTTCTACAGTCCTTTTTCAAAATTCAGATATCTTGATTCACCAATGTTTTCGAAAATGCAGTTATATTGCCTGATAATTGACACTACTTTTTTGTTGAGGGTTAAACAAAGCCATTTCGATTTTTGGTTCCCAGCTTTTTCTCTGTCATACTCTTTATAATCAGGGAGCCAATTGTTGTACGATTTCTCAAAATGCACATGACTAGGGGTACCGTCCAAAAACCTGTTACTTATTCGGCCGTTTCATGAAAAGAAGCCTTTTCAAACCAAAACATTATTTAAACTGCATATGTTGATGTTGACAAGCACATTGTTAATGATGTTGTTTTTGTAGATGATAACAGAAACCCATTGGTACATTTTAAATCACCTGTTACTTATTCAAAAACCTGTTACTTATTCGACCGTGTTCAAGAAAAGAAGCCATCGCTGTCCCAAACATCTTTCAAAATGCATTTGTTTATGTTGCCAGTAACTAATTGAGGATGTTGTTGTTGTAAATGATGAAAGTGAGCTATTGATACATATTAAATTACCTGTTACTTATTCAAAAACCTGTTACTTATTCATTACTTACCCGGCCGTTTTCAAGAAAGGAAGGCAGTGCTGTCCTAAATATCACTCAAAATGCATATGTTTATTTTGCCAACAACATTCTTGAGGTTGTTGATGTTGTAAATTATGACAGTGAGCTATTGGTTGTCTTTTTAATCACCTGTTGATATCCAGAAAATCCATTTAAACTGCAAATATTGAATCATAGTATAAAGTGCATGTTCATGATATTGAGGATGTCTTAACCATTTCCCACATACAACAAATATGCCGCAGACGATTTTGAAAACATTTAGGGAAGAGTATAGAACATCTCTTTACATTAGAGAATATAGAAGGGACCAGGTGTCCCCGAACTGACTGTGACTATGAGTAGAGGGGAGGGACAATATGTCCCAGAACCCACTGTGAGTATGAATATAGGGGAAGGGAACAGATGTCGCCGAACTCACTGTGACTATGAATATAGAGGAAGGGGACATGTGTCACAGAACTGACTGATTATGAGTATAGGGGAGAACAATATGTCTCATAACTAACTGTGAGTATAAACATAGGGGAAGGGACCAGATTTACCCGAACTGACTGTGACTATGAATATAGAGGAAGGGATTAGGTGTGCCAAAACCGACTGCAACCATGAGTATACCGTAAGGACCATGTGTCCCAGAACCGACTGCAACTATGAGTATACCATAGGGACCATGTGTCCCAGAACCGACTGCAACTATGAGTATACCATTGGGACCATGTGTCCCAGAACCGACTGCAACTATGAGTATACCATAGGGACCATGTGTCCCAGAACCGACTGCAACTATGAGTATACCATAGGGACCATGTGTCCCAGAACCGACTGCAACTATGAGTATACCATTGGGACCATGTGTCCCAGAATCGACTGCAACTATGAGTATACCATAGGGACCATGTGTCCCAGAACCGACTGCAACTATGAGTATACCATAGGGACCATGTGTCCCAGAACCGACTGCAACTATGAGTATACCATTGGGACCATGTGTCCCAGAACCGACTGCAACTATGAGTACACCATTGGGACCATGTGTCCCAGAATCGACTGCAACTATGAGTATACCATAGGGACCATGTGTCCCAGAACCGACTGCAACTATGAGTATACCATAGGGACCATGTGTCCCAGAAACGACTGCAACTATGAGTATACCATTGGGACCATGTGTCCCAGAACCGACTGCAACTATGAGTATACCATAGGGACCATGTGTCCCAGAACCGACTGCAACTATGAGTATACCATAGGGACCATGTGTCCCAGAACCGACTGCAACTATGAGTATACCATAGGGACCATGTGTCCCAGAACCGACTGCAACTATGAGTATACCATAGGGACCATGTGTCCCAGAACCGACTGCAACTATGAGTATACCGTAGGGACCATGTGTCCCAGAACCGACTGCAACTATGAGTGTACCATTGGGACCATGTGTCCCAGAATCGACTGCAACTATGAGTATACCGTAGGGACCATATGTCCCAGAATCGACTGCAACTATGAGTATACCATTTGGACCATGTGTCCCAGAACCGACTGCAACTATAAGTATACCGTAGGGACCATATGTCCCAGAATCGACTGCAACTATGAGTATACCATTGGGACCATGTGTCCCAGAACCGACTGCAACTATAAGTATACCGTAGGGACCATGTGTCCCAGAATCGACTGCAACTATAAGTATACCATGGGACCATGTGTCCCAGAACCGACTGCAACTATAAGTATACCGTAGGGACCATATGTCCCAGAACTGACTGCAACTATGAGTATACGCAATGTTGATTTCACCACACAAAATGATTATTCAGTCTCATGTAATTATAAAACAGGCACATGTATTAGATTTGTCGACTATATAAAAGGGTCACATATCAAGGTGAAAGCGTCATATGCAATGATGTTACAACTGAACATCAAATTGTAACGTCAAATAAGGCAGTTAAGGCGTTCCATACTTTTCCTAAGTATTTAGCTGCCCTGTTCAGACAGACATACCGAAATAATAAATATTTCCCATTCGTATATTAGTAAAGAACACCCCTGTTCGTCTGCCAAGTACGGATTAAATCATTCCTACTCACCCCCCCCCCCCCCCCCCCCCTCCCCCCCCCCGTGTGGCGAAGTATAAATTTAGTTCGCCCTTGGTATCAACATAGTTTGATCCGATTATGTACTGTTCACTCAATCGTCATTTTGGACCAAATCGGGTCCGGACAAAACCTGGTTTTAGCATTCTCTACTTTCACTTTCAAACAATTGTTATTAAATGATTTAAATCATTTGTACGAGTGCCGGTTTAACAAGACTTCCAATAGACGTTATTATTGGCGTTATAGAAAGTAGTTCGCCGCTGCAGACCGAACATTCAACGGTGTTATATATATCCTCGAGCATCCGTAATTCGTGAGTGTAAGGCTTCAAAGACAAAATATGCAGAAGGCTTAGTGAATGATACGAAACTTCATGTCTTATCTGAAAGATTTATTTATTTCCTCCAAGTTTCGAGCAAAAAATCCTTTGAAAACTAATAATTCACAAAAAAAATAATCTTGAATACACATGTGTTCAACAAGTCAGAAGCCGAAATTGTTATCCTATTTTCGTGACGTCATTATATTGGCACTTTGCAGTTTCCATAAAGACAACACACACAAAAAAGATTTTTTTTTTAAAGGGGCAATAGGTCGTAACATATTGAAAACTAAAAAACTGAAGTTTTTAAACATTTTATATAGTTTAAATCAATTAATTTGAAATTATCCTTGATATAAATATGAACTTTTTTTTTTTTAATTACTCAACTTTGAATCTTCGTTAAACTTATTTTCCTTTCTCATTTTTTATCCCACTGTGTCAACCTAAAGGGTTTGCATGGATGTTTGGACCCTGTAAGCATCCTATATTTATATCATCACAAAGATCAATACAGATTTCAAAATTGCCATATTTCTAATGGAATATTATTTAAAATATTTTAGTTATTTTACATCTCTATGCGTAAGCACCTTTAGGAATGTGAAATCCAATGAAAAATTGCATTGACCTAACTAGGTCAAACAAATCACATGACCCTAGCCGCCATTTTGTAAACAACAAAATACCCTTTTTACGGTAAATTTTCATGTCCGATTTTTCCACTTTTAAGGGTTTAAACTGTTCTTTAAATTTGGTATATAAAAAATAAGGGTATTTTGGCTATTCCTCCCATGACAACAAGTTACAAAACTGTTGAAGATGCATTCTATTGTTGAAACATGTCAGCAAATACATTGGCCATTGGGAAATAATTTTACAGTTCCAAATCGGCTGCAAGGACAAAGTCACGTGATATAAGCCCGAAAATAGTGACGTCACGAAAAAGGGATGCTAACGAAAATGGAATGTCCAACGATATATATCAGTCGACGCTTATGTAATTTACGAACGCCTAAAGATTTACACGCGTACACATATTCTATTCATTACAATTGATAGATTTCACGAAATTCATAACTAAGTTATAACACGAATATAAATTTGAACAGGTAACAGGTCCAATCCGGCATTGTGACGTTCACTTTTAAATAGAAATCACGACAAATCGTTTTGTTTGCTAGATTTCGTACCGATTATGATCCGACTTTCTGTAATAAAGAAATAGCCCGGACATGAATTGAACGAATACAAACTATAATTACAACAACAACATAGCTAGCTAGCTCAAAACTACAATCTGTTCAATCTGTAAAACAATGTGCGGCCTGCCTGATATGATGCTGCTGTGTTTAGCAGAAGGTCATTTTGGTATAAGCGCCAAACAAAATCCGTCGATTCAACAACAATTTTGTCTCGAGATAAGACAATCATGGTGGTTTTGTGTGGTGCCGTGGTGTTCTCTCGACATACAATTAAAATTCCAATTCAGAGTATTTCAATAATTGAAAATCCGGCTACTGCGACTTAGAGCCAGAGAGTGTCAGGAAATCCTTACTCCGGCTTGGCATGACATGCGGCTGACGCAACTTGGCGAAACAGGAACTAATGCAAGACGAAGTCAGTTTGAGGCACTTTCACCTGGCATGCATCAATTAAGCGCCCAATCCATCTGTCTCGAGCAATAAGAACGCCAAAACGAGGGTGGGAGCCAATCTGTCGGACCAACTCCGGCTTGGTTTTGCAGCTAGCGTGACCGGGAGCCAGAGTGTGTATTTTTCACCTGACACATGTCCGAACAGTGTATTTGCACATAATACATAGGATGATATCTATGCGAAGTACAAATGTGGCTCATGTTGGGTCAAAAAACTTGGTCACTAGGCCAGATTAAAGAAAAATCTTGTTATCACTCTGGAAGCTTCATTTTTGTCTCGCCCACGATAGTGGAGTGAGTCATAGCAGTCACTTTTCCGGCAACGGCCACTTTTACAAACAACTATATCTCAGTAAACCCTGCTGCAATGTTTCTGAAACTTTGTCAGATGTATTGTTTGTTCATGGGACATCATTCAACGTCAAAATTGTTAAGGTCAAGGTCATAATTTGGCAGAACTTGAACTTGGTTAGGTAACTTAACTTCAAAACTTAACCTTGGTTATATCTCAGTAATCCCTTCTGGAATTTTTCTGAAACTTTGCCAGATGTATTGTTTGGTCATGGAACATCATTCTGACAAACATTTTCAAGGTCAAGGTCATAATTTGGCAGAACTTGAACATGGTTAACATTTCGGCAACCCCTGCTGGAATTTTTCTGAAATTTTGTCAGATGTATTGCTTGGTGATGGAACATCATTCAACTTTAAATTTGGCAGAACTTGACCTTGATTAGATAACTAAACCTCAAAACTTAACCTTGGTTATATCTTCATGAAAAGTTATAAGGTCACATCTTGTTCAAGTTCCAAAACTGGATTATGGGGTAGGTCAAACATAAGGTCACTAGGTCAAATTTCCTAGAAAGGCGAGACACCCTCAGCCCGAGGTCTTGTTTACTTAAGCATGTTTGAAACTTTGTCAGAATGTTTGTCTTGATGATATCTAGGGCATATATGAATATGTGTCATGTCCAGTCAAAAATAGGTCTCTATGCCACATTTGAGAACAATCTTGTAAACACTAACTTGAAACGGAGTAGCGTCGTTTCGTAACCTGTCCGTTTCGTAACCGAAAAACAATATCTGCTTCGTAACCGAACCGTTTCGTACCCAGAAAACGTTCGGCTGTTTCGTAACTGTTACTGTTTCGTAACCGAAAATTAATTGGCTGTTTTGTACCCTTAAATAATTTGGTTGTTTCGTACCAGAAATAAAAATCGGCTGTTTCAGCTGCTTCGTAACCGAACCGTTTCGTACCCAGAAGAGTTCGGCTGTTTCGTAATTGTTACTGTTTCGTACCCGAAAATTAATCGGCTGTTTTTTACCCTTAAATAAATTGGTTGTTTCGTACCCGAAAATATATTGGCTGTTTCGTAACCGAAAATGTATTGTTTCGCCCACTTGACTTATGCAATTTGATTATTTCAACCACAATAACTCATTTAGGGTCTATGTAAGCTAACACGAGAGGTCCAATATTGCTCCACTGTCACAACCTGAAAAAAACTAACCTTTTGTTGTCTTTCTTTTGTCAAATAAATATGATAATTTTTGACCGGAAATGACCCATATTCGAACATTGCCTGGATATTATCAAGACAAACATTCTGACAAAGTTATTGGGCGTTTCGTAACCTATATCTTATTGAGCTCCTAATATTGCTCAACATAATTTATTTAAAGTCCTCTTCAATGTGTTGGAGTTACCACAATCACAACAGTGCAATATCTTTGATAGTCTAGTAGGTGCTATCTTGAACTTTTCTTCGGAGATATGGGGCCACATCACTGCAAGTTTTTTGGTTTAGACGAAGAACACCTTTGATTGTCAGTCGAAAACGTAACATGATAAGATATTGGACGCACTCATTCCTCAAGTCTGCATAAAACATTTTAACCCTTTCCCACTTGAAGACGCATTTGCTGTAAATATACCCAAACCAGCCAATTCTGTACGCCGCTTTAATAGATATAGACAGAATCGACGCCCCAAAGATCCGAGAGGCATGGATTTTGAGGTATTGGTCTTTTTTTCTTCTTCTTTTATCATAAACAAGAAAAATCTTTAAAAAAGATAAACGGCGATCAATATGAGAAAACACTAAGAAATGGAACATGCGCATATTATTTGACTTGAATATCAGAAAGGTTTTGTTAATAATCAAAACAATCAGTAATTTTCCATGAATTATACAATTTGTGCAATAATGTTGTATATCTAAGAATTTCGACAGCTCCTTGAATTGGTAATGCATTACAATCGTGAACCAGTTGGAACATTGTTCGATTAGAACATTGTTCTTTAAAATATATAGAATCGGTAATCGAGTGTAGCTTGCCGAGCTGGAGATTACGCGAGGCCCCCAAGAGGTGTATAAGCTTCAATTGACGATAAATAACTGAAAACTTATCATGTTTAAAAAATAATTAATATTTTGCTCTTAAATATTATATCAGACGAGCATTGAGATTGTTTGTTCAAAGAAAGTGAATAAAATGTATAAACAAGAGGGCCGTGACGACCCTGGATCGGATGCTCGTCTGTTGGGAAATTGTGTAAAAGTTGTGATTTCATCAATTAATCAAAGCGCTGAAAGCGCTGATGGTATAGGGGCATATGTAAGTTGAAAATATATGGCATAGATAATATAGACAAACATTGTTGAAACAATGACCTTTAAACAAACCAAACCAAAAATGTGCGAAGCACACATATTGCCTGCCTATGCAATACAAATACCTAATTTATCAAAGTTTGACCCTTTTCTTGTATAAACAAAATAAAAAGATTGACAAAAAACTGAGCAGCGACCCTTAATTAAAATATTTCCAGTTCAGAAATCACTAAAGATTCACAATGTATATTGTAATCATGCTTATAAATAAAAGACAATATAAAGCATGCTAGAGTTATGTTTCTTTTGCACTGCACATCTGTAGCTCTGAGTTTCCTATACAACAAGTCTTAAATTGATACATTGGACATCTATTGAGAAAATAACCGAAGAAATGAAAAATGAGTTTTACACCTAAAAAAAACCAGATCAGATTTGTGTTCAAAATATTGTATCGATCTCTTAATCCCAATGTATACGTGTGACGACTTTGAAATGGATCCGCGAACCAGAAACAAAGTTTTGACCCATTAATGCAAACCGTAACGGACAGACGGACGGATGGATGAACACAAAGACGGACAGACAGTCAGTCGCTCTGGACAAAGTACAACGCTTGGGAAACACTCATTAACGAAACAAGGGCATTTCACGGAACGCATGTGTTGCATGCGAAAGTCATATAATAAGTGAGAACATGAAAAGACAAAAATATACACACTCCAAACGCAGCATGCTAAAGTTATGGTAAATTAATTGAGACAATCGCTGACATAATAAGGAAAAATGAAGATAACTAAGATAAGCAAACCAGAGTTATGTACCTAGTATTTTGCCGTTCTCCTGATCACACGGTATAAGTGTGACCACTTTCAAATAAATCTGCCATACAGAAACAACGTTTTGACCAATACATGCAATCCATGACGGACGGACGAATGCACATTCAGGCAGACAGCCGGCCGGACACCGGATTATACCTCCAAGCTTTACAGACAGAGACAACTTATAAAGTATTGATTACAGAAGACTGGTTCGATGCGTCAAAACACATCTGTGCTTAGGAAAGCTTAGATTATGGTATTTGTAAAGTATTTGCAAATTAATTGTATCTCCGAAATGGGACCGTACAAGGTACAAAAACCTATTTAGACTATATTTCTAGTTTATTTGTCAACAGATACGTCTAGGACTAGATTACACGTTGACGAACGTTGAATCTTCAATTAGCGCAAATGCATATACATTATAATTTTAGTCCCAAAATCGGTAGAAGCGCCTCAATTATAAAATAAATAATGACCTTGCGGTTATAACTCGTGTGTATGTTGACATTTTCGGCCAACTTTCTTTCCGACGTTTGACAAAAGTCAATGCGACATGCGTCATTCGTCTTTCACAAATGGGCTAAGTCTATGTGAAAAAGAACCCAGTTGGTTGGGAAGATTGTTGTGTGGAGTACTGGTGTGAGAAAACCAGGAAACACATTTGTAGATGAACTGGCCGCCGTGATATAACGTAGAAAATGTTAAAAACGGCGGTAAACCACAATCAATCAGTGTTGAAATCTTATTTCTAATTTGTAGATTAATTCCTATGTCCTAGTTGGGTCGACATACAGCGACACGTGAGAATATTCAACACAACACGCGACCTGTTTTACCAACAATTCTCCAGTAGCGGTGAGACCGTTAGTACTATTCTTTCATGGCATGTATACACAGTAGAACCTCTCTCTTTGGACGGATTATGTAATAACAAGTCCTTACCCTTGACCACGTAGACTAAATACACAGCAAACAACATTTAACTAAGCCTGAAAGTATTATTTTGAATAGTAATTAAAACATTGTGGAAAAAACAAACTTGCTGATTATTATCATTTATCTGTTAAGGTTAGTCAAATGTGTCTAAAAGGGGCAAAGGTTAAAATAATAACTGTAGACAAATATTTTCGTTATCTAGGTTATAGAAACAAATTGATTAATGTTTCAAAGCATTGTTTGGAAAGGAGGAATTGCTCATTGTCAGCAGTTGCTCCGTAGGCAAATATACTTTCAACATTCGTATGTAACTAAGTAGCTATAACGGAAACGGTTCAATCCTTTCCCGTTTAAAGTCGCTTTTTGACGCATGTGCAGCAGACGGCTGCATAATGGTTATTCGTGACCCATTTCCTCTTTTGTAAGGCGAAATTGCTCGTTATCATTAATCTCTAGCATGTTATTCAAAATGTGTCCGGAAAGGAGATAGAGTAAAAGAATGTCCACAGTAAAACGTTTAAACATGAACAGAATTAATTTGAAACGTATTTAAAAGCATTGTGTGAAAAGGAGAAATTGTTCATTGTCAGCAATAGCTCCATTTTCAACAATATTTCAATATTCGAACTGTTATATTATCACGGAAAGGGTTTCGCTTCCATGGGGAGGATGTAACCATTTCCCGCTTACAGACGCATGTGCAGCAGACGACAATCGGAAACATTGTGACAAAAGGAGAAATTGCTTATCGTAGGCAATTTATACTTTTGTCACAATGGTTTCAACTCCTTTCAATAATTTTATTGAAAGTGATTTGCACATTTCTCTATGTAAGTCGACTGTTGTAAACTAATGGGGTCACAGCAAGGTCGACGTTACCTTACACCACTGACATTAAGGTCAATCATAGTTCAGAGTGTGTTTCACTCGTTTGAACTATTTTGTATCATTAATTAATGCAAGCGGATGGTTTTTCGTGATTCGGTCGAACCAATGAAATCGTTGAAAAGGCAGATTATAACCAATCAAAACTCGATTTTGGTATAGGTATACACATGTGGACTGTGGTTGCAGCTTTAATCCGACTTTTCGAAAGCAGCCTGAGTATGGGATAGGCGCGGTGACAATGGTTTCAACTCCTTTCAATACTTTTATTTACAGTGATTTGCACATTTCTCTATGTAAGTCGACTGTTGTAAACTAATAGGGTCACAGCACGGTCGACGTTACCTTACACCACTGACATTAAGGTCAATCATAGTTCAGAGTGTGTTTCACTCGTTTGAACTCTTTTGTATCATTAATTAATGCAAGCGGATGGTTTTTCGTGATTCGGTCGAACCAATGAAATCGTTGAAAAGGCAGATTATAACCAATCAAAACTCGATTTTGGTGTAGGTATACACATGTGGACTGTGGTTGCAGCTTTAATCCGACTATTCGAAAGCAGCCTGAGTATGGGATAGGCGCGAAATGCCCCTATCCCAAAAACTGTAATTCATAACACTAAACAAATCCATACAAAACAATAAAGTAGTATACCAGTACGCTCCCAGACTTGTTAAACACAACAATAGCCAATTTAAGCAATTATCGGATGATTTGCGATGACCACACAGTCATACTTGCCAATTAACTGATTAGTTTATATTGTCCTGTGTTCTGAAGGTGTGTGAAGTTAGCACATAGATCGTAGCTCAACCAAAAAATAAAGTTGACTGACCTGAGTCGTAGATCGTAGCTCAACCACTTAAAAAACATTGCGAATTGGCTGATCTGGGTCGTACATCGTAGCTCAACCACTTGAAAAACATTGCGAATTGGCTGACCTGGGTCGTAGATCGTAGCTCAACCACCGAAAAAACATTGCGAATTGGTTGATTTGGATCCTAGATCGTAACTTAACCACTCAAAAAACATTGCGAATTGGTTGATCTGGGTCGTAGATCGTAGCTTAACCATTCAAAAAACATTGCTAATTGGTTGATCTGGGTCGAAGATCGTAGCTCAACCACTTGAAAAAACATTGCGAATTTGCTGACCTGGGTTGTAGATCATAGCTCAACCACTAAAAAAACATTGCGAATTGGTTGATCTGGGTCGTAGATCGTAGCTCAACCACTGAAAACCTATTGCGAATTGGCTGACCTGGGTCGTAGCTCAACCACTTAAAAAACATTGCGAATTGGCTTATCTTGGTCGTAGATCGTAGCTCAACCACTGAAAAAACATTGCGAATTGGCTAACCCGGTTCGTATATCGTAGCTCAACCACTGAAAACACATTTCGACTTGGCTGACCTGGGTCGTAGATCGTAGCTCAACCACTATAAACCATTGCGAATTGGTTGATCTGGGTCGTAGATCGTAGCTCAAACACTTCAAAAATATTGCAAATTGGCTAACCTGGGTCGTAGGTCTTATCTCGACCACTAAACAAATATTGTGAATTGGTTGATTTGGGTCGTAGATCGTAGCTCAACCACTTGAAAAACATTGGAATTGGTTTATCTGAGTCTGAGCCATGGCCGCATTTGCTATGATGCTGGTCCCGCCGTCTATCCGCGCTTACGGTGAAGTGCAGGCCCTGTTTCGAGCTAGCACTCCGCTGCTGACCGGGGAAATGTGAGCCGGGCCGTATATACTATAAGACAGGTCCCGCCGTCTACCCGCGATTACGGCGAGATGCTGGCCTTGTTTCCAGCGAGCATTCTGTTAGAGGAAAGTGTGCCGGGCCCGAATTTGCTATAAGGCAGGTCCCGCCGTATACGACGAAGTGCAGGCCTTGTTTCGAGCGAGCACTCGGCTGCTGGCCTGGGAAATATGAGCCGGGGCTGCACATGCTATAACGCAGGTCCCGCGCTTACGGCGAAGTGGTGAACTTGTTTCGAGCTAGCACTTCGCTGCTGGTAGGGGTAACGTGAGCCGTTCTGCACATGCTATAACGCAGGTCTCGCCGTCTACTCGCGCTTACAGCGAAGTGCTGGCTGGACCTGTTTCCAGCGAGCATTCGGTTGCTGTTAGAGGAAATGTGAGCCGGGCCCCGAATTTGCTATGAGGCAAATCCCGCCGTCTACCAGCGCTGACGGCGAAGTGCTTGCCTTGTTTTGAGCGAGCGAGTGGATTTTCTGTTTCAGGAATCATTACCCCCTGAGACGCAATGTGTCGGCCCGGATTAGCCTGCGCGGAGCGTCGGGACTGCCTCGTAGCAAATTCGGGCCCGGTGCACATTTTTCCCGGACGGCAGCGGAGTGCTACCCTGACACAAGACGAGCACTTCGCTGTGAACGCGGGTGCTAACGTCTGTGACCCAGGTCAGTCAATTCGCAATGTTTATTCAGTGGTTGAGCTACGATCTACGACCCAGATAAAGCCAATTCGCAATGTGTTTTCAGTGGTTGAGCTACGATCTACGACCCAGATCAGCCAATCCGCAATGCTTTTTCAGTGATTGCGCTATGATCTATGACCCAGATCAGCCAATTTTCAATGTTTTTCAAGTGGTTGTGCTACAATCTACGACCCAGATCAACCAATTCGCAATGTTTTTTTAGTGGTTGAGCTACGATTTACGACCAATATCAGCCAATTCGCAATGTTTTTCAAGTAGTTGAGCTACGATCTACGACCCAGGTCAGCCTACTACATTTCTGGTTGAGCTACGATCTTCGCGCTAACTTCACACATCTGTGTTATGAATGCAGTGTGTTGCGATCAGTACAGACCCACTGCCTACCAAGATTAGTAAACTTATGGGTCTACATTTTATTTTTTCCTGTTTGTTATGACTTTCTGGGACAAACTTACGTCCCCCCGGGACAGAGCTATGATTTTTGACAATTCCGGACGGCCGAGACGATATCACATGTATGCAAAACTGAAAGAAAATCGTGTTCACACTCATGAAGCCACATTTTTAAATTGTCATGTTGAGATATTTTCATAATATTGGTTATGTTGGGTCAAAAACATAGAAACTAGGCCAAATTGAAGGGTAATCTGTTAAACAAATTAATAATCTCAGAGTGGTGCTTTATGTTGAGCTCACTAGTAGGAACTCGTTTTCAGTTGATTCAATGGGGCTTTGTTGTCTTTTCATGCATACGTATGCTGTAGTATTTTGTATCACTGTTTGGGCATTTCTCACTGTCAATGACAGCTTTCGTTTGTAATTTAGTTTTGGGCATATCTCTGGGGAATACCTCACAAGGTATGCTTGTCAAAATTTACCTCATAATGGTTGTATGCAGGACAAATCAGATTGACAAATTTTGATACAACGATCCAAATGTACATATGACATTATAATGAATCAACAAGTACTTCACCAAGTGAAATGGTTATTTTAGCTGTTTGATATAGTTAAATATGTGGAGTATTGTATGTGGACGGACGAACATAATTTGTGTTATATTTTTACATTTTGAAAGAAATAAATATACTCTGTGAACCTAATTGTCAAATGAAAGTTGGTATATTTGTTGTTTATTTCTTTGAAACATGCCTGTAGCGACACCGTCTGTCAATCCAGGGGTTGTGAGTTTGAACCCCAGCTGAGCACATGTTCTTTGCGACATGTGTCAAAATAACATAAGTACTCGTAACTTAAGGCTGTGCTATAACTGAACAAATGTTGAAAACGGTCTAAACACCAAACAAACAAATGTCAAAAGTCATGCCTGCGATAAATCCAAAGGAACATGATTCACACATGTTTTGTCAGTTAGATTTTTCATAGACTTTCTGAGGTACTTCTGCTTATATGCAAATGAGGTTAATTACCTCTGAATGTCATACCATATAAGGGAATACCTCACAATGATAGTGAAAAGAACTTGTATTGGCATAATTTGAATCATCGATTGAAATTAATGATCTACGTTCCATGTATATTTGTAATTGCGATTCACACAGCTGTTTTTTCAGTTAATTATAGATTTTTCATAGACTTTCCGAGGTACTTGTGTTCTTATATGCAAATGAGTTTAATTACCTCGGAATGTCATACCATATATAAGGGAGCACTAATATTGACATAATTTGAATTATTGACTGAAAGTCATCATCTACGTTCCCTGCACTGTGGTTATTTGCATCAGATCTCGCTGTTACTTGTCGGGAAGTAGTAGACCTCGGAACGTAGGCGTAGATCGAGTACCGAGTGTGTGTGTGTGTGTGTGTGTGTGTGTGTGTGACTAAATATTATTATAAAGAATAGCGGCCTTTCCACATGCAGTCTCACATTCTGGCGCATCTGCTACAGTTTGTATTCTTTGTGAAGAGAAACATTTTGGAAGTAATACAATATCAATATATATATATACTTCTCTGTCTGTCTGTCTGTCTGTCTGTCTGTCTATCTGTCTCTCTCGCTCTCTCCCCCTCTCTCTCCCCCTCTCTCTCTCTCTCTCTCTCTCTCTCTCTCTCTCCTCTCTCATCTCTCTCTCTCTCTCTCTCTCTCTCTCTCTCTCTCTCTCCTCTCTCTCTCTCTCTCTCTCTCTCTCTCTCTCTCTCTCTCTCTCTCTCTCTCTCTCTCTCTCTATATATATATAATGAGTCTGTTTCTCTTCTCTCCCCTCCCCCTCGCTCTCTACCTTCTATCTCTTCCTTTTCACTTTCTCTCTCCCCCTCGCTCTCTACCTTCACTTTATTTATCTCTCTCCTTCTCTTTCTTTCTCTTTCTCTCTCTTTCTCTCTCTTTCTCCCAATCTCCCTCTCTCCCTCTCCCCCCTCCCCTCGCTCTCTATATTATCTCTATATTATCTCTCTCTCTCTTTCTCTCTTTTCTCTCATCTCTCTCCCCCTACCCTTTGCTATCTTCCTACTATATCTACCTTCTCTATCTATATATGTCTGTATGTCTGTCTGTCTGTCTGTCTGTCTGTCTGTCTGCCTGTCTGTCTGTCTGTCTGTCTGTATGTCTGTCTGTCTGTCTGTCTGTCTGTCTGTCTGTCTGTCTGTCGTGTCTGTATGTCTGTCTCTGTCTCTGTGTCTCTGTCTCTCTCTGTCTGGCTATGGCTTCATTGTCTCTCGCCCTTCTCTCTCTCTCGCTATCTCTCTCTCCCCCCTCTCTCTCATCTCTCTATATATATATATATATATATCTCTCTCTCTCTCTCTCTCTCTCTCTCTTATCACTCGTTCTCTCTCTCTCTCTCTTCTCTCTCTCTCATCTTCTCTCCTCTCTCTCTCACTCCTCCTCTCTCTCTCTCTCTCTCTCTCTCTCCTCTCTCTCTCTCTCTCTCTCTCTCTCTCTCCTCCATCTCTCTCCTCATCTCTCTCTCTCTCTCTCTCTCCTCTCTCTCTCCTCTCTCTCATCTCTCTCTCTCTCTCTCTCTGCAGAAACGTAACTGTGATATCATTTTGTACGTCGTCTGTCGACTACAATTGCCTTGTTAACACTGTACATGCATGATTTTACATAAAAATCTTGATGATAGTTTATCAGAACATACAAATCTTGGCTAAGTCATGTGAGGTGAAAAAAATAGATCACAAGGTCAAATTGAAGGAAAATCTTGTTAACACTGGGGGCCTTAGTTTTTAACTTTATGGGATATTGAAACGTTGTCAGAATAAATGTCTTGATCATATCTTGGCTCAGATCGAATGTCCGGTCATAAACTAGGCCACTAGACAAAGTTTTGTTAAAACTGTAGATACCACATTTTTATCTTTAAATAGCATGTTGAAATTTTGTCAGAAATTTTTTCTTGATGATATCTAGGCTAAGGTCATATCCGATCAAAAACTAGGTCACAGGATCAAATTGAAAGTAAAACGTTGGTAATAATCTGGAGGCCTCATTTTTCAGCTTAAGCATGTTGAAACTTTATCAGGATGTTTGTGTTGATAATAAGTAAGTAAGTAACATTTTATTATAGTGACATTTGTACATATTTTACAAATACAAACATCAAACAATATAAACACCCGGCCGCGTAGGGCCTATACGTCACTTTTGATGAACAATATTTACAGATAAGTTAAAACAGAGATAAAGAGAGAATATCTAGTCCAAATTCGAATATGGATCATGTCAGGTCAAAAAATAAGTCACTAGACCAAATTGAAGGAAAATATTGTTAACACTCTGACTGACGCATTTTTAATTTGATCATGTCAGAATGTGTGTTTTGATGATATCTAGACTATGTTCGAATATAGGTCATATCCGGCAAAAAAACCAGGTCACTAGGCTAAGTTTAAGACAATTCTTGTAACACTTTGGAAGCCGTATTTTTAATTCGAGTGTGTTGTTGATTTTTAGGTTAGGTTTGAACATGGCTCTAGTTCGGTCTCTTCCAGGTCACTAGGTCAGATTGAATGAAAGTCTTGTTGACACTCTAGTAATAGCTTACCCGACGACAAAATGTATTATCGTGATTGACTATGTGGTTGGCATAACTAAGGTGAGCGATCCAGTGCCAGCATGGCCGTCTTGTTTATGCTAAGCAGGAAGTTGTCGTGACAGCTTTATGAAACATTTCAAAAAATGTGAACCTGACGGATTTTGAACAATCAGTGGTAAACTAGAAACACACATAATAAAGGAGCAGAGTAGAATGCATAATCTAAACGTCGCCATATTCAAGCCGAATCTATGATTGATTTGTCCAAAGATCTCTCCCCCAAAATTATGAGACAACTCGCCCATTGACCGCACAACACACAATTGATATTTATTTGTGCAAATACATGTGCAAATCGACTTTTGCATGACATATTATTCTGAACATTCCTGCCAGTGATAACAAACTGGCAAATGTACAACATAGAACAGTATAGCCTGTCAGAAATTGTAGAAAGTAGGTCAAAATACCCTACAGACAAAATCCCCTAGGCCTACACAGACAAAATCCCCTATATCCTTTTTCCACTATAGACAAAATCCCCTACATGCAAAAATCCACTACAGACAAAATCCTCTAAGGAAAAAATCCCCTACTTTATACGAAAAAATCCCATAAATGGGTTATTTTGTTCATAGGTAACAGGTGTGAGATTTTTTTATTTTTTTCAATAACCCTTGAAGCTTTCTGAAATGAAACTGGCCAAATCCATGGGGGCCGCCATTTTGTACGAAAATTTGTACGAAAAGTTAAAAATAAATGAAACTGTAAGAAATATGTATTCCCGTTGGTCAAAAAAACGACAGCATTAGTCTTCTTACGCCTGAACCTAAATTTTGACTGTATCGTAGCCAAAGAAGGACGTGACGTCATTTCCGTAACACTTCATCTTGGCGTAACGTCAATGGAGCGACGTCGTTTACCGCAAACAAAAGTGGTATCAACATGAAAGACCTCTAATTCCGATACATGAGCTATTGACTCACCCATTCAAAGTATAATTATTTATCAAACATTGTGGCAAAATGATAACTTTCTCATAAAAAGTAATTGTTCTTTTGGCGACTTTTTTTTCCTAAATCGTCTGTTGCAAAGGCCTCAGAAACGGTTTAGCAAAAATGTGACCCCTTACATAATTTGTTCCAGTCATATTGACTGTTTGAAAAAGGCAGTCTTCAGGTGGCATCAGAAAAGGGCTGATCTATTTACTTCTTCACCATAATGCAGGTAATCGATTAAGGATCATCTTGGCCCTCATGTTATAACCTCGTTCATTGTAAATGTATTCCTTGATTTTCTGAAAGTCTTTACTTTATTATTTTCTGTTCGTAATAATAGACGACAGCAATACGAATTCCAAATATGTTTTGATAATGCAAGAAACATGACATTAACATTATTATTGCCTAGTCAATTACTTATAAATTACTTTTTATTGCCAAAGTATGCTCTTTAATTTTTGTTTATAATTATCTTGCTTTTTTTGTAGTAAATATGTAGCACCTAGAGATATATTAAATGTTCCAAATCCCTGCTATATACATGTACATGTTACATGTTAGTTTAATGTGTTATATTTGAATATTATTATTTTAATGATTACATTTTGTTTTGAAATGGCCATTCATAATGCCATCAAATCTGTGTTAGGTAATACCATTCATATACAAGGCTGTTTTTACCACCTGACTCAAAGCACATGGAGACGAGTCCAGAGCGAAGGTCTTCAGGCAGCATACTTATCAGACGAAGAAGTGAGACACATTTGTGGACAAATTGACGGTCTGGCATTTTTGCCAGTGAATGATGTCAGCGACGGCATGCATTATCTTAGAGAAACAGCACCAGCCTGTTTAGCTCCTATAGAGGATTATTTTGATAGTACGTATGTTACAAGCGGTTTTAAGACTGTAAGGGGTGAAAATGGCCAACTAAGGTTTAGAAGGACATGGAATGTGCATGCGGCAACGCTCCATGACCAAAGCCGAACCAATAATGTGTGTGAGGGATGGAACAATGCCATCAAAACATTAGTAGGCCATTCAAACCCAAGCCTGTGGTATGTAATAAATTGTATACAGAAAGACAATTGTTATGTAGAGACTGTCTACGAGCAAATCCACCAAGGACTCCCGCCAAAGCGTCGAAAAAAGGAAAAAACCAGAAGCAGCAAAAGCGACTTAAATGTCTTTGCAGTCAGTATCTTAAGAAAGAAAAGACCCTTGCTGAGTTTATGAAGGCAATTGGTAATTGTGTGAGGCTGTACTGAAACTAAGGTGTAATTGAATGGCAGCATTTCTTTCGAAGTTTAGCATCATACTTCAAATTATCAGTGTGATCAATTACCATTCAATACAATGAACATGTTAATAAATGTAAATAATTTGTTCAACCTGCTCTAATATATTATAATTATGTGCTAATTGACTTTGTAGTGTGCTTTTTTGTGTGTTTGTTCAACCTGCTACTTCTCAGTATTGTGAAATTAAAAATGTAAATAATATATTAAGTTTCTCTTTCTTTCACTGCCTGACCAATAATTTAAACTAAGTAGGCGATTTTGTCTGTAGGGGATATTGACATGTAGGGGATTTTGTCTGTAGGCGATTTTTTACATTTTCTTGAAAATGTACCTAGGGGATTTTGACCGTCCACCGAAAATGTAAGATATGGGATTTGTAAACGGTAACAATTTTAGTACAGTTTTTCGAGTTTAGGGTTAAATGAAGCTAACGTGGATTCTGTACCAACTGCAAACACTGATGTAAACTTTGACAAAAGTCAATCCACGTCCATAACTTGATTTATGCTTTCCACGTGAGATTCTCGTTTAGTTAACCCGCTTCATTGGTGTTTCCTCCCTGTTGCAGTTGATGCTTCATGATTATGAAGAAGTAAATTTATTATTGAAGACACAAAAGTGAGATCAAAGTAAACCGTGTAGATGTTGTACTTAAAGTGCAGAGAGATATTCCCGAATCTATTTGACAGGTTTAAGTATCAACTACGTGGGTATTTTCACCGGAATTTCCCTCAATTTCGTCAAAGCCAATTGAGCGATTAGACAAATCACTCAATCAGGTTATATCGGAATACGAGGATGACTCGCCCCCTTCAATATTCCAGTGATTTCAAGAATATAAACTGTGTATATTATTTCAACACAGTTCATGGTGGGGTGGCCATTTCAATGGCCTTTATCTACAATAGTTTCGGATCTCACGATCGATTAACGGTGAATCGTTGCTTATAAAGAATACACTTCGCTCTAGAACAACGTATGAGTGAGGTATATTTGTATACCGATGGAGAGCAACGTAAGATATTTTTGTCAATGGAATATTTTAGTTACTAAAAACTAATATATTTAACATGCAAAACTAACAACATCTAAGAAGGTTGATAAAAAACAATATAAATGTACATCAGCATAATTATTATTCTGTTATTTGTCTCTTGTTTGCACATTGTTGCTTAAAATAGCAGGGACATCTCGACAGACAGAGGGCGCAATGGCGGCGGGATGATCGTGGGGGTAGGTTAAGAAAGTAGTTGGATTTTTAAATGAATAAATATTCAGGTATGTTTATCCCCTTAATAGCTTATTCTAAATTTCATTATTTGCAAAGAGTGTCGGAAACAACCTTTAGATAACAAAATCACTATATTTTTTACATAAGCCAAAGCATCTGTGTTAATCTAGTTATATGTTAAATGCTTATAGTTAAAAAGTTCAAAATGAAAGAGGAAGTTATATGGAGGTTAGATAAGACGATACTTTTTTTAACCGTATAACATATTCAACAAAATTGAAAGGATATTCTTTGTTTATTTTCGGTATTAAACCTTTCCCACATACAACTTCTTATTAGTACTTATATTGATTGATGTCTAGTGACTCATAAGCCATTTGTATGGCTGGGTAATACGCCCAATATGTACAATTATTACTAACACATGTGAATGTTGTACTGTTGTATTATTATATTGTATGTATAACTTGTATTACGTGTCACTTAAATAAAATATAAAACTACTAAAAACTACTACTACTACAACAAATCTGTAGCAGACGACTTTGAAACCATCTTATCAAAAATGTGAAAAAAATCTCCATTAATGACTGTTTGATTATTGAATAGAAAGGAGCACATTGTAGCAAATGGTGAAATTACTCATCATGAGAAGCAATTTCACTTTTTCCACAATGTGTTCAAAAGTCGTTTGCTGCAGAGGCGTCTGAAAGCGTCTGTATGTGTGAAAGGGTAAATCGATAAATAAGTTGTCTTTCCCCTAGATTCGGGCTCGCCTGAGTGATGCATTGCGGCCGCTGTCCATATAAAGATGTTTACCTTTTCTTGAAAATATGGGTCACGTCACACTAGAACCGCCCTTCGTAGGTTTTGAAATCGACTGAAGTTACGATTGCGCTGTACTCTAGTATACAACGAATGACAGTTCTGGTTGGTTTTATGTGAGATGGCTTCTATTTTGTTAAAACATTAGGCATATATTGTTAGGCTAAAAAAAGGTCAACACAGCGTTGTAAACCATAGGTGTCCGAAATGTGCTGTACTCTAGATGGCAAACAGGAAACATTGTGATCAGCACGTCAGAGGCACAGGCTGGTATTGATCTTCACTGGTCGCAAATACGGAAAGTCTGTTTTGTGTTACGTGACCAATTATCTTATCTACATACTGTGATTGTTTTCGAATGATCGGTCGCTTACATCATTACACAATACTTAATTTAAAAATCGAGCAAATATATTATTATTTAAAAATCGAGCAAATACATTATTATTTACATGTTGACAATATTCAGTTTTTACCTTCCTAGTATAAATGTCTAATGCATACTAATCCTCAAGAAGAAACCTCAAAAGCGAGATCAAAGTAAGCCAATATATTGCACTGTATTAAGTGCAGAGTTGTTATTGGGCACTTCATTTACTAGTTTCTATCAATGCAAGCAGAGATTCATTGCTGAATATATATGCATCAGTTCCTTTTGAACTAGAGTAACATATGAATGTGTATAAGTTTTCTTTTAAGTATTAATTGTTTTTTAAAGCAACATCTGTAAGTAACATATAGCTTTCAAGGTCAGCCGGGTACAATGTTCATGCCTTTATCTACAACGATTTCGGATCTCAAAACCGTATCTCGGCGAATCGTTGAATATAGATAACCTACTTGACTTTGTAAACCCCGTGTGAGTTAATATATTTGCATACCGATCATAATCAATGTAAGCTTTTTGTCCCAAGGGAATATTGTAGTTTACTCAAACCCTTATATTACAAATGCAAAATTAACTATATACAAGTAGGCTGAAAACAATAATATGCATGTACATTAGCGTTAATGTTAGTTTTGTTTTGTTTGTTTCTGATTCACACAATGTTACTTAAAATAGTTGGGGTATCTCGTCAGGTAGAGGGCGTAAATGAGACGGCACTGTATTAAATCTACAAAGGTTGACGGAAGTTCGGAAATGTCCAACATGCCCATTGCACAAGTGTGCGCGTTGTTATTGTAAAGCTGAGCTAGACGACGAGTTTTAACTTATTTGTGT
Organism: Serripes groenlandicus; assembly: GCA_031761405.1. Lineage (NCBI taxonomy): Eukaryota > Metazoa > Mollusca > Bivalvia > Cardiida > Cardiidae > Serripes > Serripes groenlandicus. Next base: position 165,147 of record JASEVX010000361.1, read on the forward strand.
AACGATTAAGTAGAAAAATCCACTACGGTCTCAAACCCGTCGCCTACCTAACGATTAAGTAGAAAAATCCACTACGGTCTCAAACCCGTCGCCTACCTACTCCATTTGCAGTACGTCTGCGCAGATCTTCAGACGCAGCGACTCTAGG